>JAVRKA010000076.1:1200000-1800000 GCA_034508555.1 Venustoraphidia nigricollis
TTCGTAAATAAAAAAAAATATAATGAACCTCACCCTTATAAGCTCACATCAGAAGTTTAACTTCTTTAGTTTTTAATATTATTCTTTTTAATTTTGTGTTATGTCAAACCAATTAATAATATTTACATGTACTTAGCAACATGCTATAAACTTCTGTCTTTGTCAGTTTCATGTCATTTAGGAGACACTAACTTCCCCTTTCGGGAACAATTCTACTTCCCCCTCGATTTTTACTTTTTTCAAACAGATACGTCGCTAAAGAAGTTAAACTTCAAGAAAAATCAAATGCTCTTTTGTTCTGAAGAACTGTCAAAAATAAATTATGTAGCTGAAAAGCATGCTTTAGGTAATTTTTGCATATAAAACCCTATTATGTAACCATGAAAATGAATTGTCATAACATTTATTACTAGTCGTTACCCGCGTCAATGAACACTTTAACAGAAATTTTGTCTTATTTATTATAAATTATAATTAGATAAGTGTGGATAAAATCTGTGGCATAGGATCAATAAAAACACAATACTGAAGTTTAAATTTGCATTTTCACTGACGTTTCGGTGCGCTTCGCACCATCGAACTCTGAAGATGGTGCGAAGCGCACCGAAACGTCAGTGAAAATGCAAATTTAAACTTCAGTATTGTGTTTTTATTGATCCTGTGCCACAGATTTTATCCACACTTATCCAACAATCATCAAGGATCACAACCACTCTAATTAACTTCTTTTAATTAGAGTCAACCTCGTATAAATGATAATACTAGCAGCACAGTCCGACTTCGTCTTGGTGTAAATAATATATAGAATATAAAAGATGAGAATCATTATCGTAAAATTCTCAACGTGCATTGAATTTGCGCGACATAATTGCCAAAAAACAAAAACAAATCTGTTGATCTGATCGTTACCAAAACAATATCACCCAATGGACTAATCTAAAGATTGCCTGAAAATCGGTCCAGCCGTTTTGGAGTTCATAGATTACATGCATATATCGCCTTTTATATACATATGTAGATTTCAATATCAATATTTATGAAGTTGGAATGCTCCAATTGGTTGGAATTTTTCAATGAACCTAAACCATATTGTGAATATTATCAGGAAATTGGAATAGGCAAAAAACATCAAACTATCGATTATTACTTCTGCAACGTTTCGACCTTTATTAGGCCTTCTTCAGGCATCGTAATATCCAGATAATTAATGAATCCCTTCTAATTGAATAATGACCATTGTAGAATGACGAAATATTTGGGTAAGAAAAATATTTATATTTTAATTTGTTAATTGTAGGAAATTGACAATATATTTTCCTACAATTAACAAATTAAAATATAAATATTTTTCTTACCCAAATATTTCGTCATTCTACAATGGTCATTATTCAATTAGAAGGGATTCATTAATTATCTGGATATTACGATGCCTGAAGAAGACTTAATAAAGGTCGAAACGTTGCAGAAGTAATAATCGATAGTTTGATGTTTTTTGCCTGTTCCAATTTCCTGATAATATTCACAATTAACACTAAAATGGACGCAACAGTAAACAATGATACTAAAGCATATTGTTTTGTTCGTTTACAGGCAGCAAAATGGTTGTCGGCGAAGCGAGTATCAACAACATTATGGGAGGGATTGAGAGTACGGGAGGCGTTAGATTGCATAACCATAGAAGGAAACTAAAACAAAGGTAAGAAAGCACGTTGTTCGAAAAAAACGATCCGGGAATTTAGCAGCGTAACCCTACTTATGTTAGTCCAGAAGTGACGTAGGTTCCTGAATTGGCGATATTGATAAACTTAAACAGCAAAACCTTATCTGAATACAAAATTTCATCCAAATCATTAAAGCCGAAATAAATAAATACATTTATATATTTATATACAAGAATCGCTCGTTTAAATATATGAGATTATTTGAAAACATAAAAATGATTTGTCGGTGAAAAGAACTTTTTAAATAAACACTTATTCGTTATTTATAGCGACGTTTCGTCCCTTTCTTGGGGCTTTTTCAATTACAGAGTTAAAGCTTGAAAAAGTCCCAAGAAAGGGACGAAACGTCGCTATAAATAACAAATAAGTGTTTACTTAAAAAGTCCTTTTTCCCGACAAATCATTTTTATATTATTTACCAAGGACACAAAAGAAAAAAAGTCAATATTATCTGAAAAAATTATTTTTTACAGATTTGATATAATAAAAAAATTAGGTCAAGGTACATACGGGAAAGTACAGCTAGGTATAAACAAAGAAACTGGTCAGGAGGTAGCTATAAAAACTATTAAAAAATGTAAAATTGAAACCGAAGCAGATCTCGTCCGTATTCGAAGAGAAATTCAAATTATGTCTTCTGTCCAGCATCCAAATATTATTCACATTTATGAAGGTAATGCTGAGTTGCAGAAAGAATTGTCAAATAATTTGATTTGGCAATGATCTTAGATTGTGAATACACATATTTCTCCATAAGAAAAGCGTTGTAGAATTTTAATTTGATTCTGTTCAAAAAATAATTAATCGATTGAAATGATATTTGTTATAAACATTCATTGTTACAATGCTAAATTAGAAAAATTTATTTTTTATCCACTTGTCACCGTCGGGATTCAAACCCGAATCTTTCCACTTTCGCGGCGGAATGAGTTAATTTACGGTGCGATATCTTAACTGTTAATTCATCCTAATAAAGCAATTGTAACATTAAATTCACTACATGCGAGAGCTGATTATTTCGCTAGGTATCGCTAGACAAGAATCATCACAGTAGCGAGAGTATGAATGAATCAAGTAAATTTCCAATGATTATAACTATTAATAGCTCGTTCTGAAGCATTACAGAATTAACATATTCTTATATTGAAATGATATTTTTTCTAAACTGTATATACGTGTATTTAACATAGTTTTTTTGCATCATTTTTACTTCGAAACAACATTTTTCCACGCATTTTAATCAAAATTTGACTTGAAAAACGAACTTTTCTGTCTAGATCAAGCGTTTGTGAATGCATTCTAATGTTGTACATGACAGGGAGTTTGAATACGACATTAGACTGCTCTTGCATGTTTGAAAACTGTAATATCACAATCTAAGGTCATTGTCAGATCAAATTATTTGACAATTCTTTCTGCAACCCAGCGTAAGTATATTAGATCCGTCGATGTATTACGATATAGTGTGTTTGTCTGGACTGCGCGAGCTAAGTGACAACGTATCTCCCGCGTTAAGCGGGGTCTTATTATACTGTGTTTATCGTCTTCGCTTTCCTATGCGCAGTACAGTACATTAACACTCTATATCTAAATCTGTTTGTGTTAGAATGGCGTATTTCAAGATGGTCATGATTTTTATAAATCGTTTTTTTTTTTTTTAAGTATTTGAAAATCGTGAGAAAATGGTATTGGTAATGGAATATGCTGCGGGCGGTGAACTGTATGATTTTCTTTCGGAAAGAAAAGTTTTAGCAGAAGACGAAGCCAGAAGAATATTTCGACAGATTGCGACGGCAGTTTACTATTGCCACAAACATAAAATTTGCCATCGAGATTTAAAACTCGAAAATATTTTGTTAGATGAACACGGTAGCGCCAAGGTGATTTTTTTGTTCTTTTGTTTTATTCATTAGTTTCATTTGTTTTAATACAACTTTTTTTGCAGATTGCTGATTTTGGCTTATCGAACGTTTTTGACGAACAAAGACTCTTGAACACGTTCTGTGGATCCCCGCTTTACGCTTCGCCCGAAATTGTAAAAGGCACACCGTATCACGGACCGGAGGTCGATTGTTGGTCGCTGGGCGTTTTACTCTACACGCTCGTGTATGGGGCGATGCCGTTCGACGGAAGTAATTTCAAGAGACTCGTTAAACAAATCTCTCAAGGAGACTATTTCGAACCAAAGAAACCAAGCCGTAAGTGGACATTTTTTTTCATTTTGAATTTTATATTTTCTGCGTTCGAATATTAACTTTACAGTATAATTTTTTTCCCTATGAAAATTTACCCTGGAAAATGAGTTATAATACGCGCCACGGTTCTAAAAGGTTATGAAGTTAAGTGCAAATGGAGGCTTGCGCAGGTACAGTCAGTTGAAAAACTACAAACTCGCGCTATATTATTATTTGTAATTTTTCTTTAATCTAAAGGTCTAATTCCTTGCATAAAGTCATCCAAAAAATTATGTTTCGTGCTTGTCTATGCAAAACTGTATTAGGCATCTTGATCAATTAACAATCAAAGAAACAACTGAACAGTAGCGTACTAGACTGTACTTTATAGCAGGAAAGCGACAAGTGACACGACAACCAGCGATGACCAATCACCGATGAGCGCACGTTCTGTGCTGGTAACTGGGAGGTGGTGGGAGTCTTTCTTTCCCACAAAACAACCAGGACGGCTCTAAAATATGCATTTGCGACGCTGTTTGTGACTAACTTCAGAACTTTTTAGAACCGTGGCATTATACTTTAACACGTTGACTGCCAACTACAAGATATCTCGCAGGCTGTTGACCAGGACGCCTACTACGAGTTATCCCGTCCCTTCATTACTTACCATATTTGTACAGCTACGAGGAAACTCGTAGCATAACAGTGCAAATATGAATAGATGGCCTCAGGAAAGAGAATAAAAAATCTGGTTTGGCTTAAATGAACAAAAAATACAATTAAACAAAGTTTATTCAAGAAGAAAAAGTTTATGCAAGGGAAATACATTTTTGTTTTGTAATAATTTTTAAAACAATCGTAAAAAAATCCGTGGCAGTCAACGTGTTAACTAATTTAGTTTGCGTAGCGTTCAAAACTCATATAAACTAGCTCCACCTACTTTATAGGGTTAATAACATTTGAATGTAGCTTACTGAAAAACTTACACGTCAACAATATAATTTGCACTGATTTTTCACTCGGTACGGTAGAAAAGATAAATAAATCACTTGAAATTCTACAAAAAATTTTATTAAATTATTTCTTGAAGATCGTTTTGGATAATAAGTACATCCTCAGGAATATGTTTTATATTCCTGAGGATGGACTTATTGTCCGAAACAATCGTCGAGAAATAATTTAATAATAAGTTTTTATAGAATTTCTAAGTGTTTTTATTTATCTGTTATTAACGTCAACAATATTCGTGTTCTCTTGTTTATGCTGATGCTATGTTGTTTGCAGCTGCATCTCCGTTAATACGTGAAATGTTAACGGTTGCGCCGACGCGTCGAGCCGATATGGAGAAAATCTGTTCACATTGGTGGGTGAACGAAGGCTACGAGGAATCATGTCTCGATATAGCCGAAGACCTGGCAAATCAGACTCCGGTTCGGCTCGATTTGCTTTTGTCTTTAGCTCCACCACCACCTCAAGTCGGAAGTGACAAGCTAGTCATCGCCAATGAAGAGGTAATTAATTTTGTTTTCAACAAATTATTATGTATGTTGCTTCAATAATTATAAATGCGTATAAAAATAATTTTAAAATTAGGCCGGCGGCGAAGAATGCGGAGGAGTGGAGGGGATAGCTCCTACTCGATCTCATTCTGTTGGCAGTCTCATGGATGTTGGTTCGCCAGCTCAACGAAGACTACGAGATATTGCTGCAGATTCTACTTTCACAGGTATTCGAATGTTTCTTGCAGAACGTAAAGTCGTCAGTAATAATAGCGCACTTAGAAAGCGCGCTAAGCCAATAGCATAATTTATTTTACTTCAAAGTAGAAAAGTAGGGTTATTTTATTCTTGGCACTTTTAACCATATAAATGTTTTTTCAAGTTACCAGTCACGAATGAGGCTTGAAAAAACTTCCAAATTACCTCCAATCTCCTGCTGGATAGGTGAACGGGCGTTTCCATACAAAATTTCCAAGCAGGAAAATTTTTTCAAGCGCCATTAGTGATTGGTAGCTTGAAAAAAAATTTCTCGGACAAAAGATGTTGATTTATGTCTGGAAAATACGATCTATTAGAAGAAAATAGGGTTTGCCATGTGAAATTTTAGAGTTGACCCCAAAATAAGCGTTGCTTGGAATTGAGAAACTTTTATTCGAAACATTTTCCATGAAAACAACCATTCCTTTGAGATATTTCAGCGTTCCGGACTTTTTGAACATTCTGTATATCAATAAAAAATAGGTGGATTTACAATATGCGTTCACTGAACTTATAACCTATAAAAACTGATCTAAATCGGAGATCTACTTAGATTTAATTGTTAGCATATTAAATAAAAGGGTTTTTTTCAGAGACGGATGAAAATAAGAACTCTCCGAAACGAAAATTAGACGTAACAGCCAGCACAGAGAACGCAAATCAAACGGGTGTAAAAAGAAAAGAGCGTTCCCGCAAAAAAGATCGCGAAAGTTCGACAGAGAGAAGAGCGTCACATCGTTCAAGCAGCCGAACAAAAGATAAAACTGCGCCCGTTCAAGACGAAAGCATGACTGAACTGTTGTCTCCGGAAGTAGAGAATAACAAGAGTTTAAATAATGAAAGCGCCGCGAACGAAGCGAGTGCAGAAGTTGAAATGAACGAATCTCCAATCGAAGGTGCTATGTGTGCAGAACTTATGGAGGAAGCTAACAAAAAAAATAGTTTAAAGGAAAGAAGAAAATCGATCAAACGAAAAGTGAAACCCGATAATAAAATCCCGGAAGAAATAGAACACGAAGTCGCGAAGACGACCGAATCTGTAGATTTGCAAAATAAAGAAAATCATACGGATAATGTTGAAAAGACTGCGCCTAAGCCCGAAGAGGTGTCGAATGAAAAAACGTTGACCAAGAGAAAAATTATTAAAAAAAAGATTATCAAACCTAAATGTGAAGACGAAGAATTGAAAAACGAAGAATTGAAAACGTTGGACGATATTGTTTCGAAAGAAACCGTTAAATCTAACGATGAAAAAATCGAAGAAAAAAAATCTGAGATTACTGCAATACCTGAACCACAAACTGAACAAAAGATTGAATCGGTAGCCGATACTGAAGAAAACAAAAACGAAGAAGTTGCCGTTCCGCCGAATAAGGTTATGGAACGAAGGCGATCGAAAATATTCGAAACTGCTGAGAAATTCCAAAATTTATTGACGTCGAACGAAAGCAAAACTTCGATAAAAGATAAACCAAAGAAAATAATTATCCCCGGCGTGAACGTCGGTGGTTTTAAACAAGCTTTCGAACGGAAAGCTAGTTTAACTAATTCCGCGCCGATACCGATTAAAAATTCTGTAGCGAAAAAACCCATCGGTGTCGATTCTAAACAGAAAAGTGTCGAAGACAAAACCGAAACTGTGGAAAAAACAGGTGTTAGTACAAAGTTGAGTGGCGAAAATGAATGTGCTGTTTTAGATAGTCCAAAAACTGAAGTGAATTCACCTAAACACGAGACTTCAGTAGAAACTGTAAGTGCGCAGACGCAGAACGAAGGCGAGGATGAAAGGCAACGCAAATTAAAGAATGCCGTCAATATAATTTCAAATGCAATCGACAGAGAAGGCATGAGGAAATCGAAATCGAGACCGACCATGCCTCGTAAACCTCCCGTACCGTTCGGTGTAAACGGTAGGTCCGTTTCTCAACAATTACCATCACCGACCGACGGTAAACATTTATTAAAATTACAAGTCGGTCCCGAACCGACCGATATTAGAACTGCCACTGCTCAAGTCTCGACACCGGAACAAACTAAATATTTCGTACCTCCGGAGGAAACTAGCCAGAATGCAAATGAATCCGATAAGAAATCCGTCGAAGTTAACTTGAAATCTGCCACTTTACCGAGAAGAAAAACTTCGAGGGCAGAAATCACTCTGAATTATCCTCAGCCTAAGCCGGCAACGATGGAATTCAAAACCGAAATGCAGCACAAAATCGAGGGCAATCCAAGACTTACTACTCAGAGATCGGAAGTATCTTTCCCAGTTTCGGCGACGCCCAATCTAGGATTCAGGTAAGGTTTAAAATTGTTATTAAATAAAATAAACAGGAACTGTCAATATTTGTTTTGGCAGGTCGACGTCTTTGGAACCTGAAGGAAAACAAAAAAATAAACCTCGAGAGAGAATTATTCCAATATCGTTTGAAAGAGAAGGCGAAGCTGCACAATCGCCTCCAACGAAACCTCCTGCGCCGAGACCATTCCAATCACAACGATCCACTACCCAATCTCAGAGGTTTGTCGAAATATTGTTAATAATTCATCTTAAAAGTTCAATCCCAGATATGTTATAATAGAAAACAGGATCACGGGTAATTGGAATAATGAAAATAAATCAATTTAAACACTCATTGATTGCAACGTTTCGTCTTTTTTATTAAGACTTTTTCAAGCTCTAAAAAAAAAATTACAATAAACATTCATAGATAGATAGATATATTTATTAATTAGTTACAGTGACAAACGTTTGTAACAAGTCAATACAAATTACAGTTTAAAAAGAGTATAAAAAATAACAAGAGTTTATCAATATCAAAAGTTTAACAATAAAAAAGTTCAACAACAATAATAACGTTAATTTAAATAGCCAGACAAAGAATAAAATTCCGCATCTATCAAAAAACTGAAGACTGCCGTTTTAAAAATATTAAACATTATGGATTAAATTAATAATTTACTAAAAAGAAACAATGGTGTGACTAACCTCAATATGCTTAAACGATAGTTAAACTATGATATAATATACAATTTGGCATTACAAAAACAATTATTAAAAATTGAAAAATTGTAGAAAATAGTATACATACTACTTTCTACAATTTTTCAATTTTTAATAATTGTTTTTGTAATGCCAAATTGTATATTATATCATAGTTTAACTATCGTTTAAGCATATTGAGAGCTTGAAAAAGTCTTAATAAAAAAGACGAAACGTTGCAATCAATGAGTGTTTAAATTGATTTATTTTCATTATTCCAATTACCCGTGATCCTGTTTTCTATTGTTAATAATAATTAATTTGTTTCAATTTCGTCTCCGATTAGGAATTTAACTATTATTTCAAAGCAGCTTGTCAAATTTAGCAAGAAAAATATTTTTTTTCTTCTATTTGTGATATTATTTGTTGAAATTTTAAAAATACAGATCTGCCAGTTTATCCCGTCAGTCAACCAACGATTCCGACACAGACAGTGCCATATCGGGTCCAGAACCTATTCGCAAATCTCCTCGTGAGTATATAATACCGATAGCGGTCGAGGGCGGAGGATATGTGACGCCTCGGGCGGGTAGTTTGGAACCCTCCGAATCTAGCACGGCGTCGAACAGCAAGCGTAGCATAAGTTCCCGTCTCAGACGTCCAAGTCGAATGAGGTAACTACATTTTTGAGAGTATTTAAAAAAAGAAAAAAAAAACATTGACCAATCGACCGTGTTTGGTCAAAATCATTGCTTGTGAGAAAAAATCAAATATTCAGATGTTAAATATTTTTGTAACTTTAAAATTTGAATACAAGTTGTGCCCGGTGTTGATATATTTTGTATGTTTGTTTTCTTTCAGTTCACTACTTAGTGACAGAGATGGCTCTGAAGATGAATCTCCATTCAGTACTCTTCATCATGGTTCCATTGGTCGTGACAGCGACAACGAGGATTCCCGTAAAGATGTGTTCCATTTACACAGATTGAGGTTAGTACGATATTAACATGTTGCCATATTAATAAAATTGATAAAACAAAATTGGAAGCTCAGTTGTGTGCAATATAAAGATGTAAATATATCTATTTTCAAAATTGGCGAATATAGATCATTAGACGTCTGACAGAAGTGAAGCTTCTACGCATTTTTGGGTGATTGTAATGATACACGGCAACAACAACAGTAGTAGATTCTTCATTAAGATCTAACAGCTACAGTTTCAATCCGTAGAAACTGTATTTTAAAAATTAGAATGTGTTAATCATTGACACCTCTATACTTCCTCCCTTTCCACACCTTAGAAGACTATTTTAGTATCTCTACTCAACAAAAGAAACATGTCTGCCAATAGGGATGTTGACTATTTTTGAGAAAGTGTTTTAAATCGTGTATAAGTACCTAATATAGCCAAAAATATTTATTATTTTTATTTAAATACAACTCAAGCCTTAAAAATCATGTATTTTAAATCACGTTTCAAATTTCGGTCCAAAACGCCATTACTAGTCGCGTGACGTCACCTGTTCATACCAAAGAAGGCTCAAAAGTTTACACGGGAGCTACCATCCTATAGATACGTATTCTGTGCTCATAAACGTTAGTAAACTGAGGTGATGAAAAGTTGTTTCGTAGTCGTTGCTTTAGTTACATGTAATTTGACGTTTCCTATAAACAAATAATAATAAATTACACACTAAATATTAACCAAACAATGAAGTTTTTTGACAGCGGCGGAACCTATGACGTCATGCGCTCTGATTGGTGTTCGTTGTCACGTGACTTGAGAGTGATTTTATTAGGTTTTATTTATTAAATATTGATTAAATTCCTTAAAAATAAGGAAAAATATAGTGTTTTTTAGTTTTTCTATCATAGAAACTACCACTTAACGTTAAAATTATATTTTTATTTGAATACAGTCAACATACCTATTTTCAAGTCTGGAGGTCTAATAGTTCTGAAAGGTATCGTGATGACCTGTCAGTGACATTCATCCCCTATTTCAGCCCCTTTAAGTTTTTATTTTGAGACAAAAGGTAGCGTATGTCCTTTAGGATGCAATCTATCTCCTTGTCAAATTTTATCGAAATCTGTTCAGCGGTTTAGGCGTGAAAGCGTAACAAACAAACTCACATTCGCATTTATAATATTAGTTGGGATATTTGATATTAAAAGTTACGTGGAGAATGCACATATTAAAAATTAAAATAGAATAACTTTAAGAAGTTGTATTGATTACAATTTTTTTGTAGGAGTTCAAAACCGACAAGACGTCCAATGGAACACGCAGACTCCCTCAGTTCTGGCGAAGAGGACGACGACGATGGTTTTGAAATTTTAACGGCTGAAAATCTGTTCTCTACATTGTTATCGAGGGTAATTGATTTATATTATCGGAGCAAATATTAAAAGATTTTTTTCGGTTTTCAGTTTTGACTTTATATTGTAAGCCCTCCAACGGCACAGATTGTTTTTAAAAATAATAGTAAAAAAATTATAATGAGCTTCACCCTCATAAGCTCACATAAGTAGTTTAACTTCTTTAGTTTTAATATTTTTGCCAAGTTTAATTTTTTGTTATGTCAAACTAATTAATAATATTTACACACACCTTAGCAACACACTATAAACTTCTGTCTTTGTCAGTTTCATGTAATTTAGTAGACAAACTAACTTTCACTTTAGGGGTTGATTCTATTTCCCCTCGATTTTTTATTTTTTTCAAACAGATGCGTCGACTGTCATAACAGACGCCATGCGCACCATTACTATTTTTTCATCTACCGCTTCCCGTTATTTTCTACGTTTTTAAAACTTCAACTTCATTACTAGCAATGGGCGAATTAATGATTATAGGAAATTAGGATAAGGTAGACAATTTTTGAACTAGGATTTTGATAAGATGGCCTCGAATGAAGAACAATCTTGATATTTATCTGGAATTAATTGAGTGAAACCACGGAAAACCTCAACAAGATGGCTGGTACAGGAGTTACCGTTTCTCGGCGAGAGGCAGTAGGAAAAAGTCCCAGCCACATCTGCCCCCGCCGAGATTCGAACCCGGTATCTTTTGAATGCGAGTCTAGTGCTCTCACCATTATTATTTCTATCAGGTTTTGATTTTGTATTAAATTTGTTTAGGTGCGCAGTTTAACCCAAAGGTTGAATGTTGAGGATGGCGGCAGACCAGGTTTTCCAAGCAGTCGGTTACTAAGTCATTTCGGTCATGACAACTTCTGGAATTTGCATCATAAACCGGATATTTTATCCAGGTACATTTTATAAAAAATATTTTGGATTTAGTAATTCCCATTTCACTGTTGCTAGTTTAACATGAAAATACAAAAAAAGAAAAAGCAATTAATTTTCTCATTTGTAATTCGTACAAATCAAGAAGAAAGATATTTTTTCAACGAATTACCAATATTTATATTTAATAAGGGCTGGTGAGGTATTATTTTTGACAATATGTGAATGAACAATTTATTTGCGAAACAGCATTTAAATTCGCTATCTGGTGGGCTAAATGGAAACTAGCATTGTAGGATAAACGACCATATTATGTTTACTGCGATCTCAGTGACAACATTTTAAAAACGAGTTTTGATTTTTATTTAAAACAAAATTTGCCATAAAACGACTAAATATTGAAATTACATTAACAAACAACACTTGTTTGTATATAAATATATTCAAAAATACGGAATTTTCTTCTTATAAGAATAAAAGTAACGTGTGCTGTGTTTATGAGTGTAAAAATCATGCATCGAAGCATATAGTTTTACTCAAGAAGAATTAATAGATAGACCAGATCCTTGGGTGAAAGTTCTTATAATGAGGAAAAAAACTCCCTCCATGCGTGAATGTTCACGACATTTTACTCCAGATGGTTATATTCTTTCTCATAAGTATAACAAATAACTGAATATTTACAATTGTCTCCAAATTTTAAAGTCGATCATTACATATGTAAAAAGTGCTGTATTGTACAGAGTTTAAAATTGTCGATTTTCAATAGAAAAACTGACTTCCTTTTTGCATATGGTATTTTACAAATATCTTCTAGTTATTATTTTGCATGGTTTGCCAGTTCTGCGTTTTAAATCGTTTCATGAGGTATCTTTTGTGATGTGCTATCCAGAACAAAGACCCTCGCACCCCTTTTCACCAGCCCCATGTTTAACTAGCAATTGTGAGCAACATCGTTGCTAATGTTTTCTGCCCATATATTTGGTAAATATTATTGGTGTCGCAAGCCCGCATTATTCGTCGTATAGCTACCGGAGAGAATCGACAACTGAAACATTTACGTGAGTACGTCTTGTACTAACGTATATTGTTGTCACATACCTAAATTGTAGTTGCATTTGGTAGACGTTATTTAACGTAAATTAGAGCAGTGCAATACATTTATTCGTAGGTGGCACCACTGTTTTTTACAAATATTTGACAGTTTAAGGTTATGTGTTGGATATTCGGTTTATTTTTATCATGGATCTAGAAATTATAGGGATGGAGTATACCGCTGCGGGGGAATCCATTGAGGGACTGGTACAAAGTAAGAATGGTGTCGATTTTTGATTGGCCGGCGCCTTGTGCTGCATCCAAATGAAAGTTTCTTTTTACACCATACTACCAACATAAATTTCATGCCACTAGACATGCGCAGTGCGTCGACCAATAACAAGCAGACACCACTCATCTCGTCGCGTCCCTCAGTCGGCTTTACTCCCCTCGTCGAAAACCCTAGTACATACTCTGTCTCTATATTTCTATGTCTATGATTTTTGTATAGGATTAGAACCCTATTTTGTGAAATTGCCTTCATTGTATATGATTGTTGTATTCTGTTTTAAAAACACAAATACAAGTATTGTTGAGTTGAGTTTAAATTACACTTTTACATACAGTCGAGTCCCGATTGTCTGAGCCAATGTGAATCGAGTACAGCTCGAATACAATCAAGCTCCATGAATATTGAATACTTTAACATAGCGATCCTTACAACAATTTTCCCCTCCCCTCTAGAATAGAACCCTTTTTCCTGCTACAAAATGCATTGCAAGAAAAATAAATAATAATTTCTAAAAAAACATTCTTCACATTAATATTGATATAAATAAGTTTTTAAATACCGTTTAATTTTTTTTTAAACACAACTTTAGGCAAGCAACCACAATTCAAGTGGTTGAATTGCCACAGAAAAAAAGATTCGGTCAGATAACACCTTGGCCGCGGATAATCGAGGTTCACTGTATAATGATTTTTGAAGTTATACTTCTTTTGGCGCTTTGAGGCTAAAATTTTCTCTGTACGGAAGCTGCGCGTGCAGCATGCAACGAAAATAAGACACCATGAAGTCAGCTGTTAATGTGAACAAGCTAACTTTTAACTATATTTACCATCTCTCTAGATATCCGATTTTATTTTATCAATGTACATTTTTAACAAAAATGTGAATATCAATTATCGCGATCACGCCAAAGAAGTATAACTTCTGCCGCGCGTTTTTTTTTTTTAATCTTCGATAAAGATATATTTCCAAGTGAAATGTATCTACTTTTTAACACTTTGCTATTTGAAATGAAGATTCGTAATTGTGTTGTATTTTTTTTGGTTTTGTAAGCACCGGTTATGTTTTGTGTACACTGAAAGTCAATATTTTTGAGATAATTGTTTGAGAGGTGAACCAATACCAGTTGATATTTATTCTAACAGTCTCAAGTATAATTATATCACTGTATGAACTTTCAATAATAAGAGGCCCTCCATAAATTTACGTCACACAAATTTCATGATTTTTTGACCCCCTTCCTTGTCAAAGGTAGTCACATTTGCGAGACCCCCCTGCCTGGTGTGACTTCACATATTTTGCAGTTTTACACCTAGAACGCAAGATTATTGAAATACTAGAACGTTGGGCGTTAGAGGCTATAAACATGGTCACGTCTGTGATTGGTTGAGTCGATTGCTGAACGACCTTGGCTTGGTTATTCAAGTATGTTTATTCCAATTGTTTGGAAAAAGACTACAAGCCTACTTCCGCCGCCCTCTCCCGCGTCTCGCCTAGACACATCTTCAACAATGCGTGTGTTTTAATACTTTTGACGTGTGACGTCACGAAGCTTATTAAAAAATAAAAAAGATTGGTCAAGATACAACCCGCCAGACCGATGGTTTATTATTTAACTAATATCCAAAAAATAAAAAAGTATATTTTTATGCTTATACCAGATCACCACCCATTCTCAATGGTTGCCGCTTGGACTATTGGTTTTATACTTGGTATTGGGTATTTATCTTTAGAACAAACAAATGAGCATCAGCGTAACAGTTTTTAGAGCATGAATTTGTGTTATTGACAGCTTGGAGCATCGTAATCTTAAATAACGCAACATTGGGAATAATTTTATTTTTATACTAGCAGACATTCTCCGTCCGGACGAGCGTTTAGTAAGGAACGTGAAACCAACTTGAAAAACTCAAATAGCACTATGAGCGGAGACTCCATTAATGGACCAGCACCTTGGAGACGTAGCGTCAGTCGAGATCTTGCTACCGATATTGAAAAGGTGTTTGGGGATTCCCATACTTTACCCAGAGGTAAATATTGACCAAAGTTGAAAGAATATTTAGAGATTGTTACCTAATATTTATGCTTCTTGAGTATATCATATTTGACTGGCTCGATGTAGCATTGTGATTATCTTTGAATAACGCCAACAAGAAATAACAAACTATTGAAAATTGAAATATCGACCGGTAATATCATCGATATCGATGGAATGTGAAGACTCAGTATTAACAGGTACAGTAAGATTCCGCTTAACGCGGGAGATACGTTCCAATAAGTTCCTGCGCTATACAAAATAGCGCTAAACGAGGTCATCTTAATACGTAGATAATAGGCATAAGTGAAACAGAATCGAGAATAAGAAAAATTTGTTAGTTTTTTTTAAATTTAATTTTGTAGCATTTATTGTTAAATATTTTTTTGACACAATAATTATAGATTTATTAATTGCTAATATCGATATTTGTTCATAAAACATTTATGAAAATCAAATGAAAGTTCGAGTAGGAAGTTACATTTGTGATGAGGAATGGTCCTCATTTGACATATTTTGTTTTTTGTGAAAAAGTCATCTAATGTCGTTTGCCTTTTTCTGTTTCGTTCAGAAAATCTGTCGTCGATAGCAAGATAATTGCATCAATGACACTTCGTCTTGCCTTTGAACTTCTATCAACATTTGAATCATTTTGTATAAACTCATTCATAATTTACGTTATAGGAGCTAAACTTTTTTTTTAGAAACCGCGTGATACTGAATCATTGTTAAGCGAGGTCTTACTGTATTTAGCTTATTCAAACTTAGTCGACTTAACTCAAAATAAACTGTCAGTAGTTTGTTATTCCTACCACAAGAGGGTTGTTCTTCAAACTATGGTACTAGATCTTGCATGCAGTGTCCCATGCAAAAGTCTGACTTTCGGACGCGAGATTTGAGTTTGAAGAATAACCCCTAAACACTGCATTTGAAAATATCAATTAGAATTTTTAAAATAACGATTTTTGAGGTTATTAGATGATTAGAACAATGTATAGATTAAAATGTGAAATTTTAATACAGGTGATTTTTAAGTTGATTCTTTTTTTTTTTAACTGCGTGTAGAATCAAATAGACGAACAAATATTTCAAGTAACGTTTTTTTTTCAAAATTCAAAAATAAGAGGGAATGAACCTTTCAAAGTTTAATTTTAAGGTGGATTCTGGCGGTATGGTATGTCACTATGGAACTATGTTGTCATTAGCAAGTATCTTGGTGCCTATTGGAAACAACACGGGGACAACTTTGAACAATTTCGGTGAATATTTGATAATGACATAACATATTTCCATAGTGGCATAACATAACGCCAGAACTGACCCCAAAATTTAATTTGAAAGCCTGTTTCTCTTTTATTTTTGAGTTTTGATAAAGAAATTACTTGCAATTTTTGTTCGTCTATTTGATTTCAACACGCTGTTAAAAAAAGAAAAATCAACTTAAAAATCATTCTGTATATGTATATCTCATAACAAATTTTGTTCTATTTTTTTCTAAATAGGTACCACGTTATTTTTTTGCATAATTTTGGTGTTTTACAAATGCAGTTATTTGTTTATACCAGAAGGGTTGTTCTGCGCAAGAGAATTTTAACAGTGCGATATTTAGAAGTCCAAAAAATTTGGGTTTAATAAATAAAATCAAAATCAGTCATGCGCACTAGCTGATCGTCTTGCGATCTAATGACGTATTTTGATGTGATGAGATTTTCGTAATATTTCATTGACAAAACAAGAAACGCATCAAATACTTTGTTGTTATAAAATTCAAAATCAAATTTAAAAAAATTGCAGAAGAATCCCAATGCTACTTAGCAATGCAGTTTGAAAGTTGATAAAGATTTATTCTTAGATTTGTATTTTTTTAATGTGAAATGTCCCTGCCCATCTGCAGTCACCTTCAAGTTCTATTTTTGATTGGAGCTTTTTTTTTTATAAATTTTAGGCAGTTTTAATTGAATTCAGTCGATACATGTATCAAAAAGAATTTAAATAAAACTGTGAAAATATTCTTTTGTATGTTTTTTTTTTAATTTTGTGAATTAAGACTCATCTTAAAAATTGCCAAATTTTCATCAAATTTCGAAAAGGTATTTTTTTTACTGGTTTGCTTAAGTTCGAATTTAATTTCAAATGTGACCATTTAAGACTGGGAAGGATTTCATTCATATTTATAGGATTTTTTTTTATTTATTATTTTTTAATACTGACAAGTTTAAACATTTTCAGAGTGTTCCATTACTCTATAGCGATTTAAGTTACTGTGTTTAAGTTACTTGAAATTACTTACTGTATGTATTTAGAGAGCCCGCGACAAAAAATGGTCGTGTGAGCGCGCTGATCCAATTAGCGTCTGTAGGTAGTTCGAGTTCCCCTCTCCTTCTCACATTATTCTCAGCCTTTAGGTCGGAGCGCGCTAGAGTGCTTTAAATGGAGATTCGTATTGATATTCAACACTAATGGTCGCGATGTCTGAAAATCATATAATTCCGCTGAACAAGAACTTTTCCGAGATTATCAAAAAATCGAAAAAAAGGGGTATTTTTTAACATCAATAAAAAAATCAAATTTTAAGCTGGAATATGATACTGAATAACATATAAGATTACGTAAATTTTTTACCAGTTTCTAATATATATTTTTTTTATTTGCAAAATGGAAATTCGCGGTAAGTTTTCGCTATGTCAGAAATTTATACCCTGGTTTCCTTGACACTCAAATATTAAAAAAAAATATTTTCTGACAAATTTATTTTTACCCATTTAATTTCTTACAAGAAACTGTAATTCCGCAAGATTGAAATGGAGACTTGGGTATCATTATAGGGAGAAAAAAATTTTACCGTTGACACAATTGGTTTCATCAGAAAATTATATTTTTGTGATCTCTATGTTATTATAAATCGATCGACCCCAATTTTTCCCATTGCGGTCACTTTTTGTGAATCAAATAGACGAATTTTAATGGTATCGCTAAGGTCATGGGACACCCTGTATTGAGTATGAGTCTTGTAGCTAATAGGGAAGTATTTTTGCAAAATTTAAGAGTTTAAGCGCACCTGGCGGACCCGTGCGAATACTTCGCACCGTTAGCGATAAGTTGCGTAATAGGGTGGATAGAAATTTTATTCCATTCTATTCAGAGACTTCAGCGCCACTACGTCACTTAATATTACCGACAGCTGTTAAAATAAACAGATTGCCACCAGATGGCACATTTGGTTTATTCTATTCTATTCTATTCAGAGACTTCAGCGCCACTACACGGCATGTTACCGACAACTGTTAAAATTAACAGATTGCCAGCAGATGGCGTCATTTGTTTTTTCTGAATGTTATTTTCTGTAATTTGTCAAAATTTTTAACTGTAATTTTTTAATGAATACATTAACTTTAAGATAATAACTTATTTTTCGTCATTAGAGAGAAAAATAATTTCCAAAATGGCGTATCAAACATTAATTTTGATACAGTATTAAGGGAGATATTTCATACCGACAAAAAACACCTTTGAGAAACAATCTGTACCGATTTAATCATATCATCACTTACAGCACTAGTCTCTATACTAATTGGATAGCTCTTCTTCAATGATTATCAGCGCCACACAATATTGTTCCGTGAACTAAAATGTATTTAATTGCGCCTGCGCGTCCTTATTTTCCAAAATGTCGGATCAACGCCATATTATCAATATGTATGTCTCTTCATGCGAGTTCGACTGGTTTTTAACTTATTATTTAAAAAATATTGTCAACTGAAAAATATAAAAATTCTAATTTTAAAATTTAGTTCGTGTTGCTAACTTTAGCCGACGAAATAAAAATCTACGATAAAGAAATCGACTGTAGTATATTATTAGTGTATTTCTTCCCTAAAGCTACTTTGACTCGAAATTATTTTTAGAGTTGTATAAATGTTTACGTTTTGCAGGTATTGAGAAATTTAATTAGTACTAACTGTTTTGGTTTTAGATGTTAACAGCAAATGTAAAATGTAGTTGAAGATTTTTCTTTTGTTTTTTGTATTATCTACTATGTTTTGCATTGGCTCGTTTTTTTTTGTTAATTTTTCTTTATTTTTTTTCATTTTTTGAACAATATCTACAAATCATACACGTCACTGACAGGTTTCGATTTTTTCTTTTTTATTGAAAAAAACAACAAATATTTTGAGGTTAGAATTAAAGAGCGCGCAAAAACATGAGAGCCGGTCGTACAGGCCAACAATATATTTAGATCTTAAAAAAATAAGATATATGAAACGACCGGATGCGACTGGCTTTGAACGATGTATGTCGGCGTTTGGCATGAGATTATAATTGATCTGAAGTTGCATATTGTATTGGATTGCAGCGCGCGTGCGCGTGACGGTTCATGTCCCGACGCTTGGCGGTGCCGGCCGGGTCACCGCAGACACTAACCCGCCTCCTAGCTAGCCGCCCGCTGTCACGCCGTCTCTCTCTCGGTACGCTCTATGTCTCACTTTTTGTCTCTATCTCTGTCTACTATCTACAGGCTGCGCAGTGTTTGTTTCGGGTGACTTCGATGAACTAAACGGGAAGGTTATTGCCGAACAAAAATGTCGAGTGAATGTAATTATGACAGTCTCGTGATCGAGCAGATTTTTCTGTACGTTTGCTTTTATAAGGATTTGTAGTTATTCAACATTATACGTGCTGCAATGAGAAAAGATCAAAGGTGCAAACAAAATCGCTAACACAATAAAGTACAGCTTGTACTTTACACGAATATCCTAAGTTTAAACCAGTTCTGACTGCTCTTCGATATACCTTAGGGAGAGTCCATAAATCACGTGACCCTATTTCAGTCTTTCTGGAACCCCTCCCTCCCTTCATGAGGCCTAACGTAGCCTTTCTTATGACCCCCTCCCCCCGGATGAATCATAGTTGTTTATTATCGAGTCCAGAAGACATTTTGTGTTTTCTGTTAACAAACTATTAAAAAAATTTGGTTTTTAACACATAAAGTAACCAATGTTTGAAAATAAATATTCAACTTATTCTGCAAATTATTTTCATTGTGCCAAATAAAATACACGAAAAAAATTATGTAGCTTGACTCCAACTCCCCCCTCCCTCTTGATCGAACTACGTGGTTTACGGACGCTCCCTTACTGGACGAAAGCGATTCAAAAGATATTTTGGTATCACGATATCATTTTGACAATCTGAAGTTGTGCCAATTGTAAGCTCGGTCAATATGCGTACAGAAACAAAATTTAGAAGATTCGGGCATCTTCGGGAAAGTTACTATGATTGCTTGACATTTTTTATCGAAAATAACCGTCTGTTTCAATTGGCGAAGCTCCTTGAAATAAACTCAGAACACCCCTGTATACATATTTGTCTCATACTGTGCACGCCATGACAAGTTGACCTGAGCTCTCGGCTGCAATGAATCAATTCAAAGCTAGTCGCATTATCGACTGATTGTCATTTGTTATTCTCACGTCAACTTGTTTTGTTTTTTTTTTTATACATTGAAACAGAATAATACAGGTTTTAAAGCATGTTTACTATTTTTTATTTTTGGTTATTGGTTTAAAATAGATTTTTTTTGTACCCTCTGTATTCAGTTTCGATAACTGAAATTTCCAACGGCACATGATTGTTGCATGCGTATAATTTGTAGAGCTTACACTTACATTATTTATGGTTAAATCTGTAACTTACAATAATTTAATTATGTTTGGAGGTTAAAAGTTTCTGATACTGTTCATCGATGACTGAATATCGATTCAAAAACATTAACATCATTTTGTTGGTATTAACATTCGTGTTAAAAGATTGTATCTTATTCGTTTAATTTAAAAACATAACTTAGAAATAGTTTTAAGTTTCGACAAAAAAGATATTGGTTTATATTTTTAACCTCAAAAATTAAAATTAAACTCGATTTGAAAGCTAAAATAATATCCTACCGATCAGAATTAAGTAATATCGGTATGCAAAACAGTTGGCAAAAAGTAAAGAAATAGTTTTGAGTTTCGACAAAAAAGATATTGATTTATATTTTTAACCTCAAAAATTACATTAAATTCAATTTTGAAAGCTAAAATAATATCCTACCGATCAGAATTACGTAATATCAGTATGCAAAACAGTTCGCAAAAAGTAAAGAAATAGTTTTGAGTTTCGACAAAAAAGATATTGATTTATGTTTTTAACCTCAAAAATTACCATTAATTTCGATTTTGAAAGCTAAAATAATATCCTACCGATCAGAATTAAATAATATCGGTATGCAAAACAGTCTCTTGATTTTTTGTTTGTTTGCGATAAGTGGTAGGCGGTTAGTCTTTTAAAATTAATTCAGTTTTTAAAATTTAATACTGACTGTTGTTTTTTTTTGTTTGACTTCAACTTTTGTGGGTATCTTAAAGAAATTCGTGTTATTTTCAATTATTAGATGTTTGAAATCATTAGAGCTATAAATTTCATTTAAAATTTTTACTGTATTGTGGTGTATGATTTGTAAAATTTTGTTAACAATATGTTAGAAATAACTGTGTGCAGTATAGTTACTGTATTTGCCATACGGCCCATACATGGTCGGATGGCGGGACCTAGGGTTCAGAGCAAAATTGCTTGTTTTTATTTAAAATTACACGGATTGTTAAATGTGGAAAATTTTACAAGCGTGGTTACTATTATTAGTTTTGTCTTGGGACAGATTCATATATCAGAAAATTAGAGATCAAAGGAATTTAATGGCGTTACAGACGTTGGCTTGTTTGATTTTTTTATGAAATAAAATTTTTAATTTAGCCAAAACTCTAAATCTTCCGCTTTTAACTTTTCATATACTGTACACATTAATTTTATAGCAGACTATTTTTTATTTATTTATTTTTATTTTTTACTAATAAGTGTGTTTTTTATTTTATGTGTGTGTTCTAACGTAGCTATGAAGATTCTTAGTGCCAATAACGAAAATGACTGTTGATACTAGGTAGGTATGTTATAATAGATTTTTTTTTGCTTTTTTATGTGTTTAATAAATGATAATAATATTCTAACATTAATAATCTATAGACGTTTATCGATAAGTTTCATTTCAATGGACATGGACACTGCCAAATTTTACCGCTAGGGGCGCCAGCTATATAATGACCTCACTCCGTGATTAGTTCAGCTTATGTGTGCAAAATTAGTTTATTTCAAATGACATTGACGATTCTGATGTGCTATGTTTATCGATAGAAGTTTTGGATTTCCAAAGAAGTAGTGCTATCAGAAGGGGAGAAACTCTTACTGCAAATTTGTTTAAATATGGCCCTCCATAGGTTTTAACTTGCGTTCCTCCTGTATGCAAACTGTCCTCCATAGTGGAAATGAATCATAACTTAAGCGTTAATATACCTGCAGCCATCTGTGTTAGACTTGTCACGTGCCCATGTCCATTGCATGGTTGGTTTCAAAATGAAACATTACTCTTATTCGCTTTAAAGAACTGAAATGGTCCTGTCATCAGGAACAAAACCAAAACGCTTAAATCATTCTGTATGAGTAATAGACAAGGTTACTAGACTACTAGAAGGTTGGGACGTATGAGGCTATAAACATGGTCACGTCTGTGATTGGTTGAGTCGACATCACCGATGACCATGGCTTGGTTATTCAAGTATGTTTATCCCAATTGTTTGGAAAAAGACTCCACAAGCCTACTTCTCTCGCCATCTCTCGCGTCTCGCCTTGTCCACCTTCAACAATGCTAACGCCCAACCTTCACATCTGTGATTGGGTGAGTCGATTGCTTACGTCACTGATGACCATAGCTTGGTTATTCAAGTATTTTTATCCCAATTGTTTGGAAAAAGACTCCACAAGCCTACTTCTCTCGCCATCTCTCGCGTCTCGCCTTGTCCACCTTCAACAATGCTAACGCCCAACCTTCACGTCTGTGATTGGGTGAGTCGATTGCTTACGTCACTGATGACCATAACTTGGTTATTCAAGTATTTTTATCCCAATTGTTTGGAAAAAGACTCCACAAGCCTACTTCCCCCGCCCTCTCTCGCGTCTAGCCTAATCACACCTTCAACAATGCTAACGCCCAACCTTCACGTCTGTGATTGGTTGAGTCGATTGCTTATGTCACCGATGCCCATGGCTTGGTTATTTGAGTATGTTTATCCCAACTGTTTGGAAAAAGACTCCACAGGCCTACTTCTGCCGCCCTCTCTCGCGTCTCGCCTAGCCCAACCTTAGTTTCTAGTGACCTTGAGTAATAGGCTGTTGAGTCATTGCTTTTGTTTTTTCTTTTACAGGTAAAGATACAAAGCAAGATGACATAGATCTAAGTGATTTAAATTTGGCTAATCTAAACCTTAGTGAAAAAGACACCGTAGCTTTATCATTTCTCACTCCCGGCCTTTCCCGCAGAATTCAAAAACAACTTTTAGCTCAGCTGCCTAGATCGGAAATGCGGAAATTGTCACGTACTTTATCGATGCGAAATTCAAACGAAATGAAAAACAGTAAAAGTTCAATAGCGGATACCGGCAGTGATCAATCGAGAGTCTCTGTCTCTGCAAACGACAACGATCGAGAAAAACAATCGAAATACAGCACCAATATGAATCGACGTTCTTTAAGCTGTGAACCGGATTCGGTCACGTCGGAACGATTATCCGCTTTAAATAACGGATCGAATTCGGCCGGATGTAACGTTTCGTCAGAAACGCCGGTCAGACCGAAATTGAACTATAGGCCCATCGGTCACGATTTGAATCCATATTTGTTCGGTAAAAATATCAAAGACGATGGTAATTGGAAATCTCATACAGATATTTTGAAAAAGTCGCCGAGTTACGAGCGAAGCATTTCGGATACTTTAAGTAGTGCAAGCTACGGAAGTAAATCCGACGGACTGAATTATTTAACCGGCGTGTCGAATTCAGATTTATCGGAAGGTGATAGAAAACTTCTTGAAAATTATAGAAAATCGAGAGGTAGTCGGCGTGCGCTACGCTCGATGAGTCTTTACGAAAGGAATCCTGAATCTTTCTCCAAACCACCATTACCGTTCAAACCGTCCGAATCGAGCATATTCGACGACACTACTAAACGCAGCGCTTATACAAGTCCGGATCAGTCGGTGTTGGAGAAATACTTGTCGCCCGTCGGTAGTTCTTATGGATACGAAAGGGGCAGGTTTAGATCTAGAAGTCCAAGTCTACAGGAATCGTTAGACAGCGGCTCCAAAACTTTAGATAGAAAATCGTCGAATACGCGAAGAATATCGAGATTTTTGCGTCCCGATTTCTTCGATACGCCTCCCGATGAAAGTATTTTTGCTAAAGAGAAAAAAGAGAAAGAATTGGAAACTCAAAAAGTCTTGAAAGAAATACGAGATAAGAGATTTCGTCAACGGTACGGTATTAAAAAACCGGAGACCGATATATTAGAGACTGATTATCTGAGTAACTCGATTCTTGGAAGTGATAGTTTGTCTGAAGTTAGTGAACTGAGTATTCAGAAAGATAAACATGAAGTTTCAGAACCGGTTCCTAATATTAACATTGAAAAGATGAATGCCGATATCCCAAAAGCTGCGACTGAAATTACGCCCGAAAGTAGTTCAGATAAAAAAGAAGAAAAACCGACCGAAACTGTGGACGTTAAGAAAACTAAAAGCAAAATATCGAGACTTCTCAGACCTAAGAGTTATCCTGATAAAAGTACGTTGATTACTAAGAAAGTAGGTGCTCAAGATTTACCTAAAAATGATGAGGCATTGAAAATTATTAATAAGAACGAGTCTGACGGTACGTCTCTGACAAAGACATCCGACGCTACTAATAAAAAATCTCCAGACAAAGAAACAAAACTAGCAAAGACTGTTAAAGTAAAATCTTCCACACAAAAAAATAAAACCGAAAACGACGGTGAGAAAAATGTTTCGGATACGTCGAATGGTGAAAAGCAATCGAATAAAAATAAATTTTTGCAATCGCTCGAAAAGAAATTTGAAAAATTACGCACGTTTAGCAATTCCCATAATGAATCGAGTGAAGGAGATAGTAGCCTATCGCGTGTGGGTAGTGCTATAAGGCGTCTGCGTGAACAAAGTCTTCCCAGAACAACTGAACCGATAACGGAATCCGGTCTTATAAAAAGAGCGATTTCCGTCGAAGATTTGCCATTGGCCGGTGCGATCGGTAGCGATGCCAACAAAATATCTCGGAGATCCGTAACGAAAATTTTAGGACTCTTTAAAAAATATGAAGACAAAGACCCTACTAAAAATAAAAGTTCCGGTAAAAATTCATCGAAAACTAAAAAATCTGAGAGTAATGAACCATCCGTCACGAGTGACAAAAAAGAGAAGAAGGTAATTAAAAAGTCAGTGAAATCTGCCGAAGGGCTGAGAAAAAATTCGATAAAGTCCAACGAATCGTCTGAACAAAATATTAAAAGTGGCCAAGAATCTAATACACAGGAAACGCCTGCAAAAATTTCAAGTGCTGAACCAAAAACATCGAGTACAATAAAAAATTCAACATCGACGAAAGTTTCAGAAAAAGTTTTTAAAAATTCCAAAAATGCGGCCGTTAAAAGTTCCGATAGTGATGATCTTAAAAATTTTGAGAAATCGTCGAAAGTTTCAGACACAAAAAAAATCGATACTATTAAAACAAGTGCTGACGCATCTAAGAAAATCGATTCTAATGTAGATGAATCACTGAAAAAATCAAAAATACCATCCAAATCGTTGATTAAAAATGAGGGTTCTGTCGAAAGAAGCCAGCCTGAAAAAACCGTTCGTAAAATTATTAAAGTTCAAAATAATGCGTCAGCTGAGATTACCGATAATAATTTGAATAATATATCGACTAATAGAATATCAAATAAGGAAGATGCTAGTAAAGTTAGACCAAAATCATTATTTACTGAACGACATTCTGAACCATCAACCGTCGAAGTTAACGCTAATTCGACAATGTTAACGATCGATAATGAAAAAACAAAAACTACGTCTAAACTTCCGGTGAGTGCTAACAGACGTAGCTTAGATTTAGGCAACTCTATGAATAATAACTCTAAGGTTGCTGAAAATGGAGAAAATCAGTCACAAAAAGTCGTAGACAGTTCAGAGAAATCTCCTAATCGTAGGGAACTCAAACTTGATTTTACGAAATTGCATAAACTAGGCAACGCTACAACGCCAGTGGAAACTGAAAATAACGTAACGGACTCGTTGAAATGTGACGCAAACAAAAAATCGAACGATACAAACAGTATTCAAGATACAGCTAACGCAAACGTTTCTAGTAAAGACGACAGTTCGATGTTTTTGTCCCCGTGTGATTCCGAATACAGTTTCGATAATTGGTCGGTGTGTTCCGGTGATTTCGGAACGCCGCCGGACAGTCATTCGCACGATTTCCATTACGGTACTTCGATTAATTCGGGCGACGAAAATGCGAACGAGTCCGTAAGCGATCGTATACGTCGAAAAAGTTTCTATTCGCGGTTTAACGAGAAGAAGAAGCCACGTAAGAGCTCCTTGGTCGGTCCGGGTGCTTCTTTCAATGAATTTGATTTAACGCGCAATTCGCATCGGTCTTACGGAAATGACAAATCGCCGGTATCTCCTAAATTGAGCCTCGATTCATTGCCGACATTGAAATTCCGAACTCTCGATTTAAAAAGTAGCAATTATAGTTCTAAATCGGTCAAAGATGATTTGAAATACAATGACCATAAACCTTCCTATAATCATTCGGTATCTTTGACGGAGCCCAACAAAAAATATGAAAAGACGTATTCTCGAACTGGTTCGCTGTTGAAAGATCCATCTTATATTAAATCCTACAAACCAAGTATTTACCATACATACAATCCTAGATTAAACAGACATATTGCACTATATCCGAACGATACGAACGAAAGCTCCTCATCTGGAACATCGTCCGGTGTAGGGGATGGAGTGAATATTCCTGGAATTTCAACAAGGTAAGCTATATCCACATTCATGAATACTGGTATATTTACGAAAAGCAGTTCTGAGCATTAAAATTAATTATTTCTGTTGGTCATGTCCATTTTATTCAATGATTGTATACTGTTTCATGGATACTTGAACAAATTATATACATACTAGCCGCTCCCCGCGGCTCCGCCCGCGATTGTAATGTTACACGGCAACAACAACAGTAGTGGAATCAAGACCTAACGGCTACATTTTCAGTCCATAGAAACTGTATTTTAAAAATTAGTGTGTTAATCATTGACACCCCTGTACTTCCCCCCTTTCCGCGCCTTAGAAGACTATTTTAGTATCTCTACTCAGCAAAAGAAACATGTCTACCAAATTTCAAGTCTGGAGGTCTAATAGTTCCGGAAGGTATCGTGATGACGTGTCAGTGACATTCATCTCCTATTTCACCCTCTTTAGGTTTTTATTTTGAGACAAAAGGTAGCCTATGTCCTTCTTTAGGATGTAATCTATCTCCTTGTCAAATTTTATCGAAATCTGTTCAGCGGTTTAGGCGTGAAAGCGTAACAAACTCACATTCGCATTTGTAATACAGTCAAAGCCCTTTAAGTGCACAGCTCGGAACCGAGGCCCATCCTTTAAGTGCACACTTCCCCTACGATCTTTTTCATCCCCACTCTTCGAACTCCTATAGCTATCTTTATTCAATCAGATGCTATAAACAATATCTCTAAAACTCTATGAATATGATGGAAATGGAAAGTTTGAAAATAGCGCGCTTACGGTCGCACGTGATTGGTCGCAGATTATTCGAAGTGGGGGCTGGGGAACGTGCACTTAAAGCCAATTCAGACTAGCCGTTCTCGGTTACGATTCACCGGTCCGGTTGGGAGCTCGACCAATCAGGGCGTAGTCGTTTCCGATTGCGGTCAAACGACTACGCCCTGATTGGTCGAGCTCCCAACCGGACCGGTGAATCGTAACCGAGAACGGCTAGTCTGAATTGGCTTTTAGAGGGCGAGTTCGTGTGCAGTAAGAGAGCGTGTGCATTTAGAGAGCGTGCACTTAGAGGGCTTTGACTGTATTGGTTAGGATGTGAATAAATAAAATTGAAATGTCAAAATAACAGCTTTTTACTAAATGCATATGAAAGTATATACGGTACTTCTATAAAAAAAAATCAATTTTTGAAATTTTTGTCTGTCTGTCTGTCTTCCGGCTGGACCGATTTTGATGGGACTTTCACTGGCAGATAGCTGATGTTATAAGAAGTAACTTAGGCTATTTTTAGTTTAGAAAAAGAAATTAAAACCTACGAAATTGTGAACAAAATCCGATTCAAATAGGAAAGTATATATCCAATATAAACATTAATAAATAATTAATTATTAACGTAAAGTATTTTTACTTGCTTCGAGTAATCATTTTCAAAAAACATTAAAAAACACGAAACATCGACCCGCAAAGAAGAAGAATGAGATTAAACTTAGCATGGGTATTTCTTTACGAGGAATACAGACTTATTAACTTTTCGTAAATTCTGCGAAGTGAACCAACATTTTTTTTTTTTAATTCTTGCGGACGAAGTCGCCGGTAACAACTAGTTAAATAATATAACTAAAATATTGACATAATATATTGTTCAAAAACCTTAATGTTGCAATGCTATTTCCATAATTATTAGACAACAGGATTTATGCCTGTAATACATTTGTTTATCATTTTTAGAGCCTGAAGAAGTATGAATATACGAAACGTTGCTCACAGTAATATGTAGTGCTGTTGTTATTCACTTATTTTGCATCCACGAAACAATACACAATCATTCAAATTAATAATTGTCATCAAAGAATCTTGCGCCGAATTTACGACACTATCTTTTGTTTCCAGATATAATTCCCAAAGTCCAATAGAACCCTCCAGTGTACATCTAAGTGACGACAAAATGGCGAAAACGGATTGTGTAGAAAAATATGCAACCGAAATATAAATGCGACATAATTTATTTATTTTACTAATACTCTTTTTTATTCTTATAAGAATATTAACCTACTATAATACTGTAAAAATAACGGTTTAATTTTTTATCCTACAAAACGTTGTTCCAATTCTGAGGTTGTGTTCAATATTTTACGTAATACTATGACTTAAGAAATAAATTATGTCCATTTATTTTAACTAATATTCATACAGGGTGTATTATAGCATAACATGCAGTGCGCATGTCAAATTCAATGTTAATTTTATTAAGGAGATACAAGGAATGTACAGTTCCGGCAAACTCGTTAAACATTTTTGTACCTCGAAATTTAAAGTCAGTTCTCTAAAACTCGCCTTGCTCAATCGATAATTTGTGAACAGTATTCTTTGCCTTAAACGGTTTTCATTGCAAATTAATATTTTCTAAACAATATCAATTATTAAAAAAAGTGAAAACCTTGAAAATTAAAAAATCTTTTGTGTCACCTTAATTAGAAGTCAATTCATAATGATAATTTACTATTCTTCATGTTAGGTTCATTGATGAAAAATTGTGATAAAATTTTCGAAATGAGTCGATTTTTTCATAGGATATATGAAAAATCAAAGCTCAATATTTGATAGAACAAGTTGTAAGAAAAAATGCTGATTTTTTTTATATGGAAATGGTGCTAAAATTTATTATCTAGTCAGGTGTAAATTTATACAGATTTTAAATTTATTCCTATTATATGTTCCAAATGAGACGAGCATTTTTGAACATTCAATTATACACAGTTATACAGAATTAAATTAGGGCAGCATGGCAAAATTAATCATGGGGGGGGGGGCAGCACTGTACGACGTGTGTCGAACCAGTAGACAATTTGAGCTAAACATATTATATTTGTTAAAATTATTTATTTGCCAGTTGTTCTAATTGACTATATTGGTATTAAAAACTATCGTATAAGTAAACTGCTTAATTTTTTGTTTTAAAAAAATCTCGATAAAGTAGCTCCAAAGCAGGTTCAGATTATTGCAGTTGTATGGAAAATATGCCAAGTTTCAAATGGAATCTACAAATTATAATTTTAAATAGTGTTCCGTTTTGCACAGAACACTAATAGGGGCAGCGGCGATCGTAAAAATGGTTGCCTAAGCAAGTGAATGAGGTTAGACTTGTAAAAATATTGATGTATCAATATATCAATACTTTTTATTTGATATATCGATATTTTTGGATGATATTTAATAATACTAGATTTCTTAGAGCGCCAGTGTTCTCTTTTAAATCGTATCGAAATATCGATATTAATCGGAGCCATTTTTTACGTCTGCCAGCTTGGACTGTAAAAACGAAATAATTTTTATTGAGATTACTTACTGAATTTTTCTTTAGCTGTTTATAATTGATGAAAACGCGGCTTTAAATGTCTTATTTAGATGGTATAGCTGTGCATTGAAGTAAGAAACTATTTTGTGTCAACGATACTCTTAGAATCAAAATATATTATAAAATTATATTAGAATCTAATCATGATTGCACTCAAAAGGCAATATTAAAAATATTTTCCTTTGATAAAGCTGCGGTAAGCTACTAAATAAGCTTAATGTGTTTTTAGGGTTCCGTAACCAAAGGGTGCCAACGGAAACCTTATTATTAAGGCTCCACTGTCTGTCCGTCTGTCACAGAACTGTATATTTTGACCCATAATAGATACACACTTGAAATTTTCACAGAGTGTGTATAAATATGACCTCTATAACAACAAATAATAAAAATACAATAAAGTTAAAAATTAAAGTCACTGAAAACCATGTGCCGCTAGTGACATCTCTCAGGATATCGTTAAAACGTCTTAGAAAGTAAGCTGTGGAAACATAGCTGTCAAAACTTTGATAATTCACTTTTTATACGTTTTTTTACTAAACTATTTTAAAAAAATATGTAGTGTTAAATATTGTACGGTGGTACGGAACCCTTCATGTGCGAGTCATACGCGCACTTGGCCAATTTTTTTTAAATTTGAAAAGCAATATAAAAATTGATTTTCCACGATTTCATGTGAATTTTCCAACTAAAAACATGTGAATTTTGTTTTTGCGGTTACGATCGCGAATTTTATAAATTTAAAATGAAATGTGATGCATCGAAAATTTATTTATAAATTATTGTAGTATAAATATTTTTTTTTTTTTGACTGACGAATGGAATTTAATTTTTAAATATTAGATTAATGTTGTTGCCAGCTTTTGTTTTAGTTCTTTGTTTATTAAAAACTATTTTTGTTTATTTGCAATGTGTGTTTTTTAGTAGTGATTTTTGATTTTTAATAATTTCAAATATAAACGATAAATATTTAAAATGTTCTCCATTTTTATGGGGTGTAAAAGTTAAATTATCGGTCACTTTATATAGTTCAAAAAATGAATACCGAATTGTTTTAGTAGCTATATTAGACGGGTAATGCCAAATTTATAACACTGAATCCAACCATATATGTGGACGTCAAAGTCTTTTTTGTTAACCAAATATATACAGACAATTCAGAATGTTATTGTTGAACCACAGACTGACACGATTATATTATTTTTGTTTTTTTCTTTCATCGATCAAGACGAATCGCTAGATTTTAATTATTGCAAAAAGGTAACATAACACCATTCTCATTTGTTACCATTCCAAAATTCACTTTTCAAATTTTTACAATATTTTTCGTTTTGAGCCCTTGAATCCAAAAAACATATTTTTGGAAAATGTCTGTGCGTCAAAACGGATGAACAGATTGAAATCAAATTTTGGGAGGATATTTAATATGCAAATATGAAGAGCCCTGTTGTTTTTAGGGAATATCAAATCATGCGCAGAAGAGATATAATATACTACAATGTTATTTTTTGTATAATGATAGTACCTATACTTTTTATAGCGGTGTATTATTGTATTTATTTTTCCAAGAAAGTTTCGTACAAAAATTTTTGGTCTAAATTTCAGTTTCGGAAATATTTTGAAAATAAATGTTCTCTCAAAAAAAAAATTAACTGACAGCATGCTTTGGTTAATTTTTTCTTGTATTTGTAACCATGAAAATGAATAGCAAATTTCATAATATTTATTACTAGTCATTACCCGCGTCGCCGCACGCTTTAACAAATTTTATTTTATTATAATATTCCAAATATCAATATTTATTAAGTCGGAATGGGATTGGCTGGAATTTTTTGTATTGGAAAAAATTGCATATAAAACAAGTTATAATTTAATTTAAAAATGTCCTGATTTTTTAAGATCTTTCTTATAAAAACGGAACGTGAATGTGCCATATTGTTGTTCTTCTGGAATATCCTCGCTTAATTTTATTGAATTCAAAATGTTCACAGCTTTCCGAAAAAAATCAAAATGGCCGTCTTGGTATTTTAAACGTTTAACAATATATATTCTTGAATTTGTCCTGTATTAAGATAGTCAAATATATTTACGCAATGAAATAAAACAGCGGCAGTCGACTTTTTATACATTAAAAAAAATCAAAATGTTTTAAAAAAATCTCAATATTGTTAAACATACCGAACTGAAACAAATACTAGGAAAATGTATATGAATTTTTATATTTGTTACCAATGTTGACTACCGCTGAACTATAATCTACAAACTTTAAAAATGGAGCTACAAGTTGTTAATCATTATGATATACTTCATTTTACGTTCATTCGAAAACTTTTTAAATCCATTTTGCTATAAGAATTAATCTCTCGGGTTGGTAAAACTTACCAATCAATAATTGAGAGATATGGTGCCATATTTGAATCTTTTATTGTGCCAGATCTTATCCAGTTTTTATATTATTTCGAATTCAAGGAATTTAGGAAACTTTTTAGAGCGCCCTGACAAAACTTCATGATGTTTTGTGAGCGTGCTGATTATTATAGTTATTCTTTTAGGGCACTGTTAGAAAACAATTGATTTTATTTTGACGTTATTTTTTTATTATAAACATGTTCTGAGTTAATTTGCCTAACAAAGTTTTTCGTTTGTTTTTTTTTTTTTTAAGTCGATAGTTAAAACAACTCATAATGCATAATGCATTTTTAACACAATAATTGTAATTCGTAGGAATATGCATATTTTTAAAACCCTTCTTTATTTTATGAAGAGTAAATTTTATTTTTGAACTGCGCTACATAAAAATGTTTATGTAATTTTTTTAGAGTACATAAGGGAGCGTCCATAAACCACGTGGTCATATTTTAGTCCTTCCAGGACCCCTCCCTCCCTTCATGTGGCCTAACGTAGCTTTTCCTGTGACCCCCCCCACCCCGGCCCGATGGAACGTGGTTTTTTTTCACAATAATTTTTGTTTTCTACTACATATTTAGTCAAAAAATATTTTATTTTAAATGAATAGCGCTCATTTTTGTTAAATATATTTATATATCTCTCATATTTATAAAAAGTCTGACTCAAATGGTGGCTTCACCCACTCTTGTAAATTATCGATTATTGGGATATCTTCTTTATATGAAACCAATGGATCTCTTTCGTCATTAGGACTCGTTTCGAGCACGACGACATCTTCTTCATCAAGCCACTCAATAGTCGATTCAAGTGTATCAAGCTCACATAGTACTTCCTTCTTTCGTTTTGTAATTATTCTCTTAGCACGTTGTTTGTGATTGGATTTGGTACGGCGTCCATGAAATGAATTATTTTGTTTAACGAAATTTTCATCTGAAGAAAACTACGTAGCTTTGTTCTCACCTCCTCCCCCCCGTTACGTGACTCAGCGTAGCATTTAAACGTAGCCCCCTCCCCCCCCCTCTTAGCCGAGCTACGTGGTTTATGGACGCTCCCTAACGAAGTTTTCATTTTATGTAATGTTTATTTTTATTCTTTGCTGAATAAAATTGTGACATAATGTCTCACTTTCTGTCCCCAATTTGAAAAAAATTGAGTTTTTCATTTCAAATTTTAAAATCAATTCTAGCTTGAGAATAGTCGAGTGTGTAGCAATGCCATTTTGTTATAATTAAAAAATAATTTGAAAAAACCAATTGCTAGGCCCAAAAATTCTTATCTGTTAAACAAACTCAGATATTTATATTTTTATTCAGCTGAAGAATAAATTCTTATTGCATTTTGCATATCATAATAAATTATTACAATAATACGAAATAGATCACACATCATTTTGTTTTAATAAATTGTTCATGAAATTGTAGTTCCATTTCAGAGATACGATAGTACGATTTGTTATTATATTTTAGATATTATGATATTGCCGACTAATGATGATATATATAGAATGTTGAGTAAATTTGTCAATGATTTTATAAAATTACAATAAAATCTATTTATAGATCAAACAAATGATTATTTCTTAAGTTATACTTCTTTTAGCGCGTATCAGTCTTGAATAATATAGAGTTCCATTGAAGATTTGTTTACGAGGTGTAACATTTTGTTTACAACACCTACGTGGTGTTGCAGTATCACCGATGATTTGACAAGCAGATCGCAAACTTAAATGAACAATGAATTGCGTGCCCTTACACTTCAAATCTTTTAAATGAATTGGTTTGGTACCATTCGGTACCAGGTATATATATTACCTTGACACATAACACTGCAGCTTACAATGGTTATTGATTTTGGACAGAGTTATGTTTACTTGTTTTAACTGAAAGCGTAATAATAACATTTTTTTATATCAACTGTTATTTTGAGAGACATTCTGTTATAAAAGTACTTTTTGAAAGTCATCAATTTGTCGTTCTTGTTGTAATGTAATTAGGATTGTGTTTTCGAAAATTTGAACATAATATGGGCACGAAACACAGTCATACGTTTCCAAATTCGGTTTTTGAAAATAGAAAACTTTTTATAATAAATATCACATGAGTGATTTTGACATTTTGACTCGATTTATATTTCTGTATACAACGTTTGCTTTATTTTAAAATGGACTTACAATAGAGGTGTAAATGGGCGGAATAAATTGTAAACCGTGTGGAAAAAAGAAAAAATTACAACAAACTGGTTCTATTCTTGATCGTGTAATAAGTCAAGCTTCGAACAGAGACCAGTGTCTGTTATATCGACTGGCGAATTATAAGAAAGGTACGTAAACGTAGTTTCACTGTAAAATAACATAACCTAACTCGGAGCCATTTTATTACCTCGATAGGTTCTTTATTTGATTTTACTACAAACAGATGTTTAGATTTTGTTCGTATACAATTCAAGAATACATTTTCACCAACACGCTAACGACCTCAGTTGTCGAACGTCTATAATCTATTTTTCCCGTCAACGGATGCAGTAGTTATATTCTTGTTCAAGAATATAGCATTTGTAGAGGAGTTCTGTACCTCAAAAGGAAAAAGAAACACTTATAAGATCATTTTGTTGTCTGTCTGTCTGTCAAAGCCTTCTTTCTCAGGAACGCGTGGAGGTATCAAGTTGAAATTAATATTAAATACTCAGGTCTATAATCCCTTGGAGCTGTGAAAAAATCAAACTTTGAAGTCAACGCAATCAAAAGATACGGTCGTTTATTCGGCATATTTTGACACTCGCAGGAAATCAAAACATATAGGGTACTTCCCGTTGACGTAGAATGATGAAATTTGACAAGAAGCAATTTCTTACAGCACAAGTAAAGGGGAAAATCTGAAAACCGTAAATTTGTAGTTACGTCACAAAAAAAACGTCAAAACTGCATACTAGCGACATCGAATCTCAAAAACTATTAGTTCAGGCGTTTCTGTACCTTAAAAATAAAATAAAGTTAATAAATATTAAATGGTGGTATGGAAGCTTCGTGTGCGAGTCTGATTCGCACTTGACCAGTTTTTTTTTAATCCGATAACACTCGGGGTTTTTTTGGGCCTAATACTTGATATTTTAAATATGTAGATATTAATTTTTAATAGTAAATTGAAAATCTAATTAGAGCCTGGAACGGGGGACTTGTAATAGAGGAATCACGAAGCTGGAAACTACCTATAACTTGTATATGTGTTTAATTTAGGTGGAGAACTAATCGATGCATATAACATGGGTGGTCAAGCAGAAGTAGAAAAACTTATTAAAGATCAATTCGGTATTTTGATGTACGCAAATGGAAAAGGACAAATGATAAACAGAGCGGAATATTTGCGTTGGAAGTTTCGAGATCAAGAACAGGTAAGCAAAATATATTCTACGTCCATCTTATGGCAAAAAGGGCGACAGACTTGGAAAAAATCTCCGTTTTAAATATCAGAAGCAATGTATATTGTGTAGGCAAATGGACTTACATATCTGTACATTCGTTATACGAAACTTATGATGGACTACAGAGCAAATTTTTATTAAGGTAGTTGTGGTACAATATTGTTAAAAAGTTATAGATTATATGCGCCATAAAAGTATACTAGCTTGTAGCTAAGTGATCCATAATTTGTACGCAAGACTGTACCCGTAGAAACGTAACCCATACAGTATACATATGCATGTATACTTTTCTATAAATTGTTGAACTTTAAACCGTTATTTATAAATAATTAGACGGTCAAAAAAAATTTCTTATTTTTTTTTAAACTCGCAACAAATGCATTGAAAGACTGTCAGTTTTTGGAAAGTTTCTGACAGTTAGTTCTTTTTTTATAAATAAGAAAGTGGTTCAGAACTACAGAGATCGTATACAATCAATGTTAATTATCCAATTTTTAATTGAATTTATCTCGGATTATATACGGTCGATCGACTTCAAATTTTCAGGGTAATTGTATTATCATGTCCTTAATAAGTATACAAAAATTAAGAATTTTCTGACGGTGTGCCTTAACCACGACAACTACGTGAAAGAGATTGTAGATTATAGACGCTCACAATCTGAGGTTTTTATTGAGTGAGTAGGTACTACTTGTTTCAGGTAATACTACCGATAGAGGCGGCGTTGAGCGCTCACGATCCTCTGTCAAAGTGGGAGGACCATGAAGCGTGTTGGCAAATGCAGTACCGAGGCTCATTAGGCGAAACCCTGTTACATGTGTTAATTATATGCGATACTCGGCTTCATACTCGATTGGCTCGAACACTGTTAAAATGTTTTCCTAAGCAGGCGTTGGATGTGGTAGAAGGTGAAGAATACTTAGGTACGAAAAACATGGCAACTTAATTTTTTGCACACAACTGAATAGTTATAGTCCTAGGTGCTGGTCGGGGGTGAGGTTGCCAGAGGTGCAAACCTCAAAAGGGCGCACTTTTAAGTTATTGGGCGTGTTTAAGGTGGCGGTTCGCGCCGCGACAGAGACAGGAGACCGAGACCGGAGACAGAGACTGGAGACCGCGACTGTTACTTGACCTTAGGTTTTCTATGTGTCAGTTCGTGAGCGAGACCGAGACAGGAGACCGCGACGCGAGACAAAACACCGCGAGACGGTCTCTACCCCGGGCTAGTACTGTCTCGCGTCTCGCTCGAGACGCACGTGCAAAATTGTGAAAAATGACGTCGTTTTCTGATGAAGACACCGACAAATTGATTGAAATGATTAGACAACATCCTGCGCTATTTAATTCTCAACTTGACGCATACAGAGATGAAAATTTGAAGGATAATATTTCGTGGCATCTAGTTGTATATAATTTGTTGATAGGCATTCTTCGTTTTGTTTTATAATAATAATATAATATCAAGTCATCGTCTTCTTCTTCTTCCAATAGTAACTTCATAACTGAATGGTTTTCGATTACGCTGTGGATTAATAATTTTCGAGAACACGACACGATTGACTCTAACGACTCAACAAAACTGAATGAACAGAGGTCTTTGGTCTCGGTACACAACAGACCACCGGAGACGGAGACATTTGTCTCGGTCTCCAATCTCTGTCTCCGGTCTCGGTCTCCTATGTCTGTCGCGGCGCGAACCGCCACCTTTAAACCAACTCAATCCTTAGCAAACTTATGCTGGGTTGCAGAAAGAATTGTCAAATAATTTGATTTGACAATGACCTTAGATTGTGAACACACATATTTCTCTGTAGAATTTTAAATCGATTCTGATCGAAAAATAATTGATCGATTGAAATGATATTTTTTTAAAACTGTGTATACGTGTATTTAACATATTTGCATAATTTTTATTTCGAAATGACATTTTTCTACGCATTTCGATCATAATTTGGCTTGATAAACGATCTTTTTCTCTGTAAATCAAGCATTTGTTTTTGTGTGAATACAATATATTAATGTTATAAATGACAGTGAGTTTGAATACGACATTAGACTGCTCTTGCATGTATGAAAATTGTAATTATGTAATCACAATCTAAGGTCATTGTCAGATCAAATTATTTGACAATCCTTTCTGCAACCCAGCATTAATAAGTCGCTCAAAATATCTGACACAGTTTTTCGCCTGAACAGTTCACCGATACTAAGTAACTTATTCCGTAAATAAAATATATTGTTATTTTATGCACAGGAGCAAGTGCTTTGCATCTAGCGATTGCTTATAGCAACAATGAATTGGTACAAGACCTTGTCGAAGCGGGAGCGAATGTAAATCAACGAGCTATTGGTAAATATTACTAAATATATAATAAAAGTTGCCTGCCTTATTTTCCTGTGCTATAAATATAATTTAGTATAATAGCTATTGTCTGCTATAATTGTTAAGAAACATTCATTGTTGTAGCACTATATTAGAAAAATTTATTATTCCAAATTTGAGTGTTGTAAATCGCTATATTATGAAGGATTAAAATGTTGAATTGTGTGCACCGTAAAGCAATTGATTAACTCATTCCGCCACGAAAGTGGAAAGATTCGGGTTTAAATCCCGACGGTGACGTGTTGGAATAATACATTTTTCTAATATAGTGCTACAACAATGAATGTTTCTTAACAATTATAGCAGACAATAGCTATTATACTAAATGAATTCAGCAGGTACGTAGCTATAAGCGCAAGTAAAATCTACTAATATAAATATAATAGTAACTTTTGTTCCTATATTCATGCGGGCAAGGCGTCCGCGTGAATATAGAAGCGTCTTAAAAAATCACAATATAGATGGAGAGAACACAATTAAAATTTTTAAACTGTAATTTTTTAATGACAACATTAATTTTAAGATATTAAGTTATTTTTCGTCATTAAAGAGAAAAATAATCTTTAAAATGGCGTATTAAACATTAATTTTAATACAGTACCGACAAAAAAAAACATCTTTGAGACATAATATACCGGGTGTCTCAGAAATCGCGCACCCAATTGTTGGGATCGAAAGAGAAAAATATTCTGAGCCCAAAAATCCATGTTTGGAATGTTTTGATAACGTACTTAATTAGTAATTAATTAATAAAAGTGACCAATCAGGAGCGCGCTACAGAAGAGAGTGTCGTCGGCTGATTTATTTCGGTTAATTACGGAAATAATAATTATTATTATTAAAATAAAAAACCGATGGACTCAGACGAACCGAGAGAGTGTCGTTGGCTGACTTATTTTGGTTAATTAATAAAATATTAATAATTATTATTACAATAAAAAAATAATGGACTCAGACAAACCGGGAGTTTTTTTTTTTAATTAACGCTCGCCAGTGATTTCCACTTTTCGCATCTGTCTTGTCAAGGCCCTCTGGCATCTCACTCTCGCGTCCCCTACTGCCCCCCCACTTACTTTTTATTCTTCTGTAACGAGTTCCTGATTGGTCACTTTCATTAATTAATTACTAATTAACTACGTTATCAGAAAATTCCAAACATGGGTTTTTGGGTTCAGAATATTTTTCTCTTTCGATCCCAACAATTGGGTGCGCGATTTCTGAGACACCGGTATACTGATTTTAACTAGAAATTGTTATTTTTTTTGGTGATATGTTGCTAAATGTTAAAATACAAATTTTAATTATAAATAATCTTATAGGCAGCTTTTTCTTACCTCGGGATCAACAAAAATCGAAGCCAGCCCGTAATACAGAGTACGAAGGACTTGCTTATTTAGGAGAGTTTCCTTTAGCTTGGGCTGCTTGTTGCGCAAATGAGAGCGTTTATAATCTTTTATTAGATTCGGGAGCTCATCCCGATTTGCAGGACAGTTTCGGTAACATGATATTACATATGGTTGTCGTATGCGATAAATTGGTAAGTAATGAAGTCAGAAATATTACTGTAAGCATCGAACGCAACTTGAGCTTCAAAATGTTTTTTAGGACATGTTTGGATACGCGTTGCGACATCCAAAACTTCCAGCAAGCAATGGAATTTTAAATAAAGCCGGGCTGACACCTTTAACTCTAGCGTGTAAATTAGGTATAAAATCAAATAAAAAAATATACATTTCATTTTGTTTTTCTTTGACAAAGCGTTGTTTTCTTTTGTAACAAATAGGTCGAGCAGAAGTGTTCAGAGAAATGTTGGAATTATCGGCGAAAGAATTTTGGCGATACAGTAACATCACTTGTTCGGCGTATCCGTTAAACGCGTTGGATACTTTGCAACCAGATGGACGAACAAGTATGCAAAAATGTTTTTTTTATACCTGATCGAAAGTACGTACTTTTGGCTTCAATTTGAAGGCAGAAAATCTAACATTTAAGCTCTGCTGGAATTACTCGCACGCCATCTATAACAGCGGGCCGAAAGAAAGTAACAGCGAGACAAAAGAGTTTTCTCGTGCACACTGATACGTGAGACTGCCGCCAGCCAGTAGTAGCTAACAGCTGTTATTGCGTGTAACCTCAAAATTGCTCACTTGAAAGTTATTAGTCTTTTATATAATGGTGAATAAAAGTTAAATAATTATATTAAGTAAAAATTAATCAAAGAAAAAGATGGACGGATAATTACAAATTTTGATAAACGCACTTTCGACCGGGTATAAAGAAAAATAGTATACACCACACGGGCAGAAGATTGAAATTCCTGCCCTTGTGGTGTAATATACTATTTGCGTTATCCAATCTGTTGTTGCTTACATGTATTGTTGCTTCTTTTTAGACTGGAATTCCGCTCTTTTTATAATTTTAAATGGTACAAAAGAAGAGCATTTGGACATGCTTGACGGTGGCATAATACAAAGGTTACTTGAAGAAAAATGGAAAACGTTTGCAAGGGTACATTTTTTAACTACAGTGTTTACTAAGCATACTAATTAAAAAAATAATAATTCAGTAGATGTTAATTTTTTAGAAATTAACTTTTTATGGCAACTTAATTTATTTTATAAATATCTGAGACCGAGCTTTGCTTGGGCCAATGGAAGGTTTAAAGTTTTTGACATGTAAGAAAGAAAAGTTCTAAAAACGTTTTTTGTAACTGCGTTTTTACGAGAAATACAACTATCCAGGTTTAGTTACGTTACAGACTTACACGCTTCATTAGATTTTGCATGCGACGCCTTTTAACCCACGAACTTACATAGTCCACCCTGAATGTTTGCCTAACTATAGACTGTATTCTAAATTATTATTTACAGAATCAATTTCTGAAGCGACTCTTGATATTGTTAATTCATTTGTTATGTTTATCTTTGGCTGTGTTCTTGAGACCGGAAGATAATGATGAAGAATTGCTGGGGTGGAGTGACGATCTCACCGTTATTGCAAGGTATTAATTAATAATTTGCACTGATTTTTCACTCGGCACGTGGTAGAACATGATTAATAATAACAAGTAATTAAAAAATACTTGAAAATTCTACAAAAATTCTTTTTTACTCGACGATCATTTCGGACAATAAGTCCATCTTCAGGAGTACTCCTGAAGATGGACTTATTGTCCGAAACGATCGTCGAGTAAAAAAGAATTTTTGTAGAATTTTCAAGTGTTTTTTAATTACTTGTTAGTATTAATTAATATTTAAATACAGTAAGACCCCGCTTAACGCGGGAGATACGTTCCAATAAGTTCCTGCGCTATAAGAATCAGCGCTAAATGAAGGTATCTTAATACGTAGACAGAAGCGAGAATATCTTTGTTGTTTTTTTTGTTGTTTAATTTTGTAAAAGTAAAAAATAAAAAGCGCGGGGTGCATATTACTATTTTTATACTAACTCTACTTTTTCAAATAGCTACCAATGAAATATTTCTGAAATGCTGATTTAGTATACGTCTTTTTTTTGATAATTTGTTGAAAACAATATTTTAAGAATTATTTTTCTTTAATAATTGAATTTTTATTTTAGATATGTATGTGAAATCGGTACATTATTAGGAGTTTTAAGTTATGTAGTCTTTCAACAAGGCGATGAAATAAAAAATCAAGGTTTAATTACGTTTTTGAAACAGCAGGTATGTTATCAGTTGTATAATAACAATATACTAGCGCAACACTTCGCACCGTTAGTGGTCAGTTATATAATATAATAGGATGGAATACATTTTATTCCATTCTATTCAGAGACTTCAGTGCCACTACGTCACTTAATATTACCGACAACTGTTAAAATTTGCCGCCAGATGACATTTCTTTTTTTTGAATGGTATTTTCTGTAATAAGATTGTTAAAATTTTTAAACGGTAATTTTTTAATGAAAACATTAATTTTAAGATATTAACTTTATTTTTGTCATTAGAGAGAAAAATAATCCCCAAAATGGCGTATCAAACATTAATTTTGTTACTGTATTAAGGGAGATAAAAAAGCACCTTTGAGAAATAATATATACCAATCCAAGCTTTCAACATCGAGTCCGTCATTTCTGTTCTTATTAAAATGCCTATTGCAGTCGTGAAATGATTGAAATTATTTTGATTTTTAATTAATCAAAAAACTGTTTTTAGAGTCATGCGCCAGCAAAAGCTATATTTCTTGTATCGAATTTACTTATACTGGCGTGTATCCCGTATCGATTATTAGGAGACAAGAAAACCGAAGAAGCGATTTTAGTATTCGCTGTACCTGGATCTTGGTTTCTTTTGATGTTTTTTGCTGGGTAAGATTTCATTTCAGTTTACATGAAACATATTTTTGCCCCACCTTAGTGTTGGCATTTTAAATTTAATAAATAAACTTATATTATTTTTAGAGCTATCCGTTTAACAGGTCCCTTCGTAACAATGATTTACAGTATGATAACAGGCGACATGTTGACGTTTGGAATTATTTATTCCATTGTATTATTTGGATTTTCTCAGTCATTTTATTTTTTATATAAAGGATTTCCTAACGTTCAGAATACGCTCTATGGCAGCTATTTTACAACATGGATGGCTTTATTTCAAATCACTCTTGGAGATTACAGCGTAAGCGAATACAGTACTAGTTAGTACTCTCTTGTTGAAAAGAGAAAGACATTCTTTCGTTTTTGTTTTAGTACAGCGATTTAAGTCTCACAACGTATCCCAGCGTGAGCAAAAGTGTATTTGCTATATTTATGGTATTTGTTCCGATTCTCTTACTTAACATGTTGATCGCCATGATGGGAAACACTTACGCCCACGTGATTGAACAAAGCGAGAAGGAATGGATGAAACAGGTAATTGTGATTGTTTATTTTCGTCCTTTAGGGTATTTGACACTATAAAAAAAAGCCCGGGTCGCAGTGCCAAAACCCTGCCGACAATATAGTGTATTTGCTTATACAGGCAGTGTGACTTTATTATGCGAACTTAAGTTGGTTTTTGGCCAAAATAAAAAATTTTACTCCTTAATACACCCCTTTAAATAACATTTTTTTTTCTTAATTGCAATATTATTATCAATCGAACCTCTATACCAAGTTATATACACCTTTCAGTAAATAATTCACTATCTGCAAACTAGTCTTTCTTAAAATTTTTAAATCCGGTCCTGTAAGATCGATTTTATTAAAATTTTAGGGACACATTTTAATTACTGCCAGAGGGTTAAATTTCAATTTTGAAACGATTCGGATAATTTTTTCAATATTTTAGGGTCCAAAAACATTTTTCAACCCCTAAAAACTACCCTTAAAATGACCCGATTACACCCATTTTAAATAGGCTTCTTGCGGTGATGGATTTCAACACGTGGGCCAAATCTCGTTAAAATCAATTATCTCTTTCGAAAGTTATTGCCCGCACACACATATATATACGTATATATATATATATATATATATATATATATATATATATATATATATATATATATATATATATATATACGTATATATATATATATATATATATATATATAAATATATATATATACATATATATATATAAACATTTTTAAAAATGGTGCCAAAGTGTTCAGGAGGTTATGAAACGTCGAGAAATTTTGGTCCGACCCCTAGGTCCCGCCATCCGACCGACGCCAATAGTGTATGTTGCCATATGGCAAATACACTAAAAAGCCCGGGTCGCAGTGCCAAAACCCTGCCTACAATATAGTGAATTTGCTAATACGGACAGCGTTTGTTTTTGGAGAAAATAAAAACATTTAACCCCTTAATACACCCCTTAAAATAATATTTGTTCTTAATTTCAATATTTCGTCTCTGTTTTATCGATTCATCATCTGCACAAAATTATATATCTAAACCTTCAGTAAGTATAATTCTCAATCACATTTTCATAAAATTTATAAGTCCGGTTCTGTCAAGCCGATTTTATTAAAATTTTAGGAGCACCTTTTAATTGATACTTAAAGATTAAATTTGAATTTTGAATCAATTCCGAGAATATTTTCGGTGTTTTTGAGGTTCAAAACTATTTTCAACCCTTAAATACACCCCTTAAAATGGTCTTATTGGGTCCATTTTAAATAGATTTTGTGCGGTGATGTAGTCCAACGTGTGGACGAAATTTCGTTTAAATCAATTAAGTCTGTCGAGAGTTATCATGCTACACATGTACTTTTTAGTGTATTTGCCATAAGGCAACATACACTATTGGCGTTGGTCGGATGGCGGGACCTAGGGGTCGGACCAAAATTTCTCGACGTTTCATAACCTCCTAAACACTTTGGCACCATTTTTTAAAATGTTTATATATATATATATATATATATATATATATATATTATTATTATTATTATTATATATATATATATATATATATTTATATACGTATATATATATATATATATATATGTGTGCGGGCAATAACTTTCGAAAGAGTTAATTGATCTTAACGAAATTTGACCCACGTTTTGAAATCCATCACCGCAAGAAGCCTATTTAAAATGGGCGTAATCGGGCCATTTTAAGGGTAGTTTTTAGGGGTTGAAAAATGTTTTTGGGCCCCAAAATACCGAAAAAATTCTCAGAATCGTTTCAAAATTGACATTTAACCCTTTAGTAGTAATTAAAAAGTGTCCCTAAAATTTTAATAAAATCGGCCCGACAGGACCGGACTTACAAATTTTTTGAAAACACTAATTTGCAGATAGTGAGTTATTTATTGAAGGGTGTCTTTAATTCGGTGTAGACGTTAGATTGATAATAATATTACAATTAAGTAAAAAAATGTTATTTTAAGGGGTGTATTAAGGGGTTAAATTTTTTATTTTGCCCAAAAACAAACTTAATTTCACATAATAAAAGTATAAAACCACACGGCCCTATACAAGCAAATACACTATATTGTCGGCAGGGTTTTGGCACTGCGACCCGGGTTTTTTATTTATTTTACAATGTTCTGTCGCAATCTACTGGGAATATTTATTAAACTTGTACCAGATTTCATTGAAATCAGATTTAAGGGGTGTAACCGACAGAGAGACATACAACCTCTCGTTACAGTTTGTTTATTTGGTTTGTTTAAAAGTGGGCCAAGATCGTTGTGACGTTAGAACGTGCCGTACCTCAGTCGGACGCCCATCGATATTTACAAGAATACAGCATAAAATTGGGTCCTGGGGATGAACCGGGAACGGAACAGCGCGGAGTAATGGTTATAAAGTCCAAAAGCAAAACTAGAGCTAAACAGCGAAAAGGTGCTGTCACTAATTGGAAGGTGTGTGAGTTTTAATTATGATAAAACTGTTAGAATTTATTATTCTTTTAAGTGCATGTTTTATAGCGACACGTCTTGTGAGGTAATGAAACTAAAAAGAGTCACGGTAGAGATAGATTGAGAAATAGAAAGCACTTGGCCAGCTTTTGTTTTAATATCGGCGTTCAACTGTTTTCAGAGAGTGGGGAAAGTGACTATAAATGAGTTGCGCAAACGAGGATTGAGTGGCGAACAACTACGGTGCATTATGTGGGGCCGAGCCTCAATTTCTACACCTGTGAAGACACAGAAGTATGATTTCATTTCTTTTTTTAATATTTATAACATCACATTTGCCGGATTTTTCGTCCAGGTGTTAGTTTTGATAGAAACTTTACCTTATCTGATTGCAGTGATTACACTTTAACAGATGACCTTTAAAGTTGTATATTATTATTTAAGGTAGTTGTCGTGGTACAATATTATCAAAAAGTTATAGATTATACGCGCCACAAAAGTATACTAGCTTGTAGCTAAGTGATGATTTGTACGCCAGACTGTACCCGTGGAAACGTAATCCATACAGTATTCATATGCATGTATACTTTTCTATAAATTGTTGGACTTTAAACCGTTATTTATAAATAATTAGACGGTCAAACATTTTTTCTTATTTTTTTTAAACTCATAACAAATGCATTGAAAGACTGTCAGTTTTTGGAAAGTTTCTGACAGTTAGTTCTTTTTTTATAAATAAGAAACTGGTTCAGAACTACAGAGATCGTGTACAATCAATGTTAATTATCAAATTTTTAATTGAATTTATCTCGGATAATATACGGTCGATCGACTTCAAATTTTCAGGGTGTAATATAAGTAATTCTGTATGACATTTTATAGAATTAAAGATCCGTTATTAAACGGCGAAGCACACAATGTAACCGGAGGATTCGGAGGTTCCTTAACTCAAGCGTTGGATGTAATGGCTTTCACGCACGACTTGGACCTCAAAGGAACTGCTAATGGTTTAAATTTAGCAAATAATGAGACTACTGTTCCGTCAGCTCCACCTCCGCCATACAGTCAGGTATCTGATAAAATTATTGTTCAACTATTATGTACCGTTTCTCATAGGCTGAGGTAGTTATCGTCAGTGCTATAATTGTCGTCGGGGGCTAGTAGGGTTATCTTTATTTTTAAAACTATTTTTCTATTAGTTATGTTGACTGTGTTCAAATAAAAACATAATTTTAACGTTAATTGGTAGTTTTTCTATGATAGAAATACTGAAAAACACTATATTCTTCCTTATTTTTAAGGAATTTAATTAATATTTAATAAATAAAACCTAGTTAAATCACTGTCAAGTCACGTGACAACGAACACCAATCAGAGCACATGACGTCAGAGGGTCATGAACAACATCAGACGCTGCAAAAAGGCTTCATTGTTTGGTTAATATTTGGTGTGTAATTTGTTATTATTTGTTTATAGGAAACGTTAAATTACATGTAACTATAGCGACAACTACTAAACAACCTTTCATCACCTCATCAGTTTACCAGCGTTCATGAGCACAGCTTCTACTTTGTGACCGTCTGACGTCACGGCAGTCACGTGACAAGTATTGGCGTTTTGGAGCGAAATTTGAAACTAAATTTAAAATACATGATTTTTAAGGCTTGAGTCGTATTTAAATAAAAATAGTAAATATTTGTGACTATATTAGGTACTTATGTACGATTTAAAACACTTTCCCAAAAATAGTCAACATCCCTGTTAAACCATGAGTCGTTTCCAAATTTTGACAATACGTCACTAAAGTATTCGTTTATATGTATACTAAGTTTCAAATCTTAAACTCGGAAAATTCTTTTTATGGTAGATTTGCTCGATTCTCCTTAACTATTTATAAAATTTTTATGTCTACAGACTACTTCACAAGTTCCTCCGAACGTCGCTCAGTTGAATGCAAATAATACGGTCAAGTCACAAGCAGTTACTCCGAACGCGTTCGGATATGATTCTGGTATGTCAGTTTAATTTATAAATTTCTAATAATGCGTTTTAGTTAAATACTGACTATAATTTATACGATTTCGTGCCAAAATGGTAAAAAAATAGAGTTTAAAAAAACTATAACACGCTTTTATGAACTAAAAGTGCAAAATAATTTGACAGCAAAATTAGAGAGCGTGGAGTGCTATCTACTTAAATTTTCATAATAGCTGTTCGTTTACATTTATCTAATAAATGAAAAATTTATTACCGATATTAAGCACTCCACGTTTTTTACAGTAAAGCTAATTTTGTTGTCAAACCGAGCTGGGTAGAGTAGTGGTGACAACACTAGACTCGCATTCGGGAGGTACCGGCTTCGAATCCCGGCGGGGGCAGATGTGGCTGGGACTTTTTCCTACTGCCTCTCGCCGAGAAACGGTAATTCCTGTACCGGCCATCTTGATTGAGGTTTTCCATGGTTTCCCTCAATTAATTCCAGATAAATATCGAGATGGTTCCTTATTTGAGGCCATGGTCAATTACTTATAACTCCTAGTTCAAAAATCACCTACATTATCCTAATTCCCTATAATTCCCTCATTGCTATTACATAAGTTCAAGTTTTAAAAAATGTAGAAAAATAACGGGAAGTGTGGTAGATGGAACATAGTAATGGTGCGAATGGCGTCTGTTATTACATAAAGTCGAGAAACGGACGTTAAACGCATTAATATTATTATTATTATTATATTATTAATTTTGTTGTCAAATTATTTTGCATTTTTTAGTTCATAAAAGCGTGTTGTTTCAGTTGTTTTTTAACTCTAATTTTAGTTATAAGACTAAAAACGATATTGCAATTGACTATGAAGTAGGCAACTCAACGTACGTCACTGTACAGCGTTATGCTTGCTTGCTGTATTTTTTCAAGTTTTTTTTATCCTGAAGGTCCCGATCAGGATAATGGGACAAACTTATTAAATTATTGTATTGTCATCGGTCCTTGATAAGTGGGCAAAGTTTCAGTTTAATCTGACGTTTTGAAGTAGGTGAATTTCACGTTCAAAGATTCCATTACAAACATATAGGTAAAGTTAATAAAAGCGTGTTAAAAACAAAATGTGTTAATTAACATTAACGTACCCGTGAATATTTGCAAGCTTTTTGAATTCGCGATTATGTTCAGCAATAGGATTTAGAACTCGATACATATCGTTCATTGTTTCGTGCAAAGTTTCAATTTAACCTGACATTTGAAGGAGGTGAATTTCACGTTTAAAGATTCCTTTACAAACAAACAAAACCACATCTGTATGTTTGATAATTTGTTTGCTAATAAAAGCGTGTTAAAATTGAAACTTTTACGGTGACTGTTGTCTGTCTGTCACTATGTTATTTTCTCAGGGCTACAAATGCTGCCAACTTGAAATTAGGCATAGTTATTTTAAATGACGATCTAATTTCAGGAAATAATATGCTGGGAATGTTAACACAACTCACAGATTCGAGAGTCAATCCACCGGTAGGAATAACAAATAATATCAAAACTTCTGCACCTACTGCAACGAAAATAATTAATCCAGCAACGTTTACTGCCAGCTTAACATCTCAGAAACCGCCTCCTGAAGCATATGTCGACCCGCTAAGAGAACTTGTAAACTTATCAGACACCGAAGATTGTCATACGGAAATAATAAAGACACTCGCGTACCAGGCTGCCAACATTTTAAATGTAGAAACGGTATTAATCAAACCAGTAAACACAGCACAGCTAACAGCTTGTGTTAGCGACATTTTTTCGATGGGTGCAACGGCAATTGCTAAAAATAAGTTCGATGAAATTAGAAAAAAGAAGTTCGAAGCTTTTGAACCTAGTGACAGCGATGGATTTGGAGGTGTGATTTATTTAGTAATTATCTCAAAATACAGTAAGACCCCGCTTAGCGCGGGAGATACGTTCCGATAAGTTCCTGCGGTATACGAAACAGCGCTAAATGGGGGCATCTTAATACGTAGATAATAAGCATAAGCGAAACAGAACCGAGAATAAGAAAATTTGTTAAGTTTTTTTCGTTAAATTTTGTAAGATTTATTGTTATACATTTATTTATAGCTAATATCGATTTTTGTTCATAAAACATTTATGAAAATCAAAAGTTCGAGTATGTAGTTATGTTTGTGATAAGGAAGGTTCCTCATTTGACATATTTTTTTTTTGTGAAGAAGTCATCTAGTGTCATTTGCCTTTTTCTGTTTCGGTCATCAAATCTGTCGTCGATAGCAAGATATTGCATCAATGACACTTCATCTTGCCTTTGAACTTCTATCAACATTTGAATCATTTTCTATAAATTGATCCATAAGTTACGTTATAGTGGCTTAACTTTTTTTAGAAATCGCGTAATACTGAAACAGTGTTAAGCGGAACAGCATTAATCAAGGTCTTACTGTATATTGTTTTTTCTGATTCTTGAATATTATATTCTTATCGTGTCTGGAATTATTTCAGAAGAACCACTGCTTGGCCGAGTATCAAGACAGCGAAGAGCAAGGTCCGCAAAATCAGCAAAACCGATAAAAAAGAATGAACTCGAATCAGATTCTAGTCTGTCCGAAGTCGGTGATAGTAACATAGCTTATGAACAGCTCGGTAAAGAAGATGATTTAGATTATGCTACTGAGAGAATTAGACAGGTTAAAGAGTCATTAAATGATAATCAAACGTCTAGTACTGATATAAAACAATTGCGACCTTCCAATATCGACGTTGCTCTCGGCATAAGGTACTATCTATCTATCTATATATATACCGGGTGTCTCAGAAATCGCGCACCCAATTCCATGTTTGGAATTTTTTGATAACGTAGTTAATTAGTAATTAATTAATGAAAGTGACCAATCAGAAGCGCGCTACAGAAGAATAAAAATTGAGCGGGGAACGGACGACATTTTGAGCATCTACTTGATTGAATTTAGACTTTTTTCTTTTGATTGCTCAAATAATTATGAATAAATAAATAAATTTGATCAAAAAAATTATCTATGTCGATCGTTGGATTTATAGTATGAAAATGTTTTAATATTTCTAAATAAATAAATTTATTGTATCAAAGTCTTCCAGAGTGTTTGTCTGAGTCCAGTTTCAAATTTTTTTTTTAAACTACACTAATAATTTTTAATGAATAAAATAACTTAAATAACGCGCGCCAGTGATTTCCACTTTTCGCATCTGTCTTGTCAAGGCCCTCTGGCGTCTCACTCTCGCGTCCCCTACTGCCTCCCCACTCACTTTTATTCTTCTGTAGCGCGCTCCTGATTGGTCACTTTCATTAATTAATTACTAATTAACTACGTTATCAAAAAATTCCAAACATGGATTTTTGGGCTCAGAATATTTTTCTCTTTCGATCCCAACAATTGGGTGCGCGATTTCTGAGGCACCCGGTATATACATAAAAATCGATGTATGTATGTTATCTATGGACCCCAAAACGGCTGGACCGATCTTAATGAAACTTTCAAGCAATCTTCAGACTAGCCTAGCGGGTGATCTTGTGAAGTTTGGTGGCGATCGGATCAACAGAATTTTTTTTTTTGGTTTTTTGGCAATTTTGGTTTTCTTCGATTTTTGAACATTCACAATTAAAAGCGATTGAATTCGCGCAAATTCAATACACGTTAAGAATTTTATGACAATGATTCTCATCATTTATGGCTATAGATAATTAGTGCTATCCGTGCGAAGCCGGACATTAAATGTAATAAAAAATAGTATTAAAACAATTCACAATAGTAGTCAAATACCCTATTACTTCGCACAACCTAGGTCACTATCAACTTTACTGGCATTTTTTGTTCTGCGCATAAAACTTATATTCTTTTTAGACCAGAATCCGAAGTGGTTTCTGAGCAAGGTATAATACAAGGCCTAGGTAATGGAGCTGATGTAGAAGCCGGAATTACCGACAAATATGTCTGTAAAACAAAATCTAAGCAGCGTCCAAAAACAGCTAAAACAAACAGGTATTTCATACACTCTTTTAGAATTTCATTATTACTTTTCACCTTGAAACTTAGGGGGGCCGACCATAAATTACGTCACACGAATTTCATGATTTTTTGACCCCCCCATCCTTGTCACAGGTAGTCACATTTGTGGGACCCCCCCCCTTCCCTGGTGTGACGTCAACTGCAATTTTACACCTAAAACTGAGTAATTGAATACAGCAGTTCCAAAATTACAGAATACAAACCTTATGTAGCCTAAAGATAGAATATTTTTTTAATTTTTCATTTACAGTTAAAATTTTGTTTTAATAATTTAGATTTTGACATATGACGTCACGAGGCTTATGATCCCCCGCCCCTTGTCACACAATGTCACTTTTTCGTCGACCCCTCCCCCTCTTAACATGTGACGTAATTTATGGATGGCCCCTTAGTAATGAATTTTTTAAGGATTGCTCCATTGCCCGAAAGAAATAACAGAAGAGGCAAATCAGCCAATCAAGTTTCAGTCGATCATTACGATTCACCGGATTCACCACCGGATCCTTTAGAACCATGGAGTACAAAAAATATAGCTAACATGAATACAATTTTAGCATGGGAAAATGAAAACGACAGCCCGTAGATCGATAAGTGGGAATATTCTTGTAATATAATGCTAATATATATGCAAATATAAACAAAAGACAGAAGTTTGTTTCTCGGATTTGTGTTTCATTAATTTATTAGATGTCTTGTTTATATAGGTGCTTTTCCCGATTTTCAGAAATGCTACGAGAGCTTGATCTTTGGGATTCGTATTTATAGTTAAATAGTTTGACTCGCCTTATTTTAAAAAATCACCGAGCTGGGTAGAGTAGTGGTGACAGCACTAGACTCGCATTCGGGAGATACGGGTTCGAATCCCGGCGGGGGCAGATGTGACTAGGACTTTTTCCTACTGCCTCTCGCCGAGAAACGATAATTCCTTACCGGCCATCTTGATTGAGGTTTTCCATTGTTTCCCTCAATTAATTCCAGATAAAAATCGAGATGGTTCCTTATTCAAGGCCATGGCCGATTACCTATCAAACTCCCAGTTCAAAAATTACCTATCCTATCCTAAATTCCTATAATTCCTTCATTCGCCCATTGCTATTAGTTAAGTTGAAGTTTAATAAATGTAGAAAATAACGGGAAGTGGTAAAATGGAAAATAGTAATGGTGCGAATGGCGTCTGTTATGACATAAAAGTCGACAAACGGACGTTAAACGCATTATTATTTTAAAAAATCCGTAACAGAAAAACTTAGAAGTTTGTTCTTGTTCATATTATCAAATTATCGACACTATACGCTGTTCATACTACAGAGTAGTCAATGGTGAAAAAATTATGTTCATATTACTGAGTAGTTCATATGAGCGCATGTTCATATTATCGCGATTGTACTCTATTTCAAATAATAGGATTAGAATAATGGGATTCTTTAATTGTTAATAACATTTGCAATTGTTTGTCAGTATTTCAAACTTTCGTACGTTTTTCTAGAGGTGATTACGAATTCGATGAGCTGACACGTATTTTAACTCGCAGTAGCGAAAATTAACACGCTTTTCAACTTGTGAACCAGTCTACAGGAGCCAAAGAGTCAAATGTCAAAAGTTCTTTATTTAATTAGGATATTTAAACGTCGGCGAATGTCGCTCAGGAGGCCAAGGTCCCCTGACTTTGGGGACCCTGCCCCGCCTAGCCCTCCGATAGCTACGCCACTGAATATAACTATTTAAAAACGGAACGGAAATTTAACAGAAGATAGGATATGTCCATTTGAAGGAATTGAAAAAATTAATGGGAGGATGGCATAAAATTATAATGAAAAATAATCTTTATTCAGATAAATTAATACTGCATATTTTTAACAAAGGCTTTCAAATAAGGTCAATTAATTGCGATGCATATTTTGCATACCTTTGCTCGATTACAGGCGGTATCGTATGAGGTGAGAAATCTAAATCACTGGACCCGATTTCACTTGAAGTAAATTTTTTGTGCAGAAATTTATACACAATATCTAACTTTGGACTGAATTGAAAACGGGGCGGTACATGTTCTAATCTACAAAAATAAAAGAAGATAATATTTCGGAACTTTTCCCGTACTCAATAAGTTACTTACCGATCATCTTCTTGTAAAGTACATGCGTCCAGAAATTTATTCACGCATTCTTTAATTTCTGGATCGCGTTTCGAAATGTTCGGCACCTTTTCTGCCCATACGTTCGTTTTACTATTATAAAACTCGAGAGGGTACTTAATATGATCTTTAAATGGGGCTTCTGAAACGGCCAAGCACTGAAAATAAACATGTTATTTTTACTATTTGACTCTCAGCTGCGGATAACATCTAACTTTGATAAGACTAACGGGTTTCTAGTTGTGTCAAATTAAGAGATTGCAAAAAAGATATAAAATAATATACAGTAAGATCCCGCTTAACGCGGGAGATACGTTTCCAATAAGTTCCTGCGCTAAACGAGGTCATCTTTTTACATAGATAACAGGCATAAGTGAAACAACTGAGAATAAGAAAATTTGTTAGTTTTTGTTTGTTTAATTTTGTAACATTTATTGTTAAATACTGTTTTATCATATTATAGATTGATTTATTTCTAATATCGATTTCTGTTCATAAAACATTTATGAAAATCAAATAAAAGTTTAAGTAAGAAGTTATGTTTGTGATGAGGAAGGTTCCTTATTTGACATATTTTATGTTCTGTGAAGAAGTCATCTAATGTCGTTTGCCTCTTTCTGTTTCGTTCACCAAGCTGTTGTCGATAGCAAGATATTGCATCAATGTCACTTCGTCTCACCTTTGAACTTCTATCAACATTTCAATCATTTTGTATAAACTGACCCATAATTAACGTTATAGTGACTCAACTTTTTTTTAGAAATCGCGTAACACTGAAACAGCCTTAAGCGAGGTCTTACTGTAAATTGAAAATCCATTTACCTTAAATCCATTGTATTCTGATGGATAACACGCTGCCAATTTCGGATTATTATTACTATTATAACAACGTCTAGCCATTGCCACTAAACCGCATTTTTTCAAACTGGTTACAAACGCGTTGAACATCACTGTTGCACTCTGAAAAAAGAAATCGATATTTTTTACACTTCATAATACGTATTTTATCTTAAGGTCGCATTTACATCGGATCCGTATATTTCTTGATCTGATGTTGGCCGATATCGAAAGCAAAAACGCTGGTGTAGCTCCCGAATTATTATATTTTGTGTATAAAACCTTTTTCTTCATGCTATGCCGAAAGTACAACATTTATGCACTGTTGTAGTCAACGCTGGAATTACACGCATATCGTCTGTATAGGCGGGTCTAAACAGTTTTGTCATGCGCACTGATACGTGAGACTGACGTTTGTCAGGTCACATGTTCGCCAGTAGGTAGCCATCTGCTTTTATTACATGGACATTATTAGATTCATGTGCCATTACGTATAAACTCAACATTGCCCACTTGAAAGTAATTAGTCTTTTTATATATTGGTGAAAGTGCGTACTTTCGGCATGGTATGAAGAAAAATAGTATACACCACAAGAGCCGAAAGTTGAAAGTCCTACACTGCGCGACATATGATGCCCTCGACTTCGCCTCGGGGATCAAGTGGTGCAGTGCAGGAAATTCAACTTTCGGTTCTTGTGGTGTAATATACTATTATTACTATAATATAGGATGTAATTACCCAATCTACATCGTTGGCAAACACTAAAGTAACAGAATCTCCGATAAAGTATGTAGAATTTACATCATCGCGTTTCACTGTAAACAGAATATCGAAGCATCGAGCAGTTTTTAGTTTATGAGCAACTTTTTCTTCCTTGCTAAGTAGTATCCTTGAACCATCTGGATGCCTAAAAACAAACGCATTTGTAATCTGAGGTACGTTTGATTATTTAGAAATTGCGTGGACTGGTTCACAGGTAGTTAATTACCACCTGTCTACATTCTGAGGAGTCGTTTAAATTAGTGATGTGAACCGGTTTTAGAAAAACCTAAAAAACAAAACCGTTTAATGTAAAAACCGATAAACACCGGTTTTTGTTTACTACAACCGATTACTTTTGGACTCACTTGTGTTTCATTGTTCGTGTACAATGCTTACGAACTTAACAGTGGTTAAATTTGTAATCGGTTCACATCACTAGTTTAAATATTTATTGCGTTTGTTTCCTTGTTTCGTAAAGAAATGTAAAAGAGAGAGAGAGAGAGAGAGATTAGAGACACTTAACTTCTGAGTTCATCACCATCTATGATGGGGGTCGAATATTTGTATACAAGATACGATCAGATCAGTGTTTTTGGAAATGTACGCAACTTTGTGCATATTTTGTACCAAAAATAACGTCCAAGTATCGTACAAAAGTACATAAATAGAAATATATTGGATACAAAAAAATATATATATATATTAACCAATGAACGTCCATCATTTCTCGTTGTGAATCTGCTTGAGTGCTCGGCCCAGCCTTTGCATCATTTCCTGATTCTTGTTTGACATCATCTGCCACTTCTACCTTGATTTTCTTAGCTGGAATTTCATCGGAAGGCACACGTCTCGTTTTAACCGACTTAAAATCACTTGTCGCAAATGAATATTTTGGTTCAGCGTACGGTAATGTCTAAAAAACAATTACAAAAAAAGTTGTATAACATATAGTTCAGTGTGGAAATTCTAGTAATATACTTATGGACTATGGCAGTGGTTCCCAACCTTTTTTAGCTAGTGACCCACCTTTCCTTATCGGAAATCCTCCACCGTCCTATGGTGGAGTAAAAAAATTTATTTGTATCGTATCCCATCGTTATGCATATATAATTTACCATCAAATATTGCAAATATATATATATGATTTTTTGAAGATACAGATTGATTATTGATAAACAGTTTGTGTTCTGATTTGAAAATGGTTGACAAAATATAAGCACTTTGTAGCCAAGAATCAAGAAAACAATGCGATTTGTTTCGATTTTTCTTGTCTTTTCTGATGGTTTATTTGATGTTTTCTGATAGTTTTAGGATCGAGTTGCCACCCACCTGTAAGCCTTCCGCGACCCACCGGTTGAGAACCGCTGGACGATGGTCAAAGCAAGAACGTATGCTGTTAATTTTTTATCACTTCCTAACAAATTTAAAACCGCAAGTTAAAGTGAGATAGAAATTGAACAGCGTTGTTAATTTTAACAATGACCATAAAAAACGCCATTATATTGCAGTTTAAGCGGCACAGTTTTAATGCAAACTTTAACCTACCCAAATTTACAGGAACACGTTTATCAGATTTTAAGATTTATAATTGTGCCAAATTTCGGCTTGTTATCTTTATTTAATTCTATAGATTTGCTTGTGACAAACATACGAACGGACAAAAGATAAGGGTTCCGTTTTTTTTTCGTTTTGAGGTACAGAACTCTAAAAAAGAGCGATTTAATATTGGGAATTTTCTTAGCTAACGTTGTATTAATGAATTTCGGTTTTCTTACATATCTGTATCCATTTATTTGAATTGATATATTTTTTCCTATTGTCATTTTGGTTCTCCAGGTTACTGGACCACCAACAGCTGCTTTGTAACTTTCTATTAAGTGTTTTCCAGCTTCCATTGTTACAGCTGCTCCGGACGTCTGTGAACGTAAAGCAATATGGAATGTAGGGGTGCCAGTGGGGAGCAAGTATTTTGACATAAATAAAATTAGAGTTAAAAAAAATAAAACAACACGCTTTTATGAACTAAAAAACGCAAAATAATTAGACAACAAATTTAAGTATACTGTAAAAAGAATGGGGATTCTATCTACTTAAATTTTCGTAATAGTTCTACGTTTACAATTAGCTAGTAAATGAAAAATTTACTACTCCACGCTTTTTACAATAATTCTAACTTTGTTATCAAATTATTTTGCGTTTTTTAGTTCATAAAAGCGTGTTGCTTTAGTTTTTTTAAACTCTAATTTTAATTATAAGACTAAAAAACAATATTGCATTTGACTATGGGGCAACGCAACGCATGTCACTGTACAGCGTGTTAGCTTGCTTGCTGTAATTTTTCAAGTGTTTTTATCCTGAAGGTCCTGGTCAGAACAATGGGACAAACTTATTAAATTATTGTGTTGTCATCGGTCCTTGATAAGTGTGCAAAGTTTCAGTTTAATCTGACGTTTTCAAGTGGGTGAATTTCACGATCAAAGATTCCTTTACAAACAAACATACAGGTAGAGCTAATAAAACCGTATTAAAAAATTACCTTTCTTATTAGTTCTATCAGTTTTGGACTAAGCTCAGGTCGATCCTGAAGGCTTTGAAACATCGACTGCTGAAGTTCGGATACATTGCTTGTATATAAAGGTATTGTGATATCGGGACCTCTACATAAGTACAAAACATAACATGATTGAAATATTGTTAGGCAATAATATAAGCTCAACATTGCGCTAAATAATATTTAGTACTCACAAAATGTAAAGACGAACTGGATGTGGTACATATTTGTCCACACATTTCTTCAGAGCTACGTTCGTGATTTCAGTATTTTTTAGGTCACTGAATAAAATAACTTGTACATTTTGAAGATGCTTTTTTACACCAGCGCTGAAAAACAATATAACTTGGTTGAATCTAAATAATATGTAAATGTGTTACAATGAAAGCAAAAAATTCAAGTAGTATAATACGCGCGACGGTTCTAAAAGGTTCTGAAGCTAGTCACAAACAGCGTCGCAAATGCGTACGCTATTGTTAAGTTGTTCCTTTGATTGTTAATTCAAATCAAGATGCCTAATACAGTTTTGCATAGACAAGCACGAAAAATAATTTTTTGGATGACTTTATGCAAGGAATTAGACCTTTAGATTAAAAATAATAATATAGCGCTGGTTTGTAGTTTTTCAATCGACTGTACCTGTGTAAGCCATTTGCATCTAACTTCCGAGCCTTTCAGATCCATGGCGCGTACTGTAATGCAAATAAGTTTTGGAGTTAAAAGTCTCAATGCATTTGCCAAGTATAAACGTCCAGCTTCACGTGAAAGTATGTTATTGCTTACAGTAATAATTTATCACATATCTAATACTCCTAAATGCGACAGCAATCGACTACTTCTATCTCTTTTTAGACTACCCGACTCATTGTGCGCAAGCGTCACGAGTCTGGTGAGGAAACTGGCAAGTGTGGTGGGCAAACCCTCTTCCCCCGAAGCTTAAAGTCTAGTTCTAGGGCATGCGCGTAGGACTTGAAGCAGTTTACGAGAGATAGACGCATATATGTCTGCACCGTAATGGTTTCGTTCCTCTCCAGACCTCTACTAGCAATATAGGAGTATTAGATACATGTTATTTATCTGCTACAGTAGTGCACTCTTGTGATAAGTATTGTTACCATTTAGAAATTATACCGAGTAGTAAAATTGGTTTTATTTTATATCTAGCTAAATGAATTACCACCTCAAAAAATTGGAGATTTGCCCAGTGTCATCTATTATATGTAGAACAGTAATGATATTTTTATGCACAAATTTATAATGGAAATAGTTTTTGCTGGTAAATGATTACTTTTTTAATGAGCTTACATATAATCAGCAACGTATATTTTCAGCACATGATAGAGTGCAAGCGACACATCCGTTTTCTTATCTGAATTCTTTTTAGCATTTTCAATGAGTTCTGGCAATTTCTTTATTAATTCCGAATTAGTACGACAACGTATCTGTCCCACAGTAATTGGTTCTTGGCCGTTAATTACAAAAATACTAATTGAGTCACACGGACGCCAGAAAAGCTGCAAATATGTTTTTTTACTTTAATTTAATAAGCGAATTTTTTTACAAGTCATTATTTTTTCTGCAAAAGGGAAAGAAACAACTTACTCTACGCCGCAAAATTGTAGAAATTGTTTCAACGGTTTTTTCTTGATTTGATGAAGGATCGATGAGGAAAAATAGAGCATCCTATGAATATAAAACAATTAGAAGCTCATTTTTTAATATTATAATGTGTATTAATAAAATAGTAGGCATTTAGACTGGGGATTTTAAAATTATCTTATCTATACAAATATATAAAAGGCGATGTATGTATGTTATCTATGGACTCCAAAACGGCTGGAGCCATTTTGATGGAATTTTCAGGAAATCTCTAGATTAGCCCAGCGGGTGATCCTGTGAAATTTGGTAGCGATCAGATCAACAGATTTTTTAATTTTTTTTTTTGGCAATTTTGATTTTTCTTCAATTTTTGAACATTCACAACAAAAATGTATAGAATTCGCGTAATTCAATATACGTTCAGAATTTTATGATAATGATTCTCATATTTTATGGCTATAGATAATTAGTGCTATCCGTGCGAATCCGAACCGGGCCGCTAGTATATTTTTAAAAGTCAAGTATTAGTTTCTGGGGTCAAGTTACTTGGGTCTATTATAAACTTGGTCGTCTGAGGACCCCTTTACAGAGCAGATATAGTACGTACAGGCGATGTTATTGATACATTTTTTTAGAAATATATTTTGGACAGTTCTCCCGACAGCCGCTGGAAAAGGGTAGCCGTTTATGTAAGAAACAAAGAATTATTTTTATCTCTACTCTCATGCATAAGCTACGGTGTATAATGAGTCGCAATAAATTGCTTTATATATGATTGAGAAGTTTCAACAATGCAATTTATTGCAAGCTGTGTATTGTCAGTTGGTTACAGCTTCAGTGTGACACGGCGTTTTGGCTGTTACATAAAATTCTAGCCAATATTACATAAATAATAACTTTGTACTTACAGCTTTTGAAGGAGACGCCATTGCGATGTTTAATGAACTAAAGTGCGCGCAAAACACAAGTACCGCCACTGTGAAGAAAAAAAGGTATATTATTAAAGTACTTTTTGAGATTTAAAATTAATAATTAATAAGAAATAAACAAACTAGTCCCTATTTACTAAAAAATACCTTAAAATTTGTACCAAGCTTGAATGCATGGAAAGAGCATAAAATTAAAATTTTTAACCATCTAAAATTTTGTTGTTGTAGAGTTGCTGGAATCTGTAAAGCAAATACCTATTTATTGTATACATGTACACATCGTAAAGAAACTGTCAAAATGTGTTTTAATCTTTTTTAATTAAGAAAATATTTTTTTTGTAAAATGTCTCCGTATAAATATTATCTCGGTTCATCACTAATCGATGCCATTGACGATAGGAATTTAAGGTATGTATTTGAACATGTTATAGAAGACTATTTTTGCTCAATTTATTTTCTATAATTTACGTCAATTTGACGTTTACCGATAGCATAATTTTTAATTAAATATATGTTTTTCAAATACATTAAATTACAAATCAAAATTGATTAAACAACTCTTTAATATCTATGTTACTCTTCTTCAAAAAGTCAGGAATAAAATTTCCAAAGCGTAAATTGTAAAAAAAAATATTTTATATTGTTTTTAGAGATTTGGAATTTTTATTAAGATATTCTCATGCAGATCCAAATATAATTGTACCTAGTTTAGAAATGAGCCCGTTTCATTACATATCTGGTAATGATTCAGAAGAATTTGCGGAACATGCAGCCAAGTTATTCATTTCATATGGAGGAAATCCAAATGTTAGGTAATGTAATTGTTAGCAAGAATATTTTTAAGATATTTACTAGCGGACCCGTGCGAAAACTTCGCACCTTTAGTGGTCAGTTACGTAATATAATAGGATGGAAATAAATTGTATTCTGTACTATTCAGAGACTTCAGCGCACTACGTCATTTAATACTGCTTTTTGCGACATTGCTTATTACGACATACCGCATTAAGCGACTACATTTAATGTAATATTTTCATGTCTTCGGAGAATTATATTTGTTAGAACGATCAGCTCTATTGTAAACAAAATTCGTACGCACAGAAGTGTTCCAAACAGACTAAAATTACAGATTTTATGAATACAGAAAAATGATAATGATAATTTGAATATTATTCCTATTAATATCTATATGGATTTATATGTACCTACACATTCAATAATACTACATACTTAATAAAAAATTACTTTGTACCTCGAAAATATCACCGGTTGTTATGACTATCGTTTTTTACGACCAAATATGAGTAGACCCTTCGATGTCATTATAACAGATTTTGACTGTATTTGCGATCTAATTTGAAATAGTTTTGTATTAACAGATCTGAAGATGGTCTGACTCCAGTTCATATAGCAGCATCGTGGGGAAAAGAAAATATGTTCTGGCTTCTAGTACGTAATGGCGGCAATCCACATTTAAAAGACATTTACAATAAAACAGCAATTGATTACGCTTTCGAAGATGGACATGCTGATCTTGTCAAAGATATCAGTTGTCCAAATTATCAAGAATGTAAGTATGATGACAAAACGAATTTTACATGTACAATAGAACATTGATTATATGAGTTATTGTAAACCGAACCTACCTCGAATAATCGAAAGACTCGAATTATACGGACTTTTTAAGTCAAATCAATCACAGTGGCGTAGCTATCGGAGGGCTAGGCGGGGCAGTGCACCGGGGTCCCTCAGTCTCCTGAGCAACGTTCAAAAACGTTATTTAAATATCCTATTTGAATAAAGATTTTTTGGCCCCTGTAGTCTGGTTCGCAAGTTGAAAAACGTGTTAATTTTTGGTACTGCGAGTTTATGTTAAAACATAACACAATTTATTTGTAGCAAAATTTAAAAAAACCCGGGTCGCAGTGCCAAAACCCTGCCGACAATATAGTGTATTTGCTAATACAGGCAGTGTGGCTTTATTATGCGAACTTAAGTTGGTTTTTGGGCAAAATAAAAAAAAATTTAACCCCTTAATACACCCTTTACAATTATAATTTTATTAGTTGAAATATTGTTATCAATTCAACATCTGCACCAAATTAAATACGACCTTCAGCAAGTAAATTCGTATACGCAAACTAGTGTTTTCATAAAATTTGTAAGTCCGGTCCTGTCGGGCCGATTCGCTTATAATTTTAGGAGCACTTTTTAATTGCTACTATAGGGTTAAATTTCAATTTTGAAACGATTCTGAGAATTTTTTCGGTATTTTTGGGCCCAAAAACTTTTTTCAACCCCTAAAAACCACCCTTAAAATGACCCGATTGGGCCCATTTTAAATAGGCTTCGTGCGGTGATGGATTCCAACAAGTATGCCAAATTTCGTTAAAATTAATTAATTCCTTCGAAAGTTATTGCCCGCACATATAAATATATATATATATATATATATACGTATATAAATATATATATATATATATATATATATATATATATATATATATATATATATATATACATATATATATAAACATTTTTAAAAATGGTGCCAAAGTGTTTAGGAGGTTATGAAACGTCGAGAAATTTTGGTCCGACCCCTAGGTCCCGCCATCCGACCGACGCCAATAGTGTATGTTGCCATATGGCAAATACACTAAAAAATCGATAATTGAATTTAAATGAAGTATTCCTTTCTTTTAGCTGAGATGTCTAAAATTAATACATCATCAATTACCGATTATAAGCCTATATTAGGACTAGAATTAAACAAAGATAATTCAGAACACAATTCCATTTCTCTTCCATCGTCTGACGAAAATTCAAAAACTCAATACGTACACGATTGGTGTAATAAATATATTAATTTGGAAGAAACTAAATGTCAGTGTCATAAAGAAAAGTCACCTAAAAACGAGCATAAAAAAAGAGAATCGCTTACTTTTAAACTTAACGAAAGAATAAAAAATTTTAGAAAGTCTTCGGTTACTAATAATTCATCTTCAGGGGATAATTATACAATTTGTAAATCTACATGTATTGATAAAAATACTTATTTTACTAATCCATTGACTTCCAACAACCAAACTGCAGATGCAGAGAATTTAGATGAAATTAATAAAACAATTGAAAATCTATCATTGGATATTTCCAAAACTCCAAATGAAGGGAGATGTATTAAACAGGAAAATGCAAGTTTTAAAGATAATATTTCCGAGAATTTTAAACACAGTATTCATAAAGACGATTATTTATTTATAAGTGGAGTACATCCTTTGACTTTTTCACACAATTCAGACAAAAGTACTTTTACATTGAGGGAGGTAGCAACTTTTCCATCATGCAATCCAAACGAAACCAATTGTTCATTATTAACTTCAGACAGAAGTAGTCCAATCAGTTATACTAATTTTAATAACGCACTTTTAAAGTCTTCGAGTACTAACAATTCATCTTCAGCAGATACTTACACAATTTGTAAATCTACATGTATTGATAATAATTCACTAAGTTGCAAAAGTCAAAGTGGGAATGCAGAGAATTTAGATGAAATTAATAAAACAACTGAAAATCTATCATTAGAGATTTCCAAAACTTCAAATGAAGGGAGATGTATTAGACAGGAAAATGCAAGTTTTAAATATAATATTTCCGAGAATTGTAAACCCATTATTCATAAAGACGATTATTCATTTATAAGCGGAGTACATCCTTTGACTTTTTCACACAATTCAGACAAAAGTACTTTTACATTGAGGGAGGGAGCAACTTTTCCATCATGCAATCCAAACGAAACCAATTGTTCATTATTAACTTCAGACAGAAGTAGTCAAATAAGTTGTGCCGATTTTAATAACGCGTTTTTGATGACGAGCGACTGTTCTGAATTGAATTCCATTCCAGGAATTGGAACAGAATTTCAGGACAATAGTGATAGAAGCAGCGTACAAAGTGGTAATACCATCAAGAGTTATTCGGCGGAATTTGAATACAAAGACACAGAGAAGGGAATAAAATTCATTGAAAGATTACACACCCCATTCAAGTTAGTATTTCATGAACATATTGTATACACATTACTAACTGCTCAGTCCAGCTTTACCCGGAAACAAATATATACAGTAAGACCTCGCTTAACGCTGTTTTGGTATTACGCAGTTTCTAAAAAAAAAGTTTAGCCACTATAACGTAAATTATGAATCAGTTTATACAAAATGATTCAAATGTTGATAGAAGTTCAAAGGCAAGGCAAAGTGTCATTGATGCAATATCTTGCTATCGACAACACCTTGCTGAAAGAACCAGAAAAATGCGAACGGCATTAGATGATTTCTTCACAAAAAACAAAATATGTCAAATGAGGAACCTTTCTCATCACAAACATAACTTCTTACTCGAACTTTTATTTGATTTTCGTAAATGTTTTATAAACAAAAATCGATATTTACAATACATAAATCTATAATTAATGTGATAAAATAGTAAATAAATGTTACAAAATTAAACAAAAAAAAACTAACAAATTTTTTGATTCTCAGTTCTGTGTTACTTATACTTATTATCTACGTATTAAGATGACCTTGCTTAGTGCTGTTTCATATAGCGCAGGACATTATTGGAACGTATCTCCCACGTTAAGCGGGGTCTTACTGTAGCTTTTACTCTCGTTCCTAATGTGTCAGGTCATGGGGCAACCAATAAAGAAAGGTTTTGAAAATGTTTTCTTGTTTTTAGGACCGTTTGTGCGACAGAATCTTTAGTGGGCATTCCGTTGGATTATGACACCGATACATTAAGACTGGAATTAACTGAACTAGGCGAACCTCCTGGTCCAATAACATTAACCACAAAAAACGTTTATATAAAGAAATTAATAAGTCTTAAGGAGTATATTCCGATTCCTATACCAAAGAAAATATCGGCTGAACGTGGTAAGTGTATAATATGATTGTAAAACTTCTTAGCTTCTGGGCTTGTACGCCGTGGTTCATTGGTATTTCTACCTGACGTTTTGTCTACAACTGCGGTAGACATTATCAAAGGCGATGTGGTAGCGGGCGAAGTGTCCTAGGATGCTCACAGGTAAGTGTGTCGACGACTGCTGCTCCTTCTTCTTTTATGCACTGTGGGTTAGTGCGCTCTACTCGGTCGTAGTTCGCTCTTCTCTGATTGGTCGTTTCGCTCTGTAGTTTTGTATGCCTCAGTGCTGGTCTCCAGGTATCACTTAAATACAGGCCTTTTTCTGTTCGGGTGAAATTTTGCGTGTGTGACCTGGAAGCCAAGAAGTTTTACGACAACACCGGCAGTGAATAATTTAAAACAAGGTGAATATAGAGAATCCTGGAAGTGCCATAATTAACAAATAAAACCATGGTTACGTCAGTTTTGTGTTACTAGAGTTACACAAAACTGCCGAAATTATGTGTTTACTTTTTATATTAATTTTGACGTTCATTTATAGTTTTATTAATGTTATTTTTCTCAGTGTATCCTATTGAACTCGAGAAAACATTACGAAATCCAAGCTGGCACACAAATCTTGCGCCTTATATTGTTTTGGAACAACAAATCTCCGAACAGTTTTCAAAACCAGATCCAAAAAAAAAATGGAGAGAAGGTATTGCGAAATCCTCGTTCACTTATTTATTATTGGATCCACGTCTTTCTGATAACTTGCCTTTAAAAAATTCAATGCTTTCGCAAGATTTCAGCGGTTTTGAGAACATTTGGAAAGTTTTCTTGTCTGCAATATTTTACATAGGTAAAGGTAAGAGATCTCGGCCGTTTTGTCATTTGTATAAGACAATTTCGATTTGGAATCAAGGTCTGAGACAGACTAACGATAAAAAAATGCAAACGATATTAGATATTTGGAAGGATAATTATGGAGTTGTTTGCTTACATATCTTTCAAAATGTCATACCTGTAGAAGCGTACACAAGAGAGGCAGCTATGATCGATGCTATTGGACTGAACAATCTAAAAAATATTAAAAGTGGGGATTATTATGGAACTGCGTCGACTTGGCCGCGCAAGCAGAAACGAATGCTAGGAGTGTTTCTTATTTATAAAGCGCTGCTTATTTATTTGAATGAAGGTGAACGTCAGTTACGACCCGCCGATATTGAATAATTTTTTTTATACATTGGTTTTATATTAATTTTTAATATATGATGGGAATGTTTTTATGCGAATTTAATTTATTAATAACTGTAAAACTGTGATATTTTAATAAATAATACTTTTAAAAAATCTAAAAAAAATTTAAAGTGATTATTATGGAATTGCTTCGAATTGGCCGTGCAAACAGAAATGAATGCTAGGAATTTATCTTATTTATAAAGCGCTGCTAATTTATTTTTCTTCATACCCTGTCAAAAGTACGCACTTTCGGCTACGATTTTAAGGTAGTTCTAGCGTGGTATAATAAGAAAATCACCTTTCGACAGATTTTGCTCATCTTTTATTCATAGGTTCAAATTAACGTTTTCTAATAAATCCCAAAGTTTCAGAATTTTTTACCGTTTAGAACGCGAGATAATGAATAACAAAGTTACAATTTTCGTGAATTACCGTGGTAAACATGTGAAATTGCGAACTTTGTTATTAATCATCTTGCGTTCTAAACGGACAAAAATTCTGAAACTTTGAGATTTATTAGAAAACGTTAATTTGAGTCTATGAAAAAAAGATCAGCAAAATCAGTCAAAAAGTGATTTTTTTCATTATACCACGCTAGAACTACCTTAAGGCAGAAAACCTAACATTTATGCACTGCTGGAATTACTCGCATGCTGTCTGTAACGGCGGGCCGAAACAGTTTTTCGTGCACACTGATACGAAAGTGCGTACTTTCGACCGGGTATGAAAAAAAATAGTATACACCATATGACCAGAAAGTTGAAATTCCTGCACTGCGCTTCGCACGGTGCAGGAATATCGACTTTCTGTTCGTGTGGTGTAATATATTATTAACGAATATCCTCCATGAGCAGAAACGCGATTCGAAGCCATGACAATTGGATCAACAAGTCAGTACACTAACCACTGGACCACAACTGTCCTCGTCAAAATGTCTAGCTGCCTGTGTGCCCCTTTAAAAATGAATGTCATGATAGTTTTTATTATTGTCGATATAAATAGTATAGATTTTATTCTGCAATAACAGTGCGTCACAATCGTGCAGGTGTAACAGAAAGTGTTCCATTGATTTGCTTAACGCATGTATTGTAAAATTAAATTAGTGTAATAATAGTAAGGCACTATAGATGTGAGTATTCTCATCCGCCATATTGTGTCCTTGCTTGTCACGCGTAGTACGACAACATATGACTAAAGTTAACAGATAAATTATATTTCACAAAAGAAAAATGATTTGAATGTTTGTCAAGATTTTTTAAAGGTCCTGCTGTTGTTTGTACGCGTTTACCCGTACGGAAAAGTGCTTTAAAGTGGGAATATCAATGTGACAACTGTACAGAAGTTGACAGAAAAAATTGCGGTAATTATTTATTTTTCATCACTGTACTATGCAGAATAGAAGAATTATTTGTTAATTGTAATGACTATTGTTTTTTTTGCGGGCTATTAAAAAAAATGCGGAAATATCAGAAAAGAAATCTGCCTTTGGCAACGACACTTCAATTTTATCAGCTGAAATACGAAACAAATTTAATAAAAAATATTGGATACAAGTTGAATTATTTATTATATAAAAAAAGATATTCATTAAATAAAATACATTATGGAGAAGCATTTCAATTTTTTTTCTTTGCTGACGTCGTTCCATAAACTATTTGGCGAAATTTGCTATTTTCAATGAAGTTTTTCAAACAGTAAGAACGGACGTTAAGAAAATGCCGGATAATTCTCCCTTTCACATTGTAACATTCCGGAAAAAATATATCAATATTGTCCACTAAACATTTTCCCAATTCGAATTTTCCCAGTCTCCGCACTTACAGCCGCTTTTTTTCTTTTTTTTTTAGAATACAGTTAAACGTATTTTTCTTACAGACACATTTTGAAGAATCACAATTTGAAAATCGTCGACAGGATGGATGGAAGAAATTAAAACGGAAATTCTAATTGGGAAAATGTTTAGTGGACAATATTGATATATTTTTTCCGGAATGTTACAATGTGAAAGGGAGAATTATTCGGCATTTTTTTAATGTCCGTTCTTACTGTTTGAAAAACTTCATTGAAAATAGCAAATTTCGCAAATTAGTTTATAGAACGGCGTCAGCAAAGAAAAAAAAATTGAAATGCTTCTCCATAATGTATTTTATTTAATGTATATCTTTTTTTTTTATAATAAATAATTCAACTTGTATCCAATATTTTTTATTTAATTTGTTTCGTATTTCAGCTGATAAAATTGAAGTGTCGTTGCCAAAGGCAGGTTTCTTTTCTGATATTTCCGCATTTTTTTTAATAGCCCGCAAAAAAAACAATAGTGATTACAATTAACAAATAATTCTTCTATTCTGCATAGTACAGTGATGAAAAATAAATAATTACCGCAATTTTTCTGTCAACTTCTGTACAGTTGTCACATTGATATTCTCACTTTAAAGGACTTTTGCGTACGGGTAAACGCGTACAAACAACAGCAAGACTATTAAAAAATCTTGACAAACATTCAAATCATTTTTCTTTTATGAAATATAATTTATCTGTTAACGTTAGTCATATGTTGTCGTACTACGCGTGACAAGCAAGGACACAATATGGCGGATGAGAATACCTATATCTATAGAGCTCTAATAATAGGTGTTGAAATAGTAATAAGATTTCTGATTTATTCAGTATTTAAAAAAATTAGAAGTATAGACGGCTAATGTATGTAGCTATAAATTATGCTAACGATGTAAATAGCTTTTCCCATTCATAGTCTGTGAACGATCAAAATATTTTGATAAAAAATGAGTGAACCATCGGAAAATCGTACAAATGTAACAGTGGATCAGATGATAGAACATATGACAGCAGATTTGCATACGTCTGACGGCCAATACATCCAGCTAGGTTTCACGCCACCGCAAACACCCAACGACTCCAACTGGCATGAATATTCACAAAACGCAGCACAGACAAGTGCTAATCCATTTATGCCGTCGTTCAATATTCATTCCCAGCACCCGGAATCGCGTATGAACTACGTCCCGATGGAACAGTGTGGCAATTTTCCAGCACCAAACACCGCTTATAATAGCTACATTATGCAGCAGAGTAATTTGCAGCAGAACTCCGTCTATTATCAGGACGTTCATTCTAGTTTGATGAATAAATCCCTGCCGGAAATAGATCAGCCAGAAATGGTACCGATGGTCGATGTGCGAGGTAACGGTGGTTATTTCTTGTACAAGAACACGCATCAGTTTGTTCAGGCGAATCAGGACGTTCCTATGTGTAGATATCTTTATCCAGACAATAGAGAATATAATATGTTCCAGTCGCAGGATATTGAAAATCTGCACCAGATGCAACAGAATCAACTTTTACATCACAATCAACAATTAAATTTAACCGATCCCAATGCCATGTATCTCCAAGATAAATCTTTGCAGCGACATCAAGATAACATGCTGTTGCATCAAGCGATGCAACATCATAAATCGAAAACTGACAGTTTGCAAGATCGAAGAAATATACAGAATGTGCAGTGTGTGCCGAATTCCCAGCCATCGCAGAACGGGACGCAACTAATCGAGAATTTAGTGGGCAATTGGGCACCGAACATGAGTGGAACGTATTCGCCCTTTGGAAGTACGCATCAAAATAGCATGTCGCCTAATTCGAGTCAGTTTGATAAAAATTGTGGGTCCGATTTGACCCATTTATCTCAAAATAGAAATGTTCCTATCGATTTAGATTTTTCCGGTGTAAAAAATGTTAATCGTAACGGTATTAAAAAACAGCGAGCTGTCGCCGAAGTAAAACCGATGCGTCCTAGCTATTCGGATGTCTTGGCGAAATCTGTGCCGTCGGTGATTTCGAAAATTCCCAAATCGGAACAAAAGGATACAAAGAATAAATCACAGGGTACAAAGAAAGGTAATAAAACAGACAAGTCCCAAAAATCCACTCAGAATGCAATTTTGAACCGCCAGGTGTCTGGAAACGACGACGCTAAAGATATTCGTAACGATAAAAATAATTGTGTTAGTCCACAACATAAAGTCAAAGCTTCTGCCGGTGATTTGTCGAGAAAATGGTCGTCTTTAAATAATTTGCAAAATGACAGTACATTTTCTAATAATGCCAACATTTTCGACATAACTGATAACGATACCGACGAGAAGGTTGTTGTCGGTGATAAGAGTACCGAAAAGAAAACTGTAATTCAAAAAAATAAAAAATCGGACGAAACAGTAATTTTAAACAATAAGACAGAAAATGCACAGAGCGTTAAAAATATATCCAACAATGTGACAAAGAGATCGATTCGAATCAATAACAATTTAGGATCTGATTGGAACGACACAGATGGATCTAGTGATTTTACTAAAACAAACAGCAAAAATAGTGAGAAAAATACAACTAAGAGTGCAAAAAAAGGTAAAAGAAATCATCAGTCGTATGCTTTTCAGTTTTAATCAAATCTGAAATTTGTTAAATTGTAGCAAAAGAACCTAAATCATCGTCATCATTGTCTTATCAGTCTAAAACGGCTGCCCCGACTCATGGGGGAGTAACTGATAAACCTCCAGCACCAAATAAGAGAGGTCAGCGTGCTCGCAAAAAAGAAAGTCAAGGAAACCTAGGTAATACCGTTGATATTTGAAGGAATTCTTTTTAAAACAGTTGCGATGTATAATGCCGTCCAATGTCCAAAAAGTCCAAAATTACTAGAATAGACGGTTGGGTGTTAGAGGCAATACACATGATTGGCTCATGACTTGGTTTTTCAATTAATTGTTATCCCAACTCTAATGGCCTTAGAGTTTTATTTCGTTCCAAGGTTACTAAAATACTAGAAGGTTGGACATAAGGGGCTATAATCATGGTCACGTCTGTGATTGCTTGTCGATTGCATATGTCACCGGTGCCCATGGCTTGGTTATTCAAGTATGTTTATCCCAACTGTTTGGAAAAAGACTCCACAAGCCTACTTCGCCCGCCTTCTCTCGCGTCTCACCTAGTCAAAGCTTCAACAATGCTAACGCCCAACCTTAGTTTCTAGTAATCTTGCAAAAGGTCGAAAGAAAACATCTATAATCTTTGAACTATGAAATCATTACATGAGACGTTATATTATTTTAGGTGTATTTCGTCGTTCTATAAAACAATACATACATCGCTGGTCAAGAATCGCTTTGAGTATTTTGCTTTGGTTCTTTCACTTGCTGTCTGACGTAGCTAATCTTAGTCTTCAGTTGCTAAAAGATCTGTAAGTACGTTTTTAAACAATTTTTAACACGCTTTTATTAGCTTAACCCATATGTTTGTTTGTAATGGAATCTTTGAATGTGAAAATCACCTACTTCAAAACGTCAGATTAAACTGAAATTTTACACAATTATCAAGGACCGATGACAATACAATAATTTAATAAGTTCGTCCCATTGTCCTGACCAGGACCTTCAGGTTAAAAAAAACTTGAAAAATTACAGGAAGCAAGCTAACACACTGACAGATGTCGAATGCAGTATTCAAATAGTCAAATGCAATATTGTTTTTTAGTCTTATAATTAAAATTGGAGTTTAAAAAAACTAAAACAACACGCTTTTATGAACTAAAAAATGCAAAATAATTTGATATCAAAATTAGCTTTACTGTAGAAAATCTGGAGTGCTTAATATCGGTAATAATTTTTTCCTTTACTAGCTAATTGTAAACGTAGAGCTATTATGAAAATTTAAGTAGATAGCACCCCACGCTTTTTACAGTAAAGCTAATTTTGGTGTCAAATTGTTTTGCGTTTTTTAGTTCATATAAGCGTGTTTTAGTTTTTTTAAACTCTAATTTTTTTTTATCAAAAAATAAAAAATGCCGCTCAATTATTTATCAGTAAATTGTTTAAGTAAAAGAATACTTCGCCAAAACGCATTTTGTTTTCCAATTATTCTGCTATTTGGAAGAATTTTTGTTTTTTTATGTGTTACAAATATTGTTCTCAAAAAAAATGTCATTTACATAATGAAATAAATACTTTATTAAAGCGACATTTTTTCATAAGCATTAAATAAAAATTAAAACGCTTACATGGAATTTTTTCTTTGTTGATATATTTTGGATTATAATTGATATTTGATTTTTTCACTTTTAGAACGTGCTTGAAAATTATGCTGTGTCATACATACTATTATTTCTTATCTATTTTACATATTGTTTTACATTTGTTAGTTTTTTTTTTATATATTTGTAACCCAATCAAATCATGGGATGTGACAGTTTGTAAGAACCAGTTGTTTTATTTTGTTTTATAATAATCAGTCAATTTTATACAAATTTAACCTAGGTTGCTCAAAAACTTGTCAAAAATTCAAATGCGGTGACAATCTATAGTATGGTTCTGAAATAGTAGAGAGTGACTCATCGTTCGTATGGTTCACTTTACTGGAGCGACGAAGCAATGTAAAGTAAACATAAAAACTGCAGCTTGTGTTATATTGTAAAGTATAAGTCACTATCTAGAATAAACGACACCGTACTATTGTAAATAATTCAGCCGCCGCGATAGTAGAAGGTTCGGGTTCGAGTCTTGGCAGTAACATTGTTTGAATAACACATATTTTTAATATTGCATTATAACGTCAACAATGGGTTATGGGTGTTTCTAATAGCAAACTATAGCTATTTATTTGTATATAGTAAATAATATTTATAGACATTATTGTTATAAACTCTGCGCCGATCATTAAACATAAAAAATCAGAACTGAGGATCATTCGAGACAACAATATTCCAAACTATGCTTTCTTTCAAACACAATATAAGAACGTGAAACAGACCCTGAGTGACAACCGTTTTGACAGATTTGAAATAGATTATCTGAAAATAATTTATAAATAAAAGACGCTACTTTGTTTGAATAGTTCATATTTTTTTTTCAGAAGTACTTCCATCTGGAAATCGCTTGCGCTTTGTGTGTATTCGTTTTGCAGCACTTTTTCTACCTTTCTGTTGAAAGTGAAAATCTTTTCTAATATGTTTAAATATATCGATGAAAAGTATGGACATACCCGGTGGTCGTTTTGGAATCGTGGTAAGAAAGAAAAACAGAGTCGAAGTAATAAACACTTAAGTGAAGAAAAAGGCTGGTTAAATTCTGGACTAGAAGCGAATATAATAATGCCAACAACGGGCGAAGAGGCCATGAAAAGATTGCTGGCGTGTAAAGGAAAAGATCCATATAGGTTAGTTTATCAGTCTATGGCCGTGTTCTTTGGCATATTTTTGGACCATTTGCGCATGCGCTTACATGCAAATGCGCAAATGAACCAAAAATATGCGAAGTAAAGACAATGCGGAAAATTTAGATTTTAGAATCTTGATCAAAAATTATATTGTTTGAATTTTGTGCCTAATTCTGCTAAACTAGGTTATTCCATATATCTAATACAGTGGACCCCCGGTAATCCGACAAACATTTTGCAGGGCAGTGTCGAACTATCGAATTTGTCGGAATATAGAGTACTGCCTAAGACCCCCTATAGTCCGGAATTTTTTACAAAAGAGTACCTTGTAATCCGACAAATTACAGATCCAATGGTAAGATTCTATATGTTATATATATGTACTCTGAACTTGTTCCATCATGCATTAGCGAAGATTGTCAAAAAAATATTCAATAATAAATAATAGACCATGTCGGATTACAGGGGGTGCCGGATTAGACAGGGGCCGGATATTGTTATCGCCTATAAGTGGAAGTGTCACAGAGTAGTTTTACTTTGTATTCATAGATAATACGTCTCATTTCTGTGTTACAATGCGCTGATGGAGTTATCCACCTATTATCCAAAGTAAATAAGTACTATTCGAAGTGAAACAGGCTATATTTGTCATCTCCTTAGACATCCTATTTTATTTTATCAATGTACATCTTAAACGAAAATGTGAATATCAATTATCGCGATCACGCCAAAGAAGTATAACTGCCAAGGCAGCTTGATTACGTCTTAATGTCTACAAATGCTTGAATCTGTGTGAAATTGTGGATACAATATTAACTTGTTCTGAAATTTGTGATTCTTTTCTCTTTTAGTATTCTAGGCGTAACTCCGGATTGCACGGATGACGACATTAAACGGTATTATAAAAAACAGGCGTTTCTAGTTCATCCAGATAAAAATTCTCAACCGGGAGCCGAAGAGGCATTCAAAATACTAGTGCATGCGTTCGACATAATCGGGGAACCGGTTAGTACTGTTGGGTGTTTTTGAGACCTCGCTCAACGTTGCTCCGCGTAACGCGGTTTCTAAAAAAAGTTTAGCCACTATAACGTAAATTATGGATCAGTTTATACAAAATGATTTAAATGTTGATAGAATTTCAAAGGCAATACGGAGTGTCATTGATGCAATGTCTTCAACAACAGATTGCTGAACGAAACAGAAAAAGGCAAACGACATTAGATGACTTTGTCACAAAATATGTCAAATGAGGAACCTTCCTCATCACAAACATAACTTGTTACTCGAACTTTTATTTGATTGTCATAGATGTTTTATGAACAAAAATCGATATTTGCTATAAATAAATCTATAATTAATATGGTAAAAAAATATTTAACAATAAATGTTACAAAATTAAACAAAAAATAACTAACAAATTTTCTTATTTTCGGTTCTGTTTCACTTATGTCTATTATCTATATAATAAGATGACCTTGTTTCGCTGTTTCGTATAGCGCAGGAACTTAGTGGAACGTGTCTCCCGCGTTAAGCGGGGTCTTACTGTAATTGAAAATTATCTTATGGATGATTTAGGACACGAAAATATCACAAATTGTAATGTATATTTTACAGGAGAGACGACAATCATACGATAGAAAAGTAGCCGAATCTCATCAAGTCGAACAAGCGTTTAGTGAATTAAATGATTTGTTGTCGCAACTTCATAAAAAAATGGAGTATGCGGCTAACACAATACGATGCACAAATTGTACAAAAAGGCATCGACGCATACATGTCGACAGACCATGCTACGCGGCTCGGTTGTGTGCGCAATGTAAAATTCATCATGCGGCTAGAGAAGTAAGTACGAAAATAATTCATCCCCTATTTCACCCCCTTAAGTTTTTATTTTGAGACCAAAACTAGCCTATGTATTTTAGGATACAATCTATCTCCTTGTCAAATTTTATCGAAATCTGTTCAGCGGTTTAGGCGCGAAAGCGTAACAAACTCACGTTCGAATTTATAGTATTGGTTAGGATGTAACGTTTTCAAGACTTATTTACTTGAAGCGACTTTGTAACCTAAATATAAAATGAAAATAAAAAATAGCTGCAGATTCGGTCTTCTGTGATCCGTAATCTGTTTTTGTGGACAATAATAATCTAGTTATATCGAAGTAGTGATTTTTAGGTAAGAATTTTTATAGTCGATTAAATTTATTAGGGTGATATTTGGGCGGAATCCACTTGTTTTGGCTTTCTGTGGCATTATTATGCCTGCATGGATGGAGCAGTGTATGACATAACGGAATGGGCCGGTTGTCAACGTGCCAATCTACGTCATCTTAGACCCAACACTCACCTAGTTCAGTATCGCATCGTATTAGGCCGACAAACCAACGCCGGTAACACTTCCTCGGGTGCCGCTAGCGGAGGTGCATACCATCGACACAGAGCACACAGATCTCAAGACATGCCTAGGTAAGTCAGATACTTCTAATATATTTCCGTCTCAAATTTTAATTATTATAAAAAAAATTCTGTCTGTACATTTTTTTTGTTTTTTTTTTTATATATATATATATTTTAAAATTATAGGTATAATACACGCCACGGTTCTAAAAGGTTCTGAAGTTAGATGCAAATGGAGGCTTGCGCAGATACAGTCGGTTTAAAAACTATAACAAACTCGCGCTATATTATTATTTTTAATTTTTCTTTAATCTAAAGGTCTAATTCCTTGCATAAAGTCATCCAAAAAAGTATTTTTCGTGCTTGTGTATGCAAACCTGTATTAGGCATCTTGATCAAATAACAATCAAAGAAACAACTTAACAATAGCGTACTGGACTGTACTTTATAGCAGGAAAGCGACAAGACAACCGGCGATAACCAATCACTGACGAGCGCACATTCTGTGCCAGTAACTGGGAGGTGGTGGGAGTCTTCCTTTCCCACAAAACCACTAGGACAGTTCTAAAATATGCATTTGCAACGCTGTTTGTGACTAACTTCAGAACCTTTTAGAACCGTGACGAATATTATACTTGTTTTTCAATGTAAATTTTCATATTTTTTTTGATGATATTTCGAACACCTCTTGGAGTCCTTAATTACATCATCTGAACCCCAAACCTAACACCGTAAATAAATTAATTGGGAACATCTATAGAAAAACTTATCTTTTAATTGAAACCAAGGTCACAAATCTGTCGGTAGTTGAATAAAAGACACCGTCTTCGAGTTATGCTTTTAATTATTTATTCTTGTGTCAAGGTCATGTGTGAATGTATAATTTGTCTATAATTACAGTGACCGCGAGCCAGACTTAGAGGAATTTTTGAACAGTCTGTACAGTCAAACAACTCCCAATGCAAGCTCCGGATCAGGTAATGCAGACAGTAACAGACCTGAATCAGGTCGCAGCAAAAAGCGTAACAAGCGCAAAAAGTGAGCTAGTGTTATTATTGATAATGCATGCTAGCCGATTCAACATTGTGTGTTATATTTGCTGTGGAAATTTCTTATTTAAATGTTTTCTGAAATATGTAAAAGATTTAAATAGAATTATAAGTTATTATTAAGACAGGAATCGACAGTTGCTATTCTGATATAATATTATATGCTATGGTCTGTCTGATCAGGCGATTTTGTGTATGGTTTACATTTAAAAGTTTTACACGCTTTATTGAATATAAAATTATAAAAAAAACAAAACAAAATGGTGATCTTATTAAATAAAACAAAAGATTGGAATTGGTTCAAACCATGGATTATATATCTGTGGGGGGGAATCCATTGAGGGACGGGTACAAAGCATCTTATGTCTATGGGAAAATACGCGTATGCTCTGTTTACCCATGTTTGTCAGAACGAAATGGTGACTTTTGTTGAAAATATACACTGTATTACACAAACATTTTTTGAGCACTCGGTAAGCTACTAAAAATAAAATTACTGAGCTGTCAAAAACTGACATTTCACTTCTTCACGACCGATTTTTCAGAGTATAATAATATATAAAATATATTGTAAATTATTTTATATCCATAAAAACATTTTGACAAAAAATGCGTTCACATTTTTATTAAAAATTATAAAAACATCGTAAATTTTATTTATCATTAATATTAACATACATAATGTCGTAATAAATTATCACAAATAGCGTTAAAAATAGAACGTATTTCAATGGGGGGCGACACTAGGTTAAAAGCCTAAAATATAAAAACACCTGATTCACTCAGCATACTACTATCACATTATCTCTCATACTTTGTTGTAAGTTCATAAGGTGGTTCTCATTCTGACTCAAACAAGTTGATAACGTCTGAATCAGAATCAAATTCACGTAATGAAATTATAGATGGAGGAATGTCATTCACGCTACAAGTACCCACGTTTTTTTCCCAGTCACTCTTAATAATTTTCTCACAATTTTGCCACAGGTGACTGTTAAATTTTGAAAGAGCGTCAAGCAATAAATTCTTCACGGTATCTTTGTTTTTTTAAATTTCTTCCAACAATTTACCACTGCCAGTTTTTCCTTTGTGGTCAAAACATTCTTTTTTCCTGGCATTTTATTATATTTAGATGATTTATAACAATTTTCTAAGTTATTTTCACAAATTTTTAAGAAAAACAAATTTTTTGCATGTTTATTTATATCATTTCCATGACAAATTTGAATTTAAACAATTAAGTTTATCCGAAACTCGTGTGTATTTTTACCGCCCATACGAACTGAAAAAAACTTAAAAATTTGCTTAGCGCTGTCAACATAGTTCTGACAAACATGGGTAAACAGAGTATATATGGGATTTTTCTTCCAGAACATTTTCTGGGGTAATAACCTGGATACCGTCGTTTTCAAAACGACTGCCAAATTGAAAATTGGCGTAGCTTTGAACTCAGGTATTACTGGTGGGATGGCAGCATCAGACAGTAACCGATTGCATTTTGTTACGAACTCCAGCTTTGGAAGAAACATTTAATCTTGCTTCGCAGTTCCATCTATTTATGTTAATCATTTAACTGACGAATATTGCCGATAAAAATTATTGTTAGTATTAAGTTATTTCGCTTTTACTGCAACATAAGCTTGTCATTGTATTTGTCATTTTTAGTTATGAATCTCAGCTAGTAAAATATACATTATATTTTAATACATATTTTCCAATTTATTTTTATTAAAACATACGTTTCAGCTTACAATCTTTTAATAAAATCATATATTACAATAATTATATACGGTACGCGGTCGATAATCCGAAGTTTGATAGTTCGCAACACAATGTTTTTGCACCGTCGATAAGTCTCAAAATATTCTCTATCGGAGGATGTCTAGCAAATTCGGTCACTAAAATTGCTAATATTGTTTTTTTTCTACTTAATCAAGAATACCTTCTAAAAAACACAATGAATCGTCTTCTGCAATTACCGAATCTAAATCACGACGTTGCATAATTTTCTTTTTACTTTTGAGTGTGTTCGAATACGCTTCTCGTGTTAATGATTCAATGAATAATTCCTAAAAAGATGAAAAACATTATTTTAGTCAATGTTCATTGAAGGTATTGGCAGAAACTTTTAAGTAAAAAAATAAATTATTTGATGAAACCATCAATTCAGCTTAAAAAAATAATATAATTTTTTTTTATAAACAACGTTCTTACGAGCAACTTAGTTAAAATTTAGTTTGAAAAACTTTTTTTTTTTTTGTTTAGATCTATCAATGTCAAAGGTCAGACCAAATTTTATCAGTGTAATTCGTCTGATTCGATAGTGTCACCGTGAAAAATTACTTACTGTAGCCTTTGTAACTAAAAAAACAGCTTCTTGACTAGCTAACTGCAAATCGGGATCCATTTTCATTATGTGTTTAATTCTAGCTAATGGTAAATGTATAAGTCTTTCTTTTTCAAATGAGACAATCGATGTATCTTCTGTTTTGTCTTCATTTTCTATTTGTTGTCCGTTAGCTTCAGATGATTCGAACGTTTCGTCTTGTTCATCGTTATCCATTAAACTTTCAGAAAATTCGAGCCTTGTCTCAGGTATTTCAGATTCCATATTTTCGTCTGACATTATTCACCTAAAACAGTCTTTCAACTATATTAATATCACAGCATAGAAGCACATTCACTGAATTTGAACTACTTTTTAGTGTCATACTCCAAAATTTTTTAAGATATTTACAACTAACCTCAATTTACACTTTTGGATTATGATTATAATTAAGTCTTTTTAGACCCACAAATTAATGACAGAATCAAATTAAAATGATATATGTTGTTATATTTAAAATATTTTATATTATTCTAAAAATAATTTTGACATTTTCTACACTGTCACTACTTTCCCGCTTTTCTTTTTGCGATTTCCTTTTTGTCGACAGGAAAACGTCAGTGCGATTTGGCTTAACGGCGATGCTGAGAACTCATAGTTATGCAATACTGGCAACGGAGGTCAGTACTTACATTTTAACATTGTTAAAACAGTAGCGAAGTCTGTCTGTCATTTCGTTTTATTGTACGTAAATTCAATATTTTAAAAATTATTAAAAACTAGCGACTTACCCATAGACATAGATCAAATAATTACAAAGATCAACAAGCTTATGGAGCTATCCATGTCCAGTAAATGTATTCACCACTGGGGGTTCACCCTTTGGTGAATACCTGAACTAAGCTGTTGAATCGCGACCAACCCATAGACTTAGAATCAATCATATGGAAACATAAAAAGCGTTACCAGGGTTATTCAATTAAAATCAAATTTGAAAAAGTAAACAAATATTTATTAATTTCGAAATCTATAATTTTTTCTGGAATTTGGTAAAATTTCGTCGTATTTATTGCTGTGTAACCATGTAAACGAAAAATATTGTTCTAATGTTAAAATAAATAGAAAAAAATTAGAAATACAAATAAATTTTATGAAAGCTAAAATAACACAACTGAAGAAAAGATTGAATTATTCAAAATGTGGTTTAATAAAAATTGATTTAAACGGTGAAAAAAATATGACCAATGTCCAAATATAATGATAATCACATTACACCTCTCACTGTTATGTCAAAGTATTTAACAAAAAATTTCATTTCTTCATAACTGTTCAATGGAAGGGGAAAAGTCCTTTTTTAAATTATGTATTTTTTATATTATCCACTAATAGTAATAACATTAATAACGCAATGAATTGTTCGCTGAAGTGACGCAAATAAAATTGAAATAAAACTATATATTTTTAAAAATACAATGATACGAATATAATACACACGCACAAAAAGATTTATAAAAAATGTGTAATGTCGATTAGCTGATAATTCATTTCTTTAAAATTAATATTCAACAAATCAGACAGCTACAAAATATTTAATTATAGCACATATTTTAAAATGCAGCTAAAAAAATATAATAAACCAATACAATTCCGTCAATTTTAACAAATTTTGCTCTCTTCAGATTTTTTACATTTTGAATATTACATGACATTTAATATTCAGTTATTAAAGTGAATGCAGGCGTTGTTCAAAGGAGGTTCAAATATATTTTTAGTCTGCACCAAAGCTCTGACCCAACCATGCATAGATCATATTTTGGCCGTTGATTTCAGTAGCAGCACAGGCCGAGCATTATCTTAAAAAGAGATGCATGATCGGCAAATAATGCTCGTGAGTGAAATGCACATAGTTACAATTGTCTTCTCTATTAATTTGACGTTGCTCGTTCGTTACTACAGACAATATTTCTCTTACTGTATATTACTTACTCAATGACTTACCCGCGACTTCGTCTATGTGGTACCTATATATTGTACTCGCAATTCTTTTATATAAAATCCACCCTCGCCCCATTCAGGTAGATGTGTTCAAAAAACAGTCGAACGTTTATTTCTTTATTTTCTAAGAAGTTTCACGTTTTTAGCTTAAGCAATTTCAGAAATACAGCGTATCCTTTATGAATGCTTCCCCCCCATCATTTCATCCCCTTAAAACTTATTTTTGAGATAAAATGTAGCTTAGATCACTCGTGGCATAGCCCTGTACAACTGTACCTGTCTTTGAAGTGCCATCACAATCGGTTCAGCCGTTTTCGTAGATAAGATATGGATGGATACAATATTGTGTGACCATATCTCATATTTAGATTGATACAATATCAACAGATGCAGTGTGAATCCGCCTTTAAGAGTCACCTTGAAATGACCGAAAGATTTGAGTTTTTTTTTCTCGAGAAAAAATCAGTCACCACGAGGCGTTAAAGATAGGAAAAGAAAGATTTTGTGTTCAGCTCAAGATTGAGGAATCAAGCTTTGTAATTGCAAGAAAAGGAAAATTGATAAGTTTTTGCTGTCTATTGATGACTGTAATCCTCCGAGAAATTAATAAACCTCAACGGAGTTCTTTTTTATCTTAGCTTATATTTTACTAAACACTCAATAAGCGATTTCGGATATTTTGGTTGCAAAAATTAAATTTTTGGAGTTACAAACTATTCGCGTCTGCACTTTTACCGCGTGTCTCCACGAAGTGTGTTATTCATTCAGTCGTCGTACATAGCTGATCTTGGTGAAGGATTTAGTACGATTCCAAGCCAAGGAGTTTATCGTTCTTGTCCTCGGGCCATGCAGTTGTTCAAACCGGAGCTGCGCCGCCTCCTTCTTTCACGTTTCATCGTGCCACCAGGACATTACGACTACTGAAATCGCAGGTAACAAACCGCCATATTATTTTGTTGTTCTATATTCTAAACCTATATGCAGTCGGAGGCATACATGTAGTAAGTGCCAATCAGGGGCGTAGCTACCTCCGTATACGCCGTATCAATTATACGGGGCCCCCGGGCCACGGGGGCCCCCAACGTGTGTAAGCAAAAATTAATAAAAACTTCCCAATTTTTTTTTTATTTCAGAAATGACAAAAGTCAAAAAAAGCAATTTCTTTTTTTCCCGCGTAAAGCGTGCGTTCAAAAGTTGGCAACACCCTACATCGGTGATCGCGGGCTGCGGGATTTCCCCATTTAAATCATTTACTTCAACGGGGGAAGGGCCCCCAAACTAATTTTTATACGGGGCCCCGCCAAGGCACGCTACGCTTCTGGTGCCAATATAAAATGAACAGAAATATCTAACGCATCCGACTGCATATTATCATTTGACCTTGTTTCTATCTTTTCTGTTCTGTTTTTACGCAGTCGGGTTTTTTGATTTTTTTAAAATTTATTTTTTATTATTATTATGCACGCTATAGCCGTACTAGCGGCTCGCACGGTTAACACTAATTATCTAATTATCTATAGCCATAAAAGATGAGAATCATTATCATAAAATTCTCAACGGGTATTGAATTTGCGCGAATTCAGTCGCTTTTATTTGCGAATGCTAAAAAACTGAAGAAAAATCAAAATTCATAATAGTCCAGTAGCCACCGCCTGTTTTTTTAAGTGATTAATAACAGGCTGAATCTTCGTGAGTTCGTTCGGTTCGACGTGACGCCCAAGTTTTTCCTCTGTCCAAATTCTCAAAGAGGTAGGTAATGAACTGCGCATATGTAAAACATGTCGATTTGGTAGGGTGTCGAAATTGTCTGACTAACAGTAAATTTTTCGTTGAAATTTTAAGATAATATGATAATAAACTCGGAAAAACAATTGTCCTACAAAATCGATGGTTTGAGTTGGAGCGTCCTCCACGCCGAATATGTCGAAATAACGAGGTTATAAAAATTATTAATAACCAGCTGATTTTTTACATGCAGCTTACTAAATATTAGTATAATTGAATGCCCACAAAGTCCTACAAATGTAGTGGTAGGCTTTCCTAGTCCTACGCTTGGAAGTTGTCGATTCCACGGTAACACTTTTTTCATTAATAACAACCTAGGTTTGATTTTATCCTATCGGGAATAAAGTGTAGAACACAATTTTACCAAGCGTAGGACTAGGAAAACCTACCACTACATTTGTAGGACTTTGTGGCCATTCAATTATACTAATATTTAGTAAGCTGCATACAAAAAATCAGCTGGTTATTAATAATTTTTATGACCTCGTTATTTCGACATATTCGGCGTGGAGGACGCTCCAACTCAAACCATCGATTTTGTAGGACAATTGTTTTCCCGAGTTTATTATCATATTATCTTAAAATTTCAATGAAAAATTTACTGTTAGTCAGACAATTTCGACACCCTACCAAATCGACATGTTTTACATATGCGCAGTTCATTACCTATCTCTGAGAATTTGGACAGAGGAAAAACTTGGGCGTCTCGTCGAACCGAACGAACTCACGAAGATTCAGCCTGTTATTAATCACTGAAAAAAACAGGTGGTGGCTGCTGGACTATAAGTATCGTGTATTTTTTTCTTTTGGTAAAAACAATTACATTTAAGAATTTTCAAAGAAAATTAAAAATAACAAAACAAATAAAATGGAGACAATGTATTTCATACGCGGTTTCGTTCGCTATTTTTGAATAGTTTCTGAGTTTATCTCGTTAAGGTTTTAATTTCCCAATACGGTACTGAATTTGTCAAAAAAGTTCAATGCTTTTAAAAAGAGAAACTCAAGTGACAAACTTTCAACTTTGATCGATCATAAATTATTTTTTCTTAAAAACACTGTCTTAATATTATAAATATTATAATAAAATGACAAGGTTTTTTTTGACAAATATAATTTCAAGGTGCGTAATATGGTAATGGCCATTGAACTAATAAATAATTTGTTTGCTGACACATAAAATGCTAGGTGGTCAAAGTGACAACTAGTACACATGCATGAGTTTGTCTGAAGCAAAAATCCAGCGCTGGGTTTACACTAGGGGCTAGTGCCCCAGGCGGCAAATTTCCAGGTGCGGCAAAATTTGGAACATGAGGAAAAACATTTCGCGTTATATTATATTTTATTTACAAAATTGTGAAAAAAAATTTAGTGTTTAGAATTTTACACACATTTTTAGTAAACAGAATAAGTATCTCGTTAATCACATTTTTTTTAAGTTTTTGGGTTAATCACAATTTGTTTGATATGATCATTATTTTAGTTTAAATTGCGCTCTGCAAAATGCATTAACTGTCCAATTGGCACATCAAAAAGTCAGACGCCTTTGCCTCTGAGAAGATGTGTTTTTTGTTTATTGTACAAATTTTCACAGTGCCTCAAATACCTACCCAAATATGTCTAACAGCTCTCCTATAATAATAAGTCTGTATACCAGGGACTCCCAAAGTGCGGCCCGCAAAGCCTGTGAATTCGGCCCGCGCTATCGATACGATATATTATATTTTTATTAAAAAATAAATAAGTAAATAGTAAAATAAATAATAAATATTACAAATAAGATACAATAAAATATTTTGATATTTTTAAAAAATTCTTACAGAACTTTAAGCATAATCGTGGTTATTGTTTTGATTTTATTTCGTTTTTTTTGGCCCGCCAAAAAAATCGGTAATATTAAATTGGCCCACCTAAGAAAAATTTTGGGAACGCCTGCTATATACGTTGAACCGATATGTCAATAAAACCGCGTTATCAGTATTTGATTTAGAGTTGGGTAATTCAGATCTGAACCGGTTCAAAGAGCCGACTCCGACAGAAGATCCGTGAGAGCCGACTCACTTTTTTTGAGCCGACGGATCAGCGGATCCGCATAACTCAGTGAAATACTTAACACACAGAAGCACATTTTACACTTACGTATCAGTTCTTGCTTTGATGCATCTGTCAGCTCAAATGACTCATGCATCACATGTTTGGCTATGCATTCTTGATTCTATACAGGTCGTGATATGATTGACTGAACTAGACGTAACACAGTGACAGACTACAGTAACATATTCAGAACTCGGCTCTTTTTGAACCGGTTCAGTGAGTCGGCTCACATACGGGATCCAGATGCAAAGATGCAGATCACTAAAAAGACCCGTTTTTTCCATCTCTAATTTGATTGGGCGTTTGAAACTCAATACAGTCAACCAACCAATCAGATACTTTGTGCATCCCTACAGAGCATATTATTCTGTTCACGTCATAACTATATCTGTTGGTGGGAAAGACTACAACGAATCAGTCAGGTGCGAATTCAACGAACCCAAAGATTATATGGATATCATAAAGACAAAGTAAATTTCAATTTGCTGATACAAAAATAGACAGTGACATAATTAATTTTAAATCTAACACAAGTATGTTTAAAATAAACGCTAATATTTAAACTAAAATATAAAATACAACAATGAATAAGCACAATATATATACCTCCATAACATTATATTGTTTTCCTTTTCCTGAACTTTGATGTTTGTTGATGTATTACGTGACCATTTTGCCGTAGCAAAAGAAAATGGAAAAATGAACTGTAAAAGAAAAATATTGATTCGATGGAATAAATAAACCCGCAAAATAGTACAGATCTTAGCCTTGCCTACTGATTTTATGAGTTAATTATCAAAAATTAGTGTTTAAAAAACTACAAAATTTGCATTACTGTAAAAAGCGTGGTGCGCTATCTACTTAAATTTTCTTAATAGCTCTACGTTTGCAATGAGCTAAAAAAATGTTATTACCGATATTAAGCACTCCAGACTTTTGACAGTGAAGCTTATGTTGTCAAATTATTTAGCATTTTTTAGTTCATATAAAAGCGTGTTGTTTTAGTTTTTTTTAAACTCTAATTTTAATTTTAGATTACCACAGGACTTGAGGCTATAAGATAACAATTTTTATTTGCTTACTTTATTGATCAACGTTTCGACATTACTTTATGTCTTCCTCAGGATTTACAATATAATTTAAAAGTAAAATGTTAAAACGATGTTCATGCTATTGTATAATTTCGTTTTAACATTTTACTTTTAAAACATATTGTAGATCTTGCGGAATGCATAAAGTAATGGCGAAACGTTGATCAATAAAAAAATAAGCATTGCTATTTTATTGCCTCAAGTCGTGTGGTAATCTAAATTTAGTGAAGAAAAGAGGTGACATTAAAATTCTAATTTTAATTATATAAGACTAAAAAACAATATTGTATTTGATTATGGAGTATAGGCAACGCAACGTGCGTCACTGTATAGCGTGTTGGCTTTCTTGCTGTAATTTTTTAAGTTTTTTTATCTTGAAGGTCTTGGCCAGGATAATAGGACAAACTTGTAATTATTGTATTGTCATCGGTCCTTGATAGTTGTGCAAAGTTTCAGTTTAATCTGACATTTTAAAGTGGATGAATTCCACGTTCAAAGATTTCTTTACAAACAAACAAACATACAGGTGAAGCTAATAAAAGCGTGTTAAAAAGCTGGTGGATAAATAAATGTCGTTCGACGTGTCATTCGCAACAATCGTGAATGATTTTAAACACACTTTCAATGTATAAGACAAGAGGCCATATTAATTTAATGCAAATTAGCACCTTCAGCTTCTATTTGGATACATTATTTTAAATACACAGTAACACATTGAACAATTAATAAGAAAAAACCCGGGTCGCAGTGCCAGAACCCTGCCGACAATATAGTGTATTTGCTAACACAGGCAGTGCGGCTTTATTATGCGAACTTAAGTTGGTTTTTGGGCAAAATAAAAAATTTGACTCCTTAATATACCCCTTAAAATAAATTTTTTTTTTCTTAATTGCAATATTATTATCAATCAAACCTCTGTACTAAATTATATACACATTTCAGTAAATAATTCATAATCTGCAAACTAGTTTTTTCATAAAATTTGTAAATCCGGTCCTGTCGGGCCGATTTTATCAAAATTTTAGGGACACTTTTTAATTACTACCAGAGGGTTAAATTTCAATTTTGAAACGATTCGGAGAATTTTTTCGGTATTTTGGGGCCCAAAAACATTTTTCAACCCCTAAAAACTACCCTTAAAATATCCCGATTAAGCCCATTTTAAATAGGCTTCTTGCGGTGATGGATTTCAACATGTGGCCCAAATTTCGTTAAAATCAATTAACTCCTTCGAAAGTTATTGCCCGCACACACACATATATATATATATATATATATATATATATATATATATATATATATATATATATATATATATATATATATATATAACATTTTTAAAAATAGTGCCAAAGTGTTTAGGAGGTTATGAAACGTCGAGAAATTTTGGTCCGACCCCTAGGTCCCGCCATCCGACCGACGCCAATAGTGTATGTTGCCATATGGCAAATACACTAATAAATAGCAATATTCTTCCCAGTTTCTTGCCTCTTTTAACAATTTTTATTCAAAAACGATGATTTGGTCACAGTGGTGTAGCTACGTACCAAGGGCCCTGGTGCAAAAATGAAATTGGGGCCTTTTCTAATTTGGTTAAGATTTGTTGGCACAGCGCCAAACACGCGGAGCCCTATGTTCAACACAAAATGAAAAGTATTAATAATAAAGTGCGAAGTTCCGGGAGTCGACATTTGATTACAAAATGTTCTGTGACATGATAATTGTCATAATTTGATTCCACTTAATTTTGCAATAGTTGTTATCAGCTGAATTCTTTGTTTGAACATTCTACAACTTATCCATTTGTTATATAACGAGTTTGGAATAAAGATATATTAACAATGTAACTGACTTTCCTTGATGCTAACAAACTATAGTCCTTATGCAGAAATTCTATTGTATTACATATTGAGTAGATCAGGGCTTAGCAAACTTTTTTTACAACGGGCCAACTACAAATAAAAATATGATAATATAATAGTACAAACACTGAATGATGAACTCAAATTATGCACTATTTTGACGTTTATAAAAAAAAATTTTTTTTTAAGATGTAACTACAAATTTGCGGTTTTCGGATTTTCCCCTTTACTTGTGCTGTAAGAAATTGCTTCTTGTCAAATTTCATCATTGTAGGTCAACGGGAAGTACCCTATATGTTTTGATTTCAAAGTGTCAAAATATGCGGAATAAACGACCGTACCTTTTGATTGCGGTGACTTAGAAGTTTGATTTTTTCATAGCTCCAAGGGATTGCACACTTGAGTATTCGATATTAATTTCAACTTAATATCTCCACGCGTTCCTGAGAAAAAGGGTATTGACAGACAGACGGACAACGAAGTGATCCTATAAGGGTTTTTTTTTCCATTTGAGGTACGGAACTCTAAAAAACGACGAAATATATACCTACGTGGAAAAAGATTATTTAATGAGACATTTTCAAAAGTCAAAATCTCAAATTTTTAAAGGGACGCCGCACGAGAAAGTGTCAAGTACAACAGAACTCGTCGCCCTATGTCAATTCTACAGTAAATCACTGCTTGTCTGTCAGTCGTGTCTTTTTTATAGTCTACTAATAAAAGTGACATTTGCTCAAAAGTGAATTCTCATAAAGTTGAAAAATGAAATGAAAAGCAGCTATTTTACAAAAGACAGTAGATGCAAAATATATAATTCGTAATGGTATGACTTGTGTGACTGTTAAAACTTGTTTTGAACATAATATGACGGCTCACTTAGAGTTGGGTAACTCAGATCTGAACCGGTTCAAAGAGCCGACTCCGACAGAAGATCCGTGAGAGCCGACTCACTTTTTTTTGAACCGACGGATCAACGGATTCGCATAACTCAGTGAAACACTTAACACACAGAAGCACATTTTACACTTACGTATCAGTTCTTGCTTTGATGCATCTGTCAGCTCAAATGACTCATGGATCACATGTTTGGCTATGCATTCAACTAGGTAACTCAGTGACAGACTACAGTAACATATTCAGAACTCGGCTCTTTTTGAACCGGTTCAGTGAGTCGGCTCACATACGGGATCCAGATGCAAAGATGCAGATCACTAAAAAGACCCGTTTTTTCCATCTCTAGGCTCACTGGAATATAACCCATTACGACACTAAATCTACTTTTATATGTGTTGATGCATAAAAAAAGTAATTTAGGATAATAAGTAATTATTTATTTTTGTTCCATGCATACTTACGTATATACCAACACTAACGTTAAGAATTTGTATAGCGCATATAATAAGATTTGATTCTTTAGCAGGTAATTTGTACATTTTTTTGAACTTGTAAATTTCCATTATAAATTATTACTTGCACATTAATGTATACATTTTTTACATGTATTTAAAAAATGCACAGTAGAATCTGATTTATCTGGCATCAGTGTAGTTTTTTCTATAAACGTCAAAATAGTGCGCATACTAGCGACATTGGACGGAATCTCTTTAAAGCTATTAGTTCAGGCATTTCTGCGCCTTAATGTGTATTACTATGGTCGCTATAACAACCAATAATGAAAACGAAACAAAGTTAATAATTATTGTACGGAACCCTTCGTGTGCGAATCCGATTCGCACTTGCCCAATTTTTTTATTCCGCATATCCGATATTTTCGTATTATCCGACTGTCAGTCTCGTTCATGCACGCTAATCGGAACTTTACCGTATAATTACTTTTGAAGTAGACATTCCGCGTTAAAATTAACGTAAATGCTGTTTTTGTTTCTATAGGTACTTATATTTACATATTACGCATTTTCTCATGATTATTTTTTATAGATTCACCTCACAAATAAATTTCTATCAATTTCTGCTGTTAGCATTTTATTATATGAGCTACCATACATTTTTAGGGTTCCGTACCTCAAAAGGAAAAAAGGAACTCTCATAGGATCACTTCAATTGTCCGTCTGTCCGTTGGTGTATCTGTCAAAACCATTTTCTCAGGAACGCGTGGAGGTATCAAGTTGAAATTAATATCAAATACTCACCTTTGCAATCTCTTAGAGCTGTGAAAAAATCAAACTTCTAAGTCAACGCAATCAAAAGATACATACGAATCTTTTAAGAACTGTCCTTACCATGTATTGAAATCACTGAAATGTCAGCTAATAATATTATAGAGAAAAAGCTGGTTTGTTGGGGATAATCTGAGAAACTACTGAAGCAATTTCAATCTTTTTTCACTGGTCGATAACCGATACTTTGCTTTAGGACATAGTCTATTATAACTGACCGGCCTGGCTTCGTCCGGGTGAAAATCGAAAGTAGGTTAATCTCAGAAACTATTTAACCAATTTTTTTTCATTGTTCGATATTTCATTGTTCGCCTGGGTAAAAATAAAAAATAATCTCAGAAACTACTAAACCGATTTCACTTACTATTCCATTTGTGATACGTTGCTTTAGGACACAGACTGATTGGCCCGGTTTTGCCCGAGTGAAAATAGTATTGAATTTGCTATACCTTCCTATTATACCTAAAACATTCGTTATTAGGTACCTACCGTGTATTGTAAGCCATGGCTTATATATTTTTTTTTCTTAAAAATCGTATCATGGCTTATTTTCAAGGGATGGCTTATATTTTTTGAGAAATTTTTTAGGTACCTATGTATAAAAAAGTTAATAATTCTTATCTATTGAATTTAGATTTTCATGAAAGTACAATGAACATAAATAAGTAACAGACTAGCTAATATTAGACTTATTTATTCAAATATAATATTGAACTGTTAAGGTACTTCCTTGAAATCGAAAAAAAACATGTCTTATTTTCGAGGTATGGCTTATATTTTAAGAAACTTCAAAAACCGTGCATGGCTTATTTTCTAGGAATGGCTCAAAAAGTGAGAGACACGGTAGGACCTATTGTCTGTCTGGAAAATATCTTTGTTTATTTTAAGAAATAAAGAACGAAGATTTTGCTGCCTATACTTACATAATATATTGAAAAATTGGTTGTTAGATTTGAAATAAACAAACAAACAAATAAATATACGGAACGTGAAGTTTCAAAATAATAAAACCGTTTAAAAGCACGTTAAGATTTACAAAATAGCTTTAGCTGTTTAGCGTCTATAATTTACAATTTATTTTTTTCATGCAATTGATGGAATATCAGCTTATAGTTTTGAAGATCAATTGATATAGGTGTACTTATAGTGTACCTATTATTCCATTCTAAACATAAAAAAAATAATATAGCCTTTGCTTCAACTATAATAAATAAATAATTATCGACAAAATTTTTCCATAACAGTCTTTTTACAGTTTAAAATATAATTACATGATATTAAGTTTTTTATTACATGCCATTCTGAATTCAATTAGGATTAAAACGGATTGGGTTTTAAAAATAATTCAAGGTTTTTAGATTGAGCTTTTTGTTGATGAAAACGTATGTATTGTAAGTAAGTATATGTATTGTTTTGTCTATTTTTGACAATAATATGTTTTATCTTTCTTTACAACATGTTGATTGCCACCATGGTGAAGTGTTTTACAGTATGTACCCTTTATAACCAATCTTCTATCCAATATTATTTGGACTATCAGTAAATGTTTTTAACACGCTTTTTTTAGCTTCATGACCTGCATTTTGATAACGGAATCTTTGAACGTGAAATTCACTCACTTCAAAACGTCAGATTAAACTGAAATTTGCACAACTATCAAGGACCGATGTCAATACAATAATTTAATAAGTTTGTCCCATTATCCTGACCAGGATCATCAGAATAAAAAAAATAAGACTAAAAAGTGAGAAGTAAATAATAGTTTAATAAAAACTAAAAAAACACGCTTTAATAGCAAACCGAACTAAAAAGTAAAAAAAAACGGTCAAGTGCGAGTCGAACTCGCGAGAAGAGGATTTCGTACTATTCCGTTTTCCGTGAGTACTTTAAGACTTACGATTTTTGTTTAGGTTTTCCTGTAAACTATGGGTAAGACCCGATATTCCCTATTTTTTTCAAAATTTTAGGCCCAGTAGTCTCGGAGATAAGGGGGTGGGAAGGTCAATTGTTCATCTATTTTCTTAAATAACTTTAAAACTATTTATTTTCAAATTATAAAAAAATATATTTGAAACCTTTACTACAAGCCCTTTCATTTGATATGTCATACGGTAAAGTTTGCAAAACTTTTTTTTTTATTTCCTAATTTACCCCTCGAAAATTACCCCCATGTTCAAAATTCATTTATTTATGTTACACATCCGTCTTTGGGTCACCGACTTACATACGTGTACCAAATTTCAACTCAATCGGTCCCGTAGGAGATAAGAGGGGGGGGGTATGGTCAATTTTCATCTATTTTCTTAAATAACTTTAAAAATATTTATTTTAAAATTATAAAAAAAAATATTTTAGACCCTTACTACAAGCCCTTTCATTTGATATGTAACACGGAACAATTTGGAAAACTTTTAATTTTTTCCCCAAAAATGACCCCCATGTTCAAAATTCATTTATTTACGTTACACGTCCGTCTTACGGTCACCTGTTTACATTTGTGTACCCAATTTTAACTCAATTGGTTTAGTAGTTCGGAGCAAATTGACTTTGACAGTGGGACGGACAGGCACACGAGTGATCCTATAAGGATTTTGTTTTTTCCTTTTGAGGTACGAAACCCTAAAAATAGTTTTTTTTTTGTAAAAACGCGTGGGGTGTTTATTACTTTTTTTATACTAACCCGACTTTTATAAATAGCTACCAATGAAATATTTATACCAGTTGATATCAAGCACCCCACGCTTTTTTACAATAAAAAAATATTTTTTACTTTTTACCTCGGTTTCCTATTCTTTCAATTTTCGTTTCACTATTAACTATTACAAAGGTTGCACCTAAAAATAGAAAAATAAAAAGTATTTAAATTATACGATTTGTGTGACAATAATATATAAAAAGGATTTCGGCTATTCAAACTGTAAAAAACAAAAACCGTATGCAGACTGGTTATGTTAATTTTAATAAATAATTAAAGTATCTACAATGGAAAGATTTCATTTAATTATCGACCTTTTTTCTAGGTCATTTCTTTTGTTTGTATACTGCTTGTTAGTGTATTTTTAAAACGCTTTTATTAGCTTCACTTGTATGTTTGTTTGTTTGTAACAGAATCTTTGAACGTGAAAGTCACCCACTTCAAAACGTCGGCTTAAACTGACAACTTTGCACACTTTTCAAGGACCGATGACAATACAATAATTAATTAAGTTTGTCTCATTATCCTGACCAGGACCTTTAGGATAAAAAATAAGACTAAAAAATGAAAAAATAATAGGTATATATTAAATGTCAATATTTTTGAAGGTAGAATGGTTCTGTCACCCAACTGGCTAGAATTCTTTTTTATTTTATTCTAAAACAATTAAGTTAACATCATGACACATGCTACAATGCATATTCGCAAATACATTATTTTGTCGACAGGGTTTGGCATTGAGACCAGAGTTTTTTTTTAATGAAATGAATGGACTTTTTTTAAACTGAGCAGGATAATACCTCTAAAATAAAAGAGATTTGATGATCATAAATTATTGTTACGTAATTATTATTTTATAAAGTGAAGTACCTGTTCTTATTATGTATACAGTGTGTTGTAGATTATTTGATTTGCGTTGAGTTTTTTAATGTTAAATATTTACTCTCCTGTTTTTAATTTTTATATATTTATATAATATTTCTAAAATATAGTCCCACCAAAAACATTTCATGTGAAGTTGGTTAGGTACAAGTTCATAATGCTTTCACTGTTAAAAAGTTATGAGATCTCTAGTAGAGCTAAGACCCTAGCTGAGTTCTATTTGTATTGCGCGTCATAGTGTACGGGGCCTGTCCAAAGTCCAAAGTACAGTGGAATCCGTTTATAATGACATCGAAGGGAATTGACAAACACGTCATACTAAGCGGACGTCATACAAAGCATTTTTGTGAAAAAAAACTTTCTTTTTTTAGGTAGCATAGGGCCGCTGACGGGTATTCCTTTGTTTCGCGTGATTTTAAACTACTGAATTAACGCTTGATCAACATTTTCTTGCGCGATTTTCGAAGCCTCTTCGGTTTCAAAACATTTGAATTGAACGATCGCTTAATCCGGTTCTTGTTTTTGAAAATCATTGAGATTGTCGAATGACCCACGCCCAATTCTTCTGCGAGAGATGAGCTTGATTCTCCATTTTCTAATCTGCATATTATTCACCTTTCTCCTCAATCGTAAATGCTTTACGACGTTGAGATGACATTTTTTACATAGGATATCACTAAAAACAATGCGTGACGTTCAACTATCAATTACTCACTGAGATTCAAAACAAAAACAAGCCACGTGCCGAACGTTGTCGGGAATCAACGAACATTGCCGAAGGTGTAAAGAATCATGTCGGTCACTATAGACGGACAAAATTTATTAAAAATGGGTCATAATAAGCGACATGTCACTGTAAGCGAAGTCATTATATCCGACTTTGTTACAAAGAATTTTATATGAAAACCAAACCTCGTTGTGTAATTACGTCATAATAGGCGGTTGGTCAATATAGGCGGAGTCATAATAAACGGATTCTACTGTATATACTTTCGACACTGAACATTTTCAATTTTCATATCAAAAATTAATTTGAAGGTTGTAATACTAAAATGCAATGATTACATATTTTTAAAAATTATAGAAAAATTTGGAAGTTTGCGTTTTTTGCGATATGATGGAAGATTATTCGTGACATTTCACAAAGTGATTATCGCAAATATTTTTGAAGGAAAAAATGCAAAACCTGCATATGGTGCTAAGTTGATTTACACTTTGTATGTATTTTTGAAAGAACAAGACATTCAAGGTTCAAGGTTTTTAAATAAAAATTATATTAATTCTGTTAATAGGTACATACTACATCCTTTTGTGCGTTAAAATAAACATCTTTAAAATTAATTAAAAATTCAGATGTTTTTCAAATTATAAATGCAGATCATATTTTATTGACTATAATGCTGTTTCTACAATGTTTTATGTTAAAAAAAAACTTAAAAAAATAAACCCCTTCAAAAAAGTCACAAAAAAGAGGAAAATAATTATCAGGTCGGCGCCAGTAAAACAAAAAAAGATACTCTGGTCGCAGTGCAGCCAAAACCCTGCTGACAATATAGTGTATTTTATAGTACAGGTATTGTGGCTTTATTACATGAACTGATGTTTGTTTTTGGACAAAATATAAACAAATTTAGCCTCTAAATACACCCCTTAAAATAATATTTTTCTTCTTAGTTGAAATATTGTTATCAATCTAACATCTGCACCAAATGAAATACACCCGTCAGTAAGTAAATTGGCATACACAAATTAGTGTTTTCATAAAATTTGTAAGTCCGGTCTCCTTGCCAAATTTTATGGAAATCTGTTCAGCGGTTTAAGCGTGAAAAGGTAACACACAGACAGACAGACTTTCGCATTTATAATATTAGTATGGACTATCGATGTAAAACCTTGATAAAAATAAAATACTATTCGGTGGGTTAATTGAGAAAGTCAACGTGTTCTAATGGGTTAATGGATGTTTATGGTTGGGTTAAGGGAAGTCAGAAGTGCCAAAAAGTATCTGTCGTTATAACATATCGATCGATATTTTTTTCAAGTATCGATATCGGTACTGATATATTTTTTTAAAAGTATCGATATATCGGTACAATTTTAAAGAGAACATTGGCACTCGAAGAAATTTAGTGTACATATTGGCTAACTTAATATAATCTCAAATAGCAATTAACGGACATTGTTTCTAATAAATCAAGTAATAAATAATATTATCTGATATCAAAAACAACAATAAGAATTTTTTTTGTTTATTAATCAAACGTCTAGTACATTTAGGAGCAGATAATTTTAGAGATTAATCGAACTAATAATTAAGCCAGGGAAGGCGTATGGCATGCGTGCCAGAGGTGACATTCGACAAAAAATTGTTGGTACAGCATGAATTGAGGTGTAAATCGAAATAATTAAAAATATTCAAGATGTTGTAGAAATAAAATGAAATATTGCGTAAATAGCTATTTTGACAGTTTATTATTCCGAAAATATCGAAAAATCCGGTGAAAAAGAAACATGTTTTACATGTGCTTTATTCACTGTTGTTGTTATTGGAACGCACTTAAAAGTATGTTCCAAAAACATATGTTTCTTTTCAGTGGAGTTTTCGATATTTTCGGAATAATTAGACGGCCATAGTCAGTTGCTACTGGAAAAAAATATCACTTTTCGATACTCGGATTTTTATATCGATATACCGAAATATTAAATATCGCCCAAAAATATCGATATATCAAATAAAAAATATCGATATATCGATATTTTTTCGACATCCCTAGACCCTAGCCCTTGATCAGGGTAGAGCGAGATTGTCTTTCAACGCCCTTTTTTTATACTTTTTAGTTTTGTGATAAGAGCGTGTTTTTTAGTTTTTTTTGAACTACATAATTTTGTATTCAAGTTCAGCACGCGAATTTTTTTAAATGAAAATTAGATTAGGTCAAAAACATAATTAATCACTATATGTGATGCAAATCATTATTATATTCAAATTAATTATTTTAAAATTTCTTGCAAAATATTAATTGTGTATGTAGATTACGTACCTGCTATTGTTTTAAACTGTAATTAATTCAATGTAAAATTTACGCACAATTAGTGGAAATTTAATTTTGACAATGCACTTTGAACGCCCTGTATTGCATAAAATGCTCTAGAAAAAAATTTCAAGAGTAAATTTGCGACATTATAAAAAAAAACTCTCAACAATTCGTGACAATGACTTTAATTATTGCAATAATTCGTTATCATGAATGGTTTTTTTTAAACAAATGCTTCCGGCAGTATATAGCTTCTAGATAGTTTTATCAATCTGTCAATATTTCTTATTTATATTTTTTAATTAAATAACCTAAAGCGAAATGTTTCAGTTGAACTTTGTATTATAATCTGGTTTTTCATAAATGTAATTTTTTGTTTAGCTTAATCGTTACAGTAAACATAAAATATCGTTGTAAGTTGGGGTTCGCTTATTATTATTGTACTAGCTGCTCCCCGCGGCCTCGCCCGCGATCGTAATGAAACAAGTGCAGGAACAACAGTAGTGGAACCTTCAGCAGAACCTAACGGTAAAATTTTCAGTCCATAGAAACTATATTTTAAAAATTAGTATGTGCTAATTATTTACACCCCTGTACTTCCTCCTTTTCCGCTCCTTAGAAGACGATTTTAGGATTATAATTGTAATATATTATTCTTATATTATTACTCGAAGATTATTCATTTATAATTCCATGATGCCCCCGATTTCGCCTCGGACATGGTACGCGCAGTGCAGGAATTTCAACTTTCGGTCCCTGTTGTGCAATATATCTACTATTTTTATTGAAGCTTTTTGTTCACAGCTGTGTCATCAAACTTTTTCTTTTTATTATTATATTGTTATTTATATAGATATTATTATAATATTATCTTTAAAGGAATAATTCTGAACACTCGTTTTTAACATATAATACCTATTTAATTTTGCATTTTTCATTGAACGTTTATCAATAATTCGAAAGTTGTATTTTGTTATATTATCTACAGGTAACGACACAAATTACGGAATTATTTGTATCACAGAATTACAAAATTTTTGAAATTCTCTGAGCAATAAAAAGTCAACTTGTCACCTTCAAATACAAGTTTTACTTTTTTGAACGGAGTCGTCTTAACTTGTGGATAAATCTATTGTTGTGTCAGGTGAACGAGTCATTGCACTACTGTGTTTCAGAAAAGTTGATAAATCATAAAACAACAAATGAAATATACAACTGATTTTTTATACTTTCAAGTTTCAACCTCTACTATGGTATAGAGAAAAAAAAAACTTTTCGAGATATTAGAGAACTTCTCGTTTTGATACTCTAGAAATCTCTCTCTCTCTCTTTCTTTCTCTCTGTACGTGGTGAAAATTTTCTCCAACATATAGGACGGTGCGATCAGCTTTAGTGCAATAGAGATGTTGGGAAAGTGTTTTAAATCGTGTATACATAAGTACCTAATATAGTCACAAATATTTATTATTTTTATTTAAATACGAGTCAAGCTTTAAAAATCATACTTATCATGTGACTGCCGTGACGTCATACAGTCATAGACGCTGGTAAACTGATGAGGTGATGAAAGGTTTTTTCGTAGTTGTTGCTATAGTTACGTGTAATTTGACGTTTTCTATAAATAAATAATAATAAATTACACACTAAATATTAACCAAACAATGGAGCCTTTTGACAGCGTCTTATAATGTTTATGACTGTCTGACGTCATGCACTCTGATTGGTGTTCGTTGTCACGTGACTTGAGAGTGGTTTAATTACGTTTTATTTATTAAATATTAATTAAATTCCTTAAAAATAAGGAAAAATATTGTTTTTTTAGTATTTTTATCATAGATACTACCACGTAGCGTTAAAATTATGTTTTTATTTGAATACAGTCAACATTCCTATTGCTAGAATTAAACTTAGATCTGATTAGATTTTTAACTGTATACTGCAGTCTTTTAAAATAAAAATATATTGTTAGTGTATTTGCCATATATGGCACATACACTATTGGCATCGGTCGGATGGCGGGACCTACGGATCGGACCAAAATTACTCGACGTTTCACATCATTTAAAGCAGCTTGCCTTGACTGTAACGAAATTTGGCTCATATGTTGGAATCCATCACCGCACGAAGCCTATTTAAAATAGGCCTAATCAATCCATTTTAAGCGGTGTATTTATAGGAGTTGAAAATTACTTTGGGTCCCCGAAATAACAAAAATATTCTTGGAATTAATTCAAAATTGAAATTTAACCTTTTTGCATCAATTTAAAGGTGTTCTCAAAATTTAAATAAAATCGGCTCGACAGAACCGGACTTATAAGTTTTATGAAAACACTTACTGGGGCATTCCACGTGAAGCGGACATAAGAAAAAAAGTGACATCTTGAATTTCGCTCATATTCAGGTTAGTTATAGCCTTTGAGGACATGAATGTACACATTCATTTTTTTTCTTGTATGAGACTCGGTTGTGAAGTTATAGACTATGAAAAATTGTACCAGCTATGAAGTAGACATTTTTTGGACAGTGCTGCTGGAATTACTAAGTAAATGAAAAAATATTTTATGTAGTGATTTATCGAGAAAAAATACGTGGTTTTTATATTATGGAACAACAATAAGAAAAAAAAAATTTTTTTTGATAGAAAACCGAAAGTAAACTTTTTAACACAATTTTTTTTTAACTTCGACCATTTTTTTTTAATTTTTATTTCCTCAAAATAAAGCTAAAACTATGTAGGCCTTACATCAAAAGTTTCAAAATGGGATCTGCATTCGTTTCTGAGATACAGAACGTATTAGCATTAAAATACCAGTGTTTTTGAAGTTCGGGCACAAACCGGCCGACTTACGCATGCGCTAAGTAAGGTGCAGCGTGCGCTGTTCCACATAACGTTCTCTATCTCAGAAACGAATGCAGATCCCATTTTGAAACTTTTGGTGTAAAGCCTACATAGTTTTAGCTTTATTTTGAGTAAATAAAAATTAAGAAAAAAATGGTCGAAGTTAAAAAAAAATTGTGTTAAAAAGTTCACTTTCGGTTTTCTATCAAAAAAAAAAATTTTTTTTCTTATTATTGTTCCATAATATAAAAACCACGTATTTTTTCTCGATAAATCACTACATAAAATATTTTTTCATTTACTTAGTAATTCCAGCAGCACTGTCCAAAAAATGTCTACTTCATAGTTGGTACAATTTTTCATAGTCTATAACTTCACAACCGAGTCTCATACAAGAAAAAAAATGAATGTGTACATTCATGTCCTCAAAGGCTATAACTAACCTGAATATGAGCGAAATTCAAGATGTCACTTTTTTTCTTATGTCCGCTTCACGTGGAATGCCCCTACTTGCAAATAGAGAATTTTACTTACTGAAGGCTACATATAGTTTTGTGCAAATTATGAATTGATAAAACAGAGACGGAATAATAAAATTAAGAAAAAAATATTATATTGTTCAAAAACAAAGTTATGTTCAGATAATAAAGCCACACTGCCTACATTATATTGTCAGCTAGGTTTGGCGCTGCGACTCGAGTTTTTTATTATTATTTACCAAAATCACGAAAAACTGCATTGATTACAAAAAAATGTAGATATTTTAAAACATTTTAAAAATGTGTTTAATTTATGTTTTCCATTGGTTCAAAAATTTAATGGCAACTTTTTATGTGCTGCCAAACCCTCCCGCGGACCACTTCCGCGGCTCTCACGGACCGCTGGTTGGGAACCACTGATTTAAACGAATGTTAATCAGTGTTGTTCTACCAATTGTGTAATGCTTTATGTTATGTAAACTGCGTATATTGATATTGCAAAGATTGTAAGCGGATGCAATAGCGTTCTATGTTGAGACAGGATGAAGTTCAAATCAGTTGCATTGTTGAATTGAATATACTTTATTTATTCTTGCTTGTTTATTGGCTTAATCTTTTAATTTCTTACAAGACGTATTTATTTGATGGCACTTTAAATGAACGTAATAAACATATAAATGTTTATTACTCTTTTTATAAATAAATATGCTTATAAATAATGTAATTATAAAAAAAATCTGCAAGTTAATTAAACAATTGTTTGATGTGTTCGGGATTTTTTGTTGTGTTGTAATTTTTTGTAATAAAGGTGATATCAGAGGGCTCATTCATTTGATTGAACGTTGATTTTTGTTTTATTCCGCGTTCACACGGTACAGACAGAATGGCATAGAAATGAACGTTCATTCAATTTTTTCCTCGAAGATGTTGTCGAATGAAGTTGTGCGCCTTGGAATTCGTTTGATTTGTGATCCTTTGAACGAAGAATTGACAAAAAAGAAGCAAAGTCTAAGTTTAAATCATTAATTAGAGATTTTATAGAATTTGTCTCTATTGTTCTGTCGTTGTATTCGTCGAGTTCCAAAGACATTGATAATTTTTGAAATTCTCCAAAAACAGCAGCGTGTTTTGGTCGTTCCACTTGAATACATTTTGTCTCATACACGGACAGAATATTATGCGGTGTCGTAGCCCTAAGTCCGTCCGCCACAAGACACGATACAAAATGATCGAACCCGAATGAATGTTCTTTCTTGTGTTCAGACGTTTCATTGCGAATGAATCATGCCGAATGCCAATATCTAGCGTTGTTGGATCGGTTCATTAATGAATTCATTTTTCATTATTGTTTCATTTTGTGTTCAGACGTTTCATTTCGAATGAAAGATGCTGAATGAAAGACAGAAATGAACAAAAAATGAACCGTCTGATATCACCTTAAAGGCCCCAGTACACAGTGGTCTGTAGTGGGCCATTGTAGACCATCGCCATTGTGTACAGGGGGTAATGGTCTGTAGTGGCGGACAATTGTGAATCGTGGTGCGCAATCCATTTGTTGTCGGTTTTTTTGACACACTTCAAAGGAATCGTGGCGTAGCGTGGCCTGTGGTGTTCACACAGTCGCCCATTGTTTAGACAGGTATCTACTTTTTTTGTTGCGTGCTATACTATTTAAATTTTTAATCGCCCAAAATGTCAGTATCCTGGAGCAATGAAGAGACTTTTAGGTTTATAGTACTGTAATACTTATAAACAGTATATAAATAAATAGCCGCGGCCGTAATTACTTCCACGTCCATCGCAAGTGCTTCGGCAAGCAGAAACGAACCATGGGCCATTGTGTGAACACCAAGTGATAGTGGCCTACAGTTGCACATTGCAAAGCATGGCCCACTACAGATCACTGTATACTGGGGCCTTAACCGAAAAAAGAGTTGCATAATTGTCAGTTATGGAATGTTACTTCGGTGAAATACAGTTGAGACGCATGTATAGTTTTTATTGTATGAACGAAATAGATCCAGCAAGGAGGGGACACTTGCTGGCCTAGCCGTGTCTGCACTATTGTGTCTATATATATATTATACATATATATATAATATATATTAATGAATGATTCGCAATAACCAATACTCATTTTGCTGATGTTCAGCATAGGATCATCTTAGAAGAACTTTCTCATTGCAGTTCGAAACGCTATTTTTTTTAGCTTGTGTATAATTAGCTTTCTCGGCTGTGTTTTGAAAATCTTAAACAAAAAGTTTATAGTTCTGAATTTGATTGTGCGTGTTTTATTCAGAAAGCGTGATTTGGCTATTTCTTCCATTGGACAATTATTATTTTTTTGTGCTAAGGTAAGATTTGTTTTTATTTATTTATGGTTTAAGATGTTTCCCAGTTTTATGTGCTTTTGAAGTTACGGGAATGAAATGCTGGCACATGGGTTAAACCCTGAAGCTATTAGTGATGGTTAAAAAGAAAGATATTCAGATTATGTTAAATTATTGATAAATTTAGTAAATTATAGACGCTAGACAACAGATGTTATAAGCGTCTTGGAATTATCAATTTATAATGTTGGGTCTTTTTGAGACAACATTAATACTCTCTGCATTGTCGACCACAATCATTTGTTTTGTTTTGAATTTCTATTAGCAACGCTTAAGTCTTGATTAAATCAAATTGAGTTGTGTTTTATTTATTTATTTATTAATTTATATTAATAGATCTGATTAACTATTATAATTGATGACCCCGACAATATTATGTCAAAACCACCTTGTTAAGCTTTACCAATGGAAATCTAGAGACCCTAAAGATGTTTGCTATGTAGAAATTATTTCACACCGTTTTTAATTGGCGACATACAAAACGTGTTGAAATTTATTACTTTTTATAACGTTGTATTATTTTTATTATGTGAAAATGCTGTTACTAATAGACTTGTATGTTATGTTTTTAATTGTTATTTTGAATCCATAAGATCAGCGTTGGATTTAAGTTTTTGGTGTCCTAGGTTTTTATTGTGAACGGTGTCCTAGTTTTTCACTTTTTGAAATTTTCAAGAATTATACTTGTGACTTTTCGGGCATCCTATATTGAGATTGAGGCTTTATTTATTGTTTACTATCAATTTGCATAAATGAAAATACGTGGAACACGAAATACAGGAAAAATAACCTTGAAATTGTTGATAATATGTTATACAAAACGGATCGTTCAAAGAAAATTATTGCATTGAAATTTCTATGTTTGACACTCGACCAAATATAAATGCATTTGTATAATGGTGAGAAATTATTTTATTATTGAATTGTCAAGCAACAAGCGATTTTTGCCATAAAATACAACATAAACTTGAACTTTGTGAAAATAAATATATGTAGTATGTGGTACCTAGAGGGCCGTAACTAGTTTTTTGTGGACCCTGGGCAAGACTTTTAAATTAGCCCCCCCCCCTTTAATAAAAAAAAAACTTATCATGCATATACGATAGTTCTGAAGCTCCTGTTCTTTCATTTTTTAAGTTTGGTAACAGTCTTAAAAATAAACACGAAGTAATTATTCTTCCAATTGTTTCTGCCCGTAATTTTAATTTAATTGTATATTTATATCCGTTCTGTCTATCAAAATAAGTAAAGAAAATAACTGATATAATTTTTTTTCTGAGAGGCCTTTCTGGGCCATCCTTCGATCAAGGCTCTGGGCAAGTGCCCCTGTTGCTCCTGCCTATTTACGGTCCTGGATACCTAAATAGATATAATATTACGTATAATATCTCTGCCTACTTAAATTTTTTTCTTCTTTTTGAACTTGAGGCGAAATTTCACAGTTACGTAATATACTATTTATTATTATTATTGGCTATAACATCTCAATTAATAAAAAATATTGTAATCAACTCGATTTGCATAAACTGCAATATGTTTTTATTAGAATTCTTCTCATTAAAAAGTGCTGAAATCATAATGAGTGATCATAAATGCTTAAGTCCTGTGCAAACATATTATATTTAATCAGAAGTCTAATAACCGAAATAGATCTAAGTTAGGAAAACAAATACAGTAAGACCTCGCTTACCTCTCGTGCTGCCCCGCTTGACACTATTTCAGTATTACGCGGTTTCTAAAAAAAGTTTAGCCACTATAACGTAAATTATTATGGATCACTTTATACATAATGATTCAAATATTGATAGAAGCTCAAAGGCAAGACAAAGTGTCATTGATGCAATAGCTTGCTATCGGCAACAGCTTGCTGAACGAAACAGAAAAAGGCAAACGATAGTAGATGACTTCTTCACAAATTTTAGATGTTCTAAATTACAGACGCTCGATGGCATCTTATCTTGATTATTTTATTAATTATTACAGTGTTTTAAAAAAATATGGACGCATATGATTCCAGATAATAATACATTTTAATAATTACTTTCCTTAAACATGCAAGGATACTAAGAAAACGGATAGATGATTATAGACGATAGACAGCTAAGGTGATAATTTACAATTTATCTAAGAAACCGGAACTGTGTTAGTATATCCGGATTCCGGAATATGTTAATAAGACGTGTCTAAAACATTATTTTTGATATAGTTTAGATTATTTATTATATAATTTGTTGATATTTGTGTTACAGTTTTTGTAACTCTATTGATTTAGCTTAGGAGCTGCATTGTAAAACAATCTTATGGTAATTTTCACCGACAGGTTTTTTGAAGTTAACTGTTATATAATATTCAATGTTATAGCGATTTTGCCTGTTTCAATAAAAAATGCAACATGAGCGAAAAATAGAGCTGAGTTTGAAAATAGCCAATGAGTTGCGTTCTCTGAGAATTGAAAAAAATTTCAATTATATTTCCAAATTATTAAACAAATAACCTTGATAACTGGTGGGCTTAAATAAAAAATAATAATTGGAAGATACAAAAAATACCAACATTTCGACACAAAAGTTTTGCCTTGTGGTCAAAAATATAATACGTTTTCTTTGATTTCTGTGAACGTATTGGATCATTAATTTTACTAATAAAAAGTAAAACTGGAATGACCTAGAACTACTTAAAATTGTTTTCAAACAACACGCATGATTTGAACTGGTCAAACGAGGCATCATTTATATGTTAGATTGCGTATTACGCAGATACAGTAAGACCTCGCTTAACGCTGCTCCGTTTACCGCGGTCTCAGTATTATGCGGTGTCTAAAAAAAAGTTTAAATTGTGGATCAATTTATACAAAATGACTCAAATATTGATAGAAGTTCAAAGGTAAGACGAAGTGTTATTGATGCAATGTCTTGTTATCGACAACAGCCTGCTGAACGAAACAGAAAAAGGCAAGCATTAGATGACTTCTTCGCAAAAAAACTAAATATGTTAAATGAGGAAGCTTCCTCATCATAAACATAACTTCTTACTTGAACTTTTATTTGATTTTCATAAATGTCTATAATTAGTGTGATAAAAAAGTATTTAACAATAATTGTTACAAAATTAAACAAAAAAAAAAAAACTAACAAAATATCTTATTCTCGGTTCTGTTTCACTCATGCCTATTATCTACGTATTAAGATAACTTCGTTTAGCACTGTTTCGTATAGCGCAAGAACTTATTGGGACGTATCTACCGCGTTAAGTGGAGTCTAACTGTATTATACGTTCTAGACTGATTTGATGTTATACCATAATTCATCGATATAAACGATAACACCTCAGCCGATTTTGATAATATTATTAGTGTTTACCCGCGGCTTCGTACGCGTTAATGTCGCGCTAGGAGGTCGTTCCGGCTTTAGGTTATGGAACTGACTTAGATTATGGAATGGGGTTACCGTTTTTTCTCGGCTCACTGCAACTTGCTTTTCTGCCTCATCCCACGGGATCTTTGGTAGACGATCGGTGTTTTTTGTCGGTATGAAATATCTCTCTTAATACTGTATCAAAATTAATGTTTGATACGCCATTTTGGAGATTATTTTTCTCTCTAATGATAAAAAATAAGTTAATATCTTAAAATTAATGTTTTAATTTAAAAAATACATTTTAAATATTCTGACAATTTCATTACAGAAAATAACATTCAGAAAAAAACGAATGGCGTCATCTGGTGGCAATCTGTTTATTTTAAGTTGTCAGTAATATGACGTGTAGTGGTGTTGAAGTCTTTGAATAGAATAGAATAAAATAAAACAAATGTCGTCGGCAATTTGTTTATTTTAACAGTTATCGGTAATATTAAGTGACGTAGTGGCGCTGAAGTTTCTGAATAGAATACAATAAAATTTATTTCCACCCTATTATATTACGTAAGTATTCGCACGGGTCCGCTAGTAAATACATAAATGTCTAAGAGAAAATTCTATTCCTAAATTAAAGACGAAAAAAACAGTACCCAATCTCCGTGTTTGTTTTTATTTAGATTAATAAGTAATTTTAAAAGTATATTAGGTAGTTATTTATAGAATTTTTTGTAGGTTCGTTAACACGTTCATTTGTTTTACTTGCGTTTTTGTTTCATAGGAGTTGCCACGACTAATGCAATAATTACTGCATAATAATACAACCACAGGCCATGCAGTAAATTAGGTAGTAATGTTTTTAAAATTGCCAATGCCGTTGTTGTCTGTTTATAATAATTTGGTGTTATTAAGTTTTAGAAGTAATATTATTGTTATTTAAATAATAACAAGAAATCTGATAGGAATGATAATGTGCAATTTTTTATATGGAAATCGTTTTTATGTAAATATTTTTCGTTAATATCTTCTAAGTGAAGAGCACTCAACAATCGAAAAATAACGCATATTTGATAAACAATACGCAGAACTATCAATGAGTTATTTGAAGTGCAGTTGAAAACTTTGACGCTAAATACTATTTACCATCTCCTGGTGATGCTAACATGATTAGCGAAACGTGTATCGAGATTCGAAAGAAAAGTATTAGTTACTGCTACTTTTTAGGGTTCCGTACCTCAAAAGGAAAAAGAAACCCTTACAGGATCACTTCGTTGTCCGTCTCTCTGTCAAGGCCCTTTTTCTCAGGAACACGTGGAGGTATCAAGTTGAAATTAATACCAAATACTCAGGTCTGCAATTCCTTGGAGCTGTGAAAAAATCAAGCTTCTTAAAATATATTTTTATTGCCAATGTTTCGTGTGTCACTTCAGACTTCTTCAGGGCTCAAAATTAACACTATTGCACATTGATTTTGTATTTAGTCCACCAGTTACTTTTTTTATTATTTTGTGTATATAAACCTTTTTTTTTCAAATGTCAAAACCGTCTCGTGTTTATTACAGCTATTTTTTTTTTAATTAATCAAAGTATCCTTTATCCAAGGGTGTAGGCTTTCAAGTTCAGTGTTGTTATAAAACTTCTTAGCTTCCGGGCTGGTACGCCGTGATCCATTGGTATTTCTCCCTGACTTTTTGTCTACAGCTGCGGTAGACATTATCAAAGGCGTCCTTCTAGGCTTCTCACACTTCGTCCGCACCACATCGCCTTTGATAATGTCTACCGCAGTTGTAGACGAAACGTCAGGTAGAAATACCAGTGGACCACGGCGTACAAGACCAGAAGCCAAGAAGTTCTACAAAGTATGCTTGTTAAATACCTGACTAATTTTGTTTTGGATCTTCAGAACAAAGAACAGCATTGTTTTTTTTTTATTTTCAAAATATTTTTTATGAAACTTAGAAAAATAAATAGAATAATAAACCGTAATTGTGCATACTTTCAAGCCTTAAACGTGTCGGATTAAAGGAAGTTTACTGTATTTGATTGTCGGTGAGAGAGCTCTCTTAATGAATACCTTGACCGGTAAATCCGAAGGCACTAAAATGTGGATAATTTTGATTCAGTGTCAACAAACATACAATAATTTTAATCACATAATAATATATCACTCATTAATAGATGGAATGACCTTACGCATCTTTTTCTATCAAAACATATTTTTCTTAATAAATACCAAACAATGCTTAAAACAGCTACTTAACAATAATTGAATTATAATCAGATTCTGAGGACCTTAGAATAGCTGAGACCATTGAAAATCTGTTGTTTATATCAAGGGTTTCTGAGACATATTAGTGACGACGATCTACCACAAAATATTCAAGCGTCAAGCGATCGGAACATATTTACGAAAGAAAAATATGCATTAGAATTAGATATATACTTTTATTGATGGTAATTTTGTAGTCTTTCAAGGAAATGTAGATTGTAGATGCTTTTCCGCATCGAAGCACTATTTTCTAAATAAAAAAAAAACTATTTTAATCTCTGCTTTTTAAGTTCTTCGCAAAATAATAATTTTTTATATTAATTTTCTTTTCGGGATTTAATTAGACGTTACATATTAATTATAAATTGTGGTAATAATACAGTTTTGTTAATTTGACCTTCGAATAAAAAGAAACAACATAATTTAATTAAAACTGTATCGTCTTACTAAAAGATATTTAAAAAAAAGAACGCATCAAGGTGGTTATCAAGGACACATCTTTCTTCTCAATTGATCCAAGATAGTTTTGTTGTGTTTAGCAAATCAAATTGGAATTTTCCGTATAAAAAGCTTATTTATGTCACAAAAAATGCAAGCAGAATCACAACAAATTATGCATGTGGATTTCCTAGAATGGAGGGCAACGTGTAGCAGTCTATATTACTAGTTTTTAAACTACAGAGGTACAAAAAAAACTAAATTAAAAAAATCAAAAAAACCCGACTGCGTCAAAAGGGAACTAAAAAGATTAATTAATAGTTTCATTTTGGAATTTGCCTTTTCAAATTATTAAATACATAGGTACGTTGTATATATTTTTGTAATCACCTTTTATATTCTTATTTTTGATACCCTATTGAATTCATTTGGTGAAAAAAAATTCGAGCCACACATTATGGAACCTAAAATCCACCATTTTGTTTTTTTTTGACGTCACCGATCCTAGGACACTTGGGTCACCAGACAAATCCAACGATACTTAAATTTTAGAAATCCGTCCAGCCGTTTGGATGATACGAGGTAATAAAAAATATTACATACATAGATACGTGCAAAAAACATAACCCTTCTTGGGAGTCGGGTAAAAAACTAGCAATCGTGCTTTTTAAGAAAGAGGAACGAAAAAAGACAGAACGATGCGCATTTGGTATATCGGTCGGTAGGTTGTACATAAAATGGTGAAGTCTGTATTTGACTATGTAAATAATTATTTTGTAGTATCATTCAACGCTTGAATAATTTACAATGAATAATATGTCATTTAAATATACTCTGACTTGTTGAAACTGAATCTCAAATGAAATAATAATAGTTAGCATTTCACTTCGATTCTATTACCGTCATTGAGGTAGTTATATTCTGTAACGTCTGGAATTTTTGACTTGGAATATATGTCGCAGGAAAATACTGAAAACGGAGATTTGATCAAATCTGTAAGGTAGATGACAAATTCACGGAAGATGGTAAAATTACAATTCTTTGGATCAGATCACTTACTTTCTTTAGGGAAATAACCCCACAGAGTTAAAATTTTACCATCTTCCGTGAATTGATCATCTACCTTAGGGATTTGATTAAATCTCCGTTTCATCATTTCCCTTCGACTTATTATTTTTATTATCATTAAACTCTCGATAGCTTAGGACGCTTAGGTAATTACATCGATTACAATACATCGTTTACCATGGTGTGAATAATTGATGATAATCGAAAGTTGTTATTTAAATGATTTTGATAATTGAATGATTCATTCGAAATAATTCCTTCGCTCACTCACTCAAACGAATTTGCTCTCGATTTCGATTTCGATTATGAGAGACGCAGATAAAAGTAATACAGTGAAATGTGTTAATATATCAGTTGATGAAATTCTGAGGGAGACACTTGTATGTAATGTTTCAACGAGTAAAATAAAGAGCGTAGTATAATAACTTCTTTATTACTTGAAGTCTTTTAATCGTCGGATAGTTCGATTATTATCATTCAAAATATCCCATTACTACCTCAGATGTCTTTAGATATATCTTTTTTGACAAACTTAATCTTAACATTGCATAAGAATGGCGTATACCATACGGACATACATAAATGTCATCCATCGTCAAAATATCTCTAATATTGCTGAGACTCGAATAATCTAGATTCACGTTGGATGCCTTTCCTGGAATTACACTCCAATGTCCAACAATAGACATTTAATTTTTCAAGTTCCAAAGGATGAAATATAGTGATTAATGAATGTAGGTAAATATACTACTTTAGTCTGCTGTCAATAGATAGTCTAAAATACAAAGGTGTAAGTGCAGTATAGTCTGCACAGATATAATTGAATAAACGTATTGACATATCTATTGTTAGCATTGTAAGACGCATTAAAATTTTGATTATCCGCAGCGGTATTCATTTCTTTAGTAGGTAATTGAAATAATCGCAATTCTTGGTCACAGCATCACGCCAATCAATGTATATTATACTGATAAAAATATTAAAATAAACAGTTCTTTTATTAGTGTATTTGCTATACTATGGCACGTACACTATTGGCGTCGCGTCGGTCGAATGGCAGGACGTTTCTTAGCATTTCGGCACCATTTTTGAAAATATATGTGTGTGTGTGTGTGTCGGGCAATAATTTTCGAAGGAGCAAATTGATTTTAACGAAATTTAACATGTTGAAATCCATCACCGACCGAAGCTTATTTAAAATGAGCCTAATCGCAGCATTTTAAGGGGTGTATTTAGGGGTAAAAATTGTTCTGGGTTCCGAAAAAACACCGAAAAAAAAATTGAAATTGATTCAAAATTGAAATTCAATACTTTAGTATCAATTAAAAGGTGCTTCTAAAATTTGAATAAAATCCACTTGACTGGGCCTAAAACACTTGCGGATAGAGAATTATACTTACATAAGTACGGAAGACTGTATATGATTTTGTGCAGATATGATTTGATAAAGCAGAGACGAAATATTGAAATTAAGAAAAAATATTATTTCAAAAACAAACAAATTCATACAATAGTCAGATTGCCTGTATTAGCAAATACACTAATATTTAATAGGTTAATTCCAAATCATATTGTAACTTTTGCATTGTGTATAATCAATATTCTGGTGGAATAAATTATTATTATTATTATTATTGTCGGCAGGGTTTTGGCACTGCGACCCGAGTTTTTTCCACAATGAATATAACCTCTATAAGCCGTACGTGATATCATAAATTTATAATCTTGATTACAAATTTCATTGACTTTTTTGTTGATGCCCATTTGTCACTAATTACTTCATCTAATACAAACTTCCGCCTTTAGTAAATGACATAAGCGCTTGTATATTTTTTTGTATATATAAAATATCCCTTCAGGTGTCTTTAAAAAAGACTCTTCATCAGTTCAGACTGTCAGTTTATTATTAGCAGCAGCAAGGCAATCATAACATTACAACGCGTATTGTGATTTACTTCGTCATCGCGTCAGAAAGTCTTCAACGCCTGTATAAGAATGCAACCATCGGAGGCATCGTAATTTACATCTGTGGGGACATAGAAGTATGGTTTAGGTCGCTTTTTTTGTATTTTATTCTGAATTTCAACCTATTACTTCAGTAGGTACTTAGTAATCTATTTTTCATTGCAATTAAAAGAGATTTTATACTACCGGTTAAAACCCTCAAACCGAACTAAATTTTTTCGAAATCGCACATTTTTAATTTAAATTTAATGTTTTGAGTTTATTTAGATTTAAAATGCGGAATTGTGAATTTGACGTCTGTAATGTCCATGTAATAAAAAAGTGGTGCGTTATACTTCTTTGGCGTGGTCGCGATAATTAATAGGTATTCACCACATTGTAACAGAGAAATTAGACATGTCATGTGTGAATACAAACTAAAACTATATTCCATCAAACAGTCAGCTTTATCGACGATTTCAACCTTGCCGATACACGTAGTACATGGGTGTCTCATGTTGGTTGCATGCTGCGTGCACAACTTCAGTAACAGAGAAAATTTTACTCTCAATGCGCCGGAAAAAGTATATAACTTTTTTACCACAGTGTTTTTCGTAGGACTGTCTGAAAAAACACTGACGACTTCTATAGGCAATTTTTGCGCGCAGTTTTTCGTTAAGATTCGGTTTTTTTCTAATTGTATACACACTATAACGTCATTCATTTTTTAGAGATTTCGATGCTCACGCAGAACAGGAACTTTGAGTGCATATCGATTGTTATGAACATATTATGGTTTCGGATTACAGCCGTAAGCGCGAACCTGTTTGAAACAAAAGATCGAGGTCTCGCGTAAAAACAATACGTCGTTTCGATAGACTATATTCAGTAACTGTAGCGGCTGTGATAATAATTAATGATTGCATAACACGCGTATCTATGCATTTAAGTGTAGAGTAGACATTGTTGATTTGTTAACAGTAAGTTACGTATAGGTACAGATAAAAATGGAAGGACAGCGCGTACACGTTTTATTATTACTGTTTTATTTCACATACAGTGTGTAGCAAGTTACGTGCGGCATACGAAATCCCACAGCTTAATTGCTTTTAAAGTTAATTGGTCTATTGATGAACGAAAATTTAATACTAACTCAGATTGTTACAAGCCTTCCCGATGTCTATCTATGGGTTACATTTGCACACAATACACAATTTGAATATTATATAGATTTAATACATTTTCTGTGAATCTTCGAGATTTTGTACATTGATCGTAGTTGATGAATCACTTCACTTTTTCAGGGACACCGTATAAATTATAAGCAGATTCTATTGCGTTAAATTTATAAACAAAACAAACTTGAAGTTTGCAAGTTAGTTTAATGTTCCACTGCATTAAAACATACGCATAATCATTTATATCGGACTTTCATTGATTTTACGCGAAGTGCATTAATTGAATTGATTTTTGTAACCAAACGCCTGGTTACGCTATGTAACAATAGTGGCTGTTCAAGGATGTGAAAACTATATGTGTAGAACTACAATTCCACGAGAAAATAACAAAATGATTAGTACACGATAATATTACATATTTGATATTTTGATCTAATTCAGTTGGATAGTAGTTATGTAATTCATATTTTGTTCGGAGAGTCTTTAACGACTGAACCTTAAGGTAGTTGTCGTGGTACAATATTGTCAAAAAGTTATAGATTATACGCGCCACAAAAGTATACTAGCTTGTAGCTAAGTGATCCATAATTTGTACGCAAGACTGTACCCGTAGAAACGTAACCCATACAGTATTCATATGCATGTATACTTTTCTATAAATTGTTGAACTTAAAACCGTTATTTATAATGTCAAAAATGTCAAAAACATTTCTAATTTTTTTTTAAACTCATAACAAATGCATTGAAAGACTGTCAGTTTTTGGAAAGTTTCTGACAGTTAGTTCTTTTTTTATAAATAAGAAACTGGTTCAGAACTACAGAGATCGTATACAATCAATGTTAATTATCCAATTTTTAATTGAATTTATCTCGGATTATATACGGTCGATCGACTTCAAATTTTCAGGGTAATTGTATTATCATGTCCTTAATAAGTATACAAAAGTTAAGAATTTTCTGACGGTGTGCCTTAACCACGACAACTACTTTAAGTACAGAGAATTCTGAAAGTATATAGCGATTTTTTAATAACCTGTTTCATTACATGTTTGGGCAAAATTAAATTACGTATTATCGAAGCTTTAAGAAGAAAAGAAAGTTTGTCACATTCTCTACCATTTCTCTAGAGTATTTGAAGATGATAATAAAATCTAATGTGTATATTGTAATAGTAATGATACTTATTACTTACGTATTAAGCTTTGTAAACATTGGAAAGTATCTAACGATTCGTCAAGATCGTCCAAAAATACAATAAAAAATAATATATTACATCACAATTCTTATTTGTTCTTTAAATAGTTTTGTACCAATGGGCTGAGAGAGGATAGTTTGGCCTTTGGATTTAACTGCCGTGGATTCAAATCTCACTTCCGCTCATGAATTCTTTGTATAGCGTCGTTTAATTTAATTTAATATAATGGCCTTGGTAGTTGTCGAGCGTTTTTACAATAAATAAAAATTCGCTGGCGATTCTAAATACTGCATGATTCTTTAATAATGCGAAGAATTTCAAGAGATGAGTCTTAGGATAAACATAAGAAAAATGTTCCTAAGAATCTATGTCCGGAATTATTCGTTTTCGATACAAATAAAAAAAAGATAATAACATTTTTCTGCGCTTATTTATTAAAAATATACAGAGTAAGTCAATAAAATCAATTATTAGAATAAATCTATGAAAGTGAAATTCATGAAAAGTAACAATAAGAAACAAGAATTCCAGAGACAAAAACATTTTATTTGTCTTGGAAACAAATCGTTTTCGGATACATACGTACTTCTTTCTTATTTTTATCCAAAGAATTTACCCTTGAAATTTTTTGCAGTATTAAAGAATCATTGTATATACACACTGAGTGGTATTTCCCAATATAATCGGAAGACTTTATTAATTGATCTTTTGCCGCCGGATACTCGACCATGTACATCCAGACACAAGAGAAACGTCGTCGAGCATCCATTATTTACCGACTATTGCTCAGTGTGGACGTAGCTTTAGAATTATTCAACAGCTATAAAATAGTTGACTGATCAGTGATTAGATCAAGTTGTCTAGTGACTATAGTTGTAAACAAAACATTTGACTGATCGGCAGCTATTGTAAACAAAGCAAATTCGATAGGTCTCTGCCTTACATTATAAAATGTAAATTTTATTTAATATCACCTGTTATAAAACACAAGCGTAAAAGTCTACCTGCATAGTAGGTCAAAGTAATTATGCATATATTAATTCGCATAACTATAATACTTTATGGATGATATAAAACAAACAACTCATCGAAGTGCGTTTATTTCGATAAATCGGAGTGCATCTGATGAAATGCGGTTACGCCCTTTTTACAAGCTTTTATTTGGTTTCACCTGTCTGGGTGACTGCCTGTCTGTCTGTAATCGAATCTTGCAAGTTGAATTTGACTCACTTCCCAGTTTCCGATTGAGCTGAAATTTTGCGCACACCTTTTGTTCTGAAGACAATACAATATAGTGCGTTGAATAGTATGATCGACTCAATATGGCCGCCACCACAAAATGGCTGATTACCTTCTTCTTTACAACTCTCTCCACATGGGTATCAAACGAAAGGGTATGATAAGTAGAATCCAATCGGCAGTGTGACTTCATTCCAAATCCAAAATTGCGGATCATTTATTTCTTTAGAATTCCCTTGATATGGGTATCAAATGAGAGGGTATGACAAGTAGAATACAGTGAACTGTGTGGCGTTATTTAAAATCCAATATTGTGGCGTAACTAAAATTTTGAAAATAAAATATAAGATAAAAAACATTTATAAAGACAAACTTTTATTGCAGTGTACTAAAAAGGATAAAAATATTTTTTTTATAATTTAAGTTCATAATTATAAAAGCGTGGGTTGCAAGCTCTATGATAGTCACGGCCCACGCTTTTATAATTATGAACTTAAATTATTTTTATCCTTTTCAGTACATTGCAATAGAAGCTTGTCTTTATAAAAGTTTTTTATCTAATATTTTATTTTCAAATTTTTAGCTACGTCTTTTGACCGCAATACCGGATTTTAATTAACGTCACACAGTTTACTGTTTTCTACTTGACATACCCTCTCAAAAATGGTACCAAGTTGCTTGGAATGGTGTGAAACGTCGAGAAATTTTGGTCCGACCCCTTGGTCCCGTCATCCGACCGACGCCAATACTGTGTGTGTCATATATGACAAATACACTAAAAAATCTTCAATTCTTTTATCGGAAGTCTAGCCGGTTAACCGGTTACTATCTCGGTACTCATATCCGATATACGCGTTGAGGACGCATTTTTCAAGGATGGTATTTCTTTCCGATGATAATATTATGATATGCAGTTAGTGCTTACTTAAAATCATTCATTTATGCATAAAATATAATATAGCTTCCGTATTTCGACGTTAATAATATGTATGAATACTTTTAATGCAATAATTATAAATACATTTAAATATTTTTAATGGATCAAACAAGATACTATAAAGATTATCATTTCGGAATGTTGAAGGCCTTTGTAGATAATTAGATTTTAATTAAAAAATCTAAACAGTATTGATATAGGTATAATGATTTAATTTTTCGTTCTAAAATATTATATTACATTAGATTTGAATAAAAGGCGTAAGATATGCTTCGGTAACACTGCAATAAATCTATTGTCTGGCCTTGTCTATGCTTATTTCTGTGCGAGCTTAAGACTTTTGATAATGCACAGACTTCGTGTGCTCAAGGGCACCTGAACTTATCGCTCAGAAAATTTCAAACATGAGGAAATACATTTAGTGCCATCTCCAGTTTGACATCTTGGACCGCGTCTACCCACGCATTGTCCCCGCGGTCTCAGCTACCAGACTGCGGTTTTTATGTTCAGGATATGAACTCACAAAAACTCAGGTTTGAGGAAATACTATGAGTAAAATCGTCACTAGCTCCCGGATATACTTTTTTAAATACTTTAATATTTAAGTTTTGAAAAATGTCTTCATTTATTTTTTTTTAATTTTATTGTACATGCAAATTTAACAACACCTGGGTCGATGTACAAATAATAGGCAATTATTTCTTACCTTTTCTTTTTAAATGCAACTATGAGACGGAATTATAAATCCGTTTACTCATCGGGCCTCAAAATCAATTTCGACGATTCTGTTGCACCCCAAATAATTCATATCGCTGAGGGAAATCTATTAAGATGGATAGAGAAAGACTTTTATTAGTCTTCACCTTGAACCCACCATTTGTTCTGTTATTATTATTTTTTATAGAGCAATTTGTCACCTACGGTGATTTAAATGAATCTATTAATTAAGTACAGTCATCTGAACTGTAAACATATTTACAATATAATAATATTATATAAAATAAATCAGACAGCTAAATACGAGTGAAGGTTACTTTGTTCCGTTTCCGGCAAGTTGAAGTCACTGCACCTACGACACAGTCTAACATTGATGCTTGCCTGTTTATCACCTTCGGTTTTTTAACGATACTAATATGATATTCTTAACCTTACTTTTTTTTCAAATTAATGAGAAAAATTTACGAAAGAAAGGTCAAGTGGAAAATTATGACGATTTGGTTTTGTTTTGATTTCAGTAAATCAATAAAATAATAATATGAAATGGATGTCTTCATGAGGGTTGGAAATTTGAATTTTTTGCAATTAAACTGTTTAAAGCAAACTCCTCGGCCAAGAACTTTGGCGGGCTTCTCTAATACACTGAGAAAAACATTTGTTTTAGGAATAAAAGTCAGTTGACGAAATGTTTTTTTATAGTTATAAAGAACTCTTTTTTTATATCAACTATTACTTGAAGAAAAATGTCCTAACGTTTTCATTAAAATCATGAATATTTATTTGGATCACAAAATGTTATTCAAAAAAAGTTTTCTTGTTCAAAGTACATTTTTTTCTCTGCAAGTGTACTCACTGTGCCAATGAGGACACATTATATTTTACAGAATATATTTTTTTCCGTGGGAGCTCCATCAATTCACCTCGCCGCACCGCTTTTAGTCCCAAGGCTAGAGCACTGTCAGCCCTATCCTTGTGGCATAATGTATTTTGAGACAAATTTCAAATGGGTACGAATAAAATGTGTGTGGTGTTTTGTTACTTCAGTACACGGCCGTAACTGGGGGGGGGGAGGCATTGTGGGGCAATACTCTACCTTAAAATATCGCTACCTTAAAAATATGATAGTTAAAAGTCAGTTGATCTAAATGAAGTTCTTGGCATTTTTAATTACTTATATGGACTTTTTGTTATTATATTAAACGATAATATGTATGGAGAAATAATTTAAACCTGAATAAATGAATTTTTTGCTCTTATCTATCTATCACCCCCTCCCAACAATTAAGTACTATCTCACTCAAGTCAGGTAGGACGAAAATCGATTGACTAGTTTGGAGCAAGTGAAAATTTTACACCTATAACCACCACTGCCCTACCTTAAATTCCTAACTACGCAAAGGTTCATTAGTAAAATAACGAAAAATTCAGAGCATCTGATGTCGAAAGTTTGCCAGGTTTTTCTACATTTTAATAAGAATTTAGATGCAGAAGTGGAATATTAAAAAAAGTGGGAAATAATAATAATCAACTCATTTAATGAACCATTTCTCTCTCTCTCTCTCTCTTTGCGAATAGGTATATAAACAAATGTGTATAAAAAATCTGCGTAAGGCGTTTTGCCTTTTGGTGGCTACAGAAATTTGCGAAAAATAATAGCGGATTATTAATTAAAATGAAATCACGCAATGATACTAAAAATACAAAAATGTTCTTGCGTGTGTTAATTACGAGGTGATTTTATCATGTAGATTCTCTTGGGAAAATAAATATTTTCTTGTTTTATCACTATTGTTGAAAAGGTTTTCTCAGATCGACGCGTTTTTATGGAAGTATGAGCAAACAAGCTGTGAAATGCTATGAATATGGAGGAGAAAAATCATTCCATAGTCGTTTTTGTATATCGCTCGAAATTGAATAAAATTAAATTTTGCAGATTCTGTATCATACGAAAAGGGTAATCAAAGTACAATATTATGTATGAAGAATGTTTATCTTTATAGCTTTAGATAGTAGGTACCAGGGGCGTCGCCAAGGGGGGGCAGGCAGGGGCAGCTGCCCCTCCCTAGAGGTTCGGGATTTTTTTAAGTTATAAGTTTTCCTGCCTAATGTCACAGAATAAGTAAGTAATAAAATGTAGCGTTCAGCAGAATCACTCTGAAACTAAAATCAAATTTAAGAATTCAATAAATGTGTTAATATTTAATATCTTAACCCTCAAAAATCTGAAATTTTTTTTTCTCATCCTTCTGCCCCCTCTAGCTCAAAGGCTGGCGACGTTCTTGGTAGGTACCTAATACCCCGCATAAAAAAAATACCGAGTTATTGTTCAAAACATTTGGAGGAGATCACTATAAAGATGTTGAAAAGATTGGTTTTATTTATTAACGCGCTTTTATTAGCTTCACATGTATGTTTTAACGGAATCTTTGAACGTGAAATTCACCCACTTCAAAAGTCAGATTTAACTGAAACTTTGCACACTTATCAAGGACCGATAACAATACAATAGTTTAATAAGTTTGTCCCATTACCCTGACCAGGACCTTCAGGATAGAAAAACTTGAAAAATTACAGCAAACAGCTACAGTGACGTACGTTGCGTTGCCTGCCCCATAGTCAAATGTAATATTGTTTTATAGTCTTTTTATAATTAAAATTAGAGTTTAAAAAAACTAAAACAATACGCTTTTATAAACTAAAAAATGCAAAATAATTTGACAACAAAATTAGCTTTACTGTAAAAAGCGTGGAGTGCTTAATATCGATAATACATTTTTCATTTACTAGCTAATTTTAAACGTAGAGCTATTATGAAGATTTAAGTAGATAGCACCTCACGCTTTTTACAGTAAAGCTAATGTTGTTGTCAAATCATTTTGAATTTTTTAGTTCATAAAGGCGTGTTGTTTTAGTTTTTTTAAACTCTAATTTTTTTCTAAAGAAAAATCCAATGTGATCTAGCAACACGTAACAATGCGTTTTGTTTTTTACATAATTCACTGCCGGTATGTCAGTAAGGTGAAGCGAAACGCATTTATTGAATTTTTATGATTAGTACGTACTTCTCAAGAACAACCAGTGCTACCTTACTGAAATAAATTATTCAACCATTTCATTATGACTGCTGTAATATTCTAACATTGCTGAATGGTTGCAATCAGTAACAAATAGTTAAATATCCAAATATGAGCAAAATATTCCATTACAATCTTTTCACTTCCTTGTAAGACTTCTTTTTTGAATAATATTTCATATATTTTTAACTTAGCCATAAAATAAAGCGTCAAGCCACCATTTTATCTGCTGTATTTTATGAGGTGTAATAAATAATTTTTTAAATCTGTTTGATATATAGGATTAAATTTTCATGTAAATTTTTACAAAAACGTGTGAATTTAATATAGACTGAACGAATGTGTGACAATTACATAATGTTGAATAGATTCAATATGTATATAGTTTAACTTACCAAAATAGTACAAAGTTTTACCCCTAATTGGGATTCCATGGAAAAATTCAGGGTTTTCGCCTAAGAAATATAACTTCTGTCGCGCGTATATAAGTGCACGTACCATTTTTTTAAACATAGATACTTACTTAAGCGAAGAATCTAGAAAACTGAAGAAAACAAATTTTTCTTCGCTTCCAACTGCAAACAGTTTTTAATTTTGAACCTTATATTTACAATATACAAAAAAAAAATTATTAGTAGTTGTAAGCTGCAGCATAATCTCGTGGAGTTTATATCTTATTTTGTTGATAATTTTATCACCGACTTATACAATACATAGTCTGCATTTTATATGATAAATAGTTATGGCAAAATATTATTTATTATATCTAATATTATTTTTATTCATCCCATGGTTTTGGATGTGATCACATGTCATTAATATTAATTTTTTGCAATTATTATGAAATATAATATAATTATTGATAGTAAACTAATTATATCAATTATTTTATAAAAAAAACGTTATTTATTCTTTTGTGATCATAATTCATGAATAATTAATAATATAATCAGGAAAATACAAACATACAACAAAATAAAAAAAAAATATTTCAAAAGAACATCGTGTGGTACCCATTATATGCTCTCCTGATACTTGTTTTTCTGGTATATTCCATTAAGGATGGTTATCTTACGTTTTTATTTTCCTGATTATTTAGGAGAAAATGAATAGAAGTGCTAATAATCTTGTGATTGAAGCACGTTATTTTTTTCCAAAATATAAAAAAAAATACTGATATTGTACTAGGGAAAACACATAATTATCACCTGATACGGTTGCTTTTAATTTTTTTTTAGTCTTTAAAATAATATTTTTTTCTGTCTATTAGGAACGCGATATTTACAATTTCTTAAACTCTTGCAATGAAATTGCTGAACGGTTAAAAGCAAGTTTTATTATTCTGATGTAATTGTAGTATAATGATTAAATCGTTTTTAAATATGTTCTGAAAAAAAACTGCCTGCAATATATGATTCATGGACAGCTTCTTTAAGTCATACCTGTATGATAATGTATCAGGTAATAATTAAATTTGTAAAGACATATTCTATTCCAGTTTCGATTTTTAAAACTAGAATATTTGTTATATGTGTAAAACTGGATAATGAATAAAGCTTTTGCAAGTTTTCCGGCATTTGGCTACTTTTTGCTTATTTTATTCAGGTTTTGCGAGTTTTTTCTAATTTGTTTAATAATTTATTATAATGTGCATAAATCTATCGATAATAAAAAAAAACTAATGCATGTATAATTTTGAAGGAACTAATATATAAAGGTCAACAAGAAGACATTTTCCTTCAAAATTTAATGGTTTTTACGACCATGTAACATTAAAAAAATGTATTTCAAAATGTATGTACGTACTATAGACACTTGGTTTGAAAAAAAATGGACTTTGAAACAATTCCACTAATTGTTTCGACATTTCTGGACTTACATTCTTTTTTTTCAGCCATTGAATGCAACCTTTAAAAATTAAAATAGCCCCATTATTTGCGTTTTGAGTAGATTTCGCGCGGCGATGGATATGCACACCAAATTTCGTTTTAATCTATTCTCTTTAGAGAGTTAACACGTATACACAAAGCATTTCCAAAAATGATGCATAATTGTTCAGAATGATGGAACAGCGCTGGATTTACACTAAGGACACTAGAGACTAGTGCCTAGGGCGGTAAATTTCCAGAGGCGACAAAATTTGGTCCATGAGAAAAAACAATTTCGCGTTATAGAATATTTTTCGAAAAGTGTGATCGTGTTGAAAACATTCATAAATAAAAATACCTTTTTTCATTTTAAGAATGTGTGTAAAACTAAAAACACTGCAGTTTTATTTACAAAATTGTGAAAAAGAGAATAAGTACAGTAGAATCCGTTTATTATGACTCCGCCTATATTGACCAACCGCCTATTATGACGTAATTAAAAGCGAAGTTTGGTTTTCATATAAAATTCTTTGTAACAAAGTCGGATATAATGACTTTACAGTGACATGTCGCTTATTATGACCCATTTTTAATAAATTTTGTCCGTTTATAGTGACCGACATGATTTTTCGGCAATGTTCGTTGATTCCTGACAACGTTCGGCACGTGGCTTGTTTTTGTTTTGAATCTCAGTTAGTAATTGATAGTTGAACGTCACGCGTTGTTTTTAGTGATATCCTACGTAAAAAATGTCATCTCAACGTCGTAAAGCATTTACGATTGAGGAGAAAGGTGCAATAATATGCAGATTAGAAAATGGAGAATCAAACTCATCTCTCGCAAAGGAATTGGGCGTCGGTAATTCGACAATCTCAATGATTTTCAAAAACAAGAACAGGATTAAGCGATCGTTCAATTCAAATGTTTTGAAACCGAAGAGACTTCGAAAATCGCGACAAGAAAATGTTGATAAAGCGTTAATTCAGTGGTTTAAAATCACGAGAAACAAAGGAATACCCGTCAGCGGCCCTATACTACTTAAAAAAAAGACGGTTGTTTTTTCTTCACAAAAATGCTTTGTATGACGTCCGCTTAGTATGACGTGTTTGTCAATTCCCTTCGATGTCATTATAAACGGATTCCACTGTACCTTGTTATTCACAATTTTTGAAAGTTTTTGGCCTCGATCACAACTTTTTTGATATGATCATTATTTTTGTTTAAAATGCTTAGGTAATGGGGCACAATTTTTTACGGTATCCCAGGACGGCACGTAGAGTAAATCTGGCCCTGGATGTGAAATGTTAAGATTTAATCCGTAGATCCCGCCAGACTAATAAGCAAATAGACTAATAAGTCATAGGTCAAAATAATGAACATTTTTATTAGAACGTACCTTTTGGGTTCAGTGTATTCTTAAAGTTTTTCTATGTATAAAACTAAAAATGATGATGTGTGTTTATTTGCAGCAATGTACAGAGAAGTAAACTTTTTTGTTTGTGTAGGAAAGCGCCGTCTTGACTGATTATAGTTATTATTCTAAAGTCGAGAAAAGAACTTGTTTAATAAACATGTACACTCATTGTAGGTATATGCACTACGTACAACTTCTGCTAAAAAAATGAAAGACCTTGCTGGTTGCTTATATTCCGGTTTGCCTCCGTGCCGCGGAAATTTCCGACGCCATACTAGAGTTCAAACTTTAGTTTATTGTCGGACTCTGCTACATATTTTAAATGATATACTCAGACCTGTATTGAATTAAGGTATGTTTACACTTTCGGCGAACGGCACTATAATTGAACCGATCAAAATAGACGCTATATTGATCTCAGCGTCGAGCGACTATAAATATTTTTGAAGTAAAACTTATTTTGGCACAATGGGGTAAAAATCATTATTGAGATTGAAAATGTAACGAACGTGTCGCAATCAGTGGCGTAACAATAGGATGGCAGGACGGGTAAAATGCCTTGGGCCCCCAGCCCGAGAGGATCGTAAGCACAGAATGATCCTAGAATTTATTATTACAATATTTAGTAAAATTTATTAGTTTTGTATTGCTTCTTGACATTGAGTGAGGACCCCATTCGACGAATTTGCCACAGGCCTCAAACGATGTAATTGCGCTACTGGTCGCAATGTACGTATACCGTATACTATGAAAACCAGTTATAGAACATTAAATTGGCGGCGAAGTAGCCTAAAAGTCGTAGGTTCAACAAGGAAGGTTTCGAGAGTCTCTCTACGGGGTATCCCAAGCCACGGTAAGCGGCGCAGATTTACGTGTGCCGTGAGAACAGTAAAAGCGAACAGTTGCCCCAACTCCTCGAATTGCGCTGACAGTTCGATAGTGTGGGTCTTCGGCAGCGCTGCCAGATTTTTTTTTTTTGCCAAGTCGGGATTTTGGAACTTTTTGAGTGAAAAAAGCGGGATTCTTTCGTCGAAAGCGGGACATAGTCAAAAAACGTATATAATTAGAAGTTTTTAAATATTTATCTTTTTATTTGAGTTCAAATTATGTTTACGTGACAATAGATAGCAAAAATAGCCATAGAAAATGTATTTTAATAAAAATATGATATTTTAAATCAGATTTACCCTATCGTTAAATAGTTGAGTGTTATTCGTCTTCTGAATAAAAAAAAATAAGAAAAACAGAAGTCAAAATCAAAAAAGTTTTATTCATTAGAAAAATATGGCGTTTCAAACAATAGTCTGAAGAGTGAGTGTTACAAATTGCAACTTACAATAAGAGAATAATTATTTACGCACGGTCGAGTTATCCCCGAAAAGCGGGACTGAGCCAGTTCCGCGCGGGACAGTTAATTTTGAATTAAAAATCGGGACCTCCCGCCAAAATCGGGACGTCCGGCAACACTGGTCTTCGGTGACCTAATTTTTGATTGTGAAAATACCCACTACCCACATGTAAGGAATTAGGTAGATTATTAAAATGACCTGTTCATTTCTATAAAGAAACCTATTAGGAGTAGAAATATTTTCAGTCTTGACGTTTCTCGTTAATGTGTAAATAGACCTTACAAATTAAATGTAATAACAAAAAACCCGGGTCGCAGTGCCAAAACCCTGCCGACAATATAGTGTATTTGCTGATACAGGCAGTGTGGCTTTATTATGCGAACTTAAGTTGGTTTTTGGGTAAAAAAAAAATTTTACTCCTTAATACAACCCTTAAAATAACATTTTTTTTCTTAATTGCAATATTATTATCAATCGAACCTCTATACCAAATTATATGCAACTTTCAGTAAATAATTCACTATCTGCAAACTAGTGTTTTCATAAAATTTGTAAATCCGGTCCTGTCGGGCCGATTTTAATAAAATTTTGGGGACACTTTTTAATTACTACCAGAGGGTTAAATTTCAATTTTGAAACGATTCGGAGAATGTTTTTGGTATTTTGGGGCCCAAAAACATTTTTCAACCCCTAAAAACTACCCTTAAAATGGCCTGATTACGCCCATTTTAAATAGGCTTCTTGCGGTGATGGATTTCAACACGTGGGCCAAATTTCGTTAAAATCAATTAACTCTTTCGAAAGTTATTGCCCGCACACATATATATATATATACGTATATATATATATATATATATATATATATATATAAATATATATATATATACATATATATATAAACATTTTTAAAAATGGTGCCAAAGTGTTTAGGAGGTTATGAAACGTCGAGAAATTTTGGTCCGACCCCTAGGTCCCGCCATCCGACCGACGCCAATAGTGTATGTTGCCATATGGCAAATACACTAATAAGTTAAGTACGTACTTTTAATAATAGTAGTTTTTGAAGCGTGGTATTTCCAGCGGAAAGTTCCTGTTTAGGTAGTGTTTAAGCATTATTTAACAACATGTCATTTTGATAAATTGATAATCTCTAATTTATTAAGTAAAACATGTAAAAGCTCACAGTGCAACTTCTACAATCGTGAGATGTTTTGAGTAAAAAAAATTGTAATTGATTTAGACTTACTTCAATGAAGTAGCTCCTGATTATTCTCAAACCAAGATCAAATTTAAGCTCTCGGCAAGTTCTTCACATGGTGAATGTTCAAAATATTTATGATTCTATTTCAACAAATGTGCCTTAAATGTTAAGGGGTAAATGATATTTACACCGTACCGTTATTAAGTCATATTTGTTTTTAAAATAATTGTACTGTCTAAATATTAGGAATGAACAAAATATAACAAATATGCGAAAATATTTGTTTTTTCGTTACAAAAAAATGACATTAAAAATGCTCGTATGTATTGTAGTATAAGAATACTTTGGTATTTTCTCTAAATTGTATAGACAAAAAGCCAGACTATAGTATAAAACTAGAACAAGACATTTCATTTATATTTTAACACCTGAATCTACAGTTTTATATACCTATTTAATTAGCTTGTGTTTTTTATCTTTTGTTAGATGATTTGAATTAAAACTACGAAAAATATGTGGAAACAGGTGAAAAATTATCAAAAAGATGCAGGCATTTTAGTATAATGCTATTGTTGTTATTTGTCCTAATGAAAAGAGTTTAAATTTTTATTAATTAAATTAACCTTCTAATATAAACTATCCAACGGTAAGCCCTATTGTCATGTACTTAGGTTATTGTGCTTGGCAAATTCTGCGATTTAATGCTGGTTGCAGAAAGCATTGTCAGAAAATCTTACTTGACAATGACCACATATATTTCTCCATAAGAAAAGCCTATAGTATAGAATTTTAAATCGACCCTGCTCGAAAAATAATCGATCGATTAAACATTGTATATACTACACATGTACCTTTATAACATACTTTTTTTGCGTAGTTTCCACTTCGAAACAACTTTTTCCTAGGCATACTGATGAAAATTTAGCTTGGAAAACGATCTTTTCTCTATATAGATCAATTATTTGTTTTTTTGTGAGTATAGTCTAATATTGTACATGATAGGGAGGCTGACAACGACGTCAGACTGCCCCTGCATCTAAGGAAATTGTAATTTACGATCACAATCTAAGAACATTGTCAAATCAAATTTTTTAACAATGCTTTCTGCAAACCAGCATAAGTTAGGCAGAGTAACTGAGACATTATTATACTCCGGACAAAGCCGGGTCTGGCAGCTAGTTTTAATAAGACTGCCTGAACGCTCTGAATTTAAGCCAAAAATAGGGCTTCAGCTGATATCTGATTGTGGACTTATTCGTCAACGAATTGCTAAAATTCTTTCTCTATAAGGAAGATAAAGGACAAATCTAGGTCTCTAATGAACTACTTTTCTAATTTATGTACGATTTACTAAAAAAAGTTGGCATTAATTGTGCCAAAAAACATACGTTTTCAATGAAACACTACTTTATTCATACTTATTTCACAAAATTGTTCCATCACAAACCTAAAGTGACTCTTCCTTTTTCGGAAAAGTTTTTTAAATCTTCAAAATATTTTCAAAAATTAGAGTAATCAACTGACAGCATAAATTCTACAATACATAGGTAGTTTAGCGTTTTGACTTGGTCCTCAATAGTTTTACAACAATCTGTATAGGTATTTCATTTCGCTAAAAAAAAAATGTAACCAGTTACATAATTTGATATTATAGTTGCAATTACATAATCTTATTTGCCTTATAAAACGACTTTTTATTCTGTGACGGTGAGTAATTTTATATCAAGGTACTTACAATAGGAATGTTATTAGAGAACTAATAAATGGTTGCAGATACATATTTAGTTCTTGCAATCAATTATTATAATTTTTTATTATTAAAATATTTTACGTTAAAATCGTAATACAACCGCAATCTAGTTTTTAACAAAACCATATCAGTGACTAATCAATTATAGCTGGTAAAATTACTTATGACTTATTATTTTAATTACCAAAATTATTCTAATAAAAAGTATTAAATGCGGTTACAATAAAAGGAGAATTACTGAATATTCACTGAATTAAGTACGTCACACACACATACATAAGGATTTGCTTTTTTTAGCACGTGTTACGCCGCAAGAGTATTGTGTTTATCAACCTGTCCAGATGTCTCTAACGATTTGGGCAAATTCGTTATCGTTAGTTTAATGTGGGAGGATATTATGATGCCACAAACATTCCAATATTTTGAAAATGCCTTTGATAGATATCAAAATAAAGGTCTTGACGAGTAGATTTAGAATATATATATAATACCTACTAGCTATACCCGTGGCTTCGTTCACCTGCATTTCGAACTGCGGCTGAGTTATTTTTGATAGCTAAAGACTTGCAATTTCTATCCTGCTCCGTATTGAGAGGAACGTATGAATCCTTGCAGAACAATTTTACGGTTTTTTTTTACGTAGGTATGTAGTACTGTGTAAGTACATTGCAAATTATACACTTGGTCACCCTGAAATGTTTGTCCTGGCAACCGCGCATATAATTAAAAACTTATTCCCTGCTATTTGAAAAATATAGATAACTTGTATTGGAATTTTTCATATTTGCATGTCTGTAAAACTATGATTATTCTCCAAGGAAATAATTATGGGAACATTCCTATCTGTGGAAATTAACTGCGGTTAAAAATTAATCTCACCTCAAAAAATTAGGTCTCAATAATTTCCAATGCAAGTCATACAAAAATATTTCTTTTATGGATAATTAAATTACAAAAAGCAAAAATCATTTTCTGCGAATATTTTTATCTATTATAATCGTCTTCGAAGGGGGGATCTAAACCGGTATCATTCTTTCCCTCTACTTTCTAGATACCGGTTTTTGACGTCATCTGTAGTTTTATTCTGTAGATTATGATAGTAATTCAGTGAGTTCACTCATACATGTAAAATCCTTCATTGGTAATACAACATTGCAAATAAGTGAATATAGGTATAAAAGGTAACCACATAAATGTTATAATAATAAGTAATTAGTTGTTTATCTCGCATTTTGTCTACTAGCTTACTGACAGTATGTCAGCTATTGTTGATATTCTTGGTGTTGTTCAGTTTTACTGTGATTGTTGAACCGCTCTGTGCTTGCATATTGTGTTGAGAAAATTAAGCTCAGTGATTCTGAAAAACGAGAGTGATTTGTTTTAAGTGGTTTCTATTTTTTATTTGCAAGCAAGTATTCCAGTTTTATAGGAAAATTATTTTTTTGCTTATATATTTTGAAATAAAATAGAACACGACGTTTTATTTATTTACAGTTCAAAGCGTTACTTAATAACAATAATTGTTTCGCACTATATAGTGGCTTCGTCAGACAAATATCTTATACAGAAAGTTTAAAAGTCGTGTCTTAGTTAATTCAAAATGTGTAACATCAAGTCACGACGATTATTAAAATCTGTTATTTAATTTTGAGTGCAGTTTTTTAAATATCTATAAGATGATCATTTTTCAAAAGCATTGAAAACACTTTTTAATATGACTAGCTTTTAATACAGACATTATTATTTATTACATATGTCTTAATTCTACACATTTGAAACTCTAGTCTTTTATTAAACAATTTTATGTTTTCAATTGCAATTTGCCAACAATAGCAACCGTTAGATATTTTAATATAAGTTGGAATCGGTCGCAAAATATGTCCATCAGTAAATTAATGTTCAGTTTCTGAATCATCGTTAACGACAAGGTTATTTTTTAAAGAGTAAATAAATAGAATTTAATATTAGTTGACTGACCCTTGAGACGTATGAATATATACGCTAATCTTGAGAAAGTTAAGGCGACAAAAGTCGTTTCAAATATTTATTTTCACTTAGCGGAAATTATTTGTTTGTGCAATTAGCAGTATCGTACCTACAGTAGATTGTTATTAGATTTAGAATTAATTCGTCTTTTTCTCAACATTTTCGCTAATGATTTCGTGTATTATATATATATATTAGTTGTGAGCAATAGGGATGAGGGTTAAAAACGTAATATGTACTAAATATGGACCCGCGACTAGATCGAAGATCGGATCTCTGGTATCGGATAGCAATGATCTCGTTTTGGTCTGATGATAATACACCCATGCTAAGTGCTTATAGATTTGATGACTAAAACGGAAATATTAAATTATAAGTAAAAAAAAACCTTTTAAAAACAGGCATTTATTAACGAAAAAAATAACAAACAAACAAATAAAATAATTATATCATTGTTGACCTAACCTAAAACTTTATCGCAAGATATGCTCATAAAAAAGCTTCTAAGAATTTTAACTTCTTGTGAAAAGCTTTTTGGCCATGGCAACAATGATAAAATTATTTTATTTGTTTGATTGTTTGTTTTTTCGTTTTAGTACATTTTAATAAAAGCTTGTTTTTTAACTTATACTACGCTAAGTTATCGAGCGTCTATAATCGATACATATAAATAAAATTGAAGTGTCTGTACTGTCAAAATAACAGCTTTTTACTAACTGCATATTAAAGTATACGCGGTACTTTTATCAAAAAACCAATTTTTAAAATTTTTGTCTGTCTGTGCCGGATAATCTCCAAAACGGCTGGACCGATTTTGGCAGGACTTCCATTAATAGCTAATGTTATAAGGAGTAACTTAGACTAGTTTTATTTTAGAAAAAGAATTAGGGTTCCGCGCAAAAAATTAAAACCCATGAAATTGCGAGCAAAATCCGATTCAAATAGGGAAGTATACATCCAATATGAACATTAAACACTAATAAATAATACTAAATAATGATAGAGTTCAAAGCTCCACTACTGTTGTAGCGGATTATCAGCAATAAAAAAATTCGATAAATTCGATCAATCGATTGATTTATCATTCATACGCAGGTAGCCTTTATGTGCTAACAATTATATGAGTTTTTTGTAATGATATTGCATTTCCATTCAACTTATTGTTATTGCATTATTTTTTATGGTAATGTAGTAGTTTAATTCTTGCGAAAATAACTTCTCCCTATTTGGGGCAACTGTTACAAATTACTGTAATGATTTTGTTCACACAATTATACAAATGACGATAAAAGATAATTGTGTATGTACTTGACTAAATACTATAAGACTGATTATAATAATCATATTAAATAATTAACGACAAATACGCTTTCATAGTTTAATGATAGTAAAAAATAAAAAATTGCATAACAATAACGTACGTGTGAATGAAATTATTTAACGGCCTTGATTGTAATAGTAACGAAGTATGTATTGTATGATAATATGGGAAAATTTAGAAAGTCGTTGGAAGAGATTTACTGCGTTTTTAAACGGTTTTTATTTAAAAATACTATTTCGTCGAAAATTTTCATGAATTATAAAAATTTACATAATAACTAGCGTTATGAAATTTCGAAGTAAATTAAAGGTCACCACATTTACAAACATTGAAATTATAATAGTTGTAGGTACGTAATTTAATCTTGAATTAATAAAGCACTAGTTGTTTATGCGTTTAAAGGATGTATTTGAAAAATTAGCATATTTTAGTGATTTTAATTTAAAATAGTTTTAACTTTAGTGAAAAAAAATTGAATCTAAGTGAAATAATTTGAACTTAGGAAAATTTGCGTTCAGAACAAGTTTGGCAAGTGTTATGTTTTAGATCGTGATAATATTAATTAAAAATTATAGCGATTTTATTTACATATTAACAATTTTGGAAATTCCAGACCGTTCTGCTAAACTTGACTACATTTACTTTGACATTAGCGTGCCTAAGGCGAAAAAAACAAAAATATTCGGTTTGATCTACTATAATGATTTCTTGTGAAAGAAAAACTTCAGTTATATCGTTGTTTAAATTACTTTTTTTTATAAAATGCTTAAAAATCTTATTAACACGTGTTGCGTGTGTCCTTCATATTGATTTCTTTCCTGTAAAAATTTCCAAACGATTTTTAAATGATACATCTAATCAGTGACTATGGAATGTATATAATGAATAAATAATTATATTTTTTCTAACCAGTTAGACTAATTCTTAAGTAAAATACGTTTTTTTTTTACGTGAAGGTCATCTATCCTAGCACATTTAAGATAATAAAGAATACAGGTTTTAGTTCAATTTTTAATGTTCTGTTAAGAACCGGTATTTCTCGACATTTCTTTTGATAAATAAATATTTTTTTTATATTTAATAAAAATAAATAAATAAACACTGACTATTTGCTATTAGACCATCAGCTAACAAGCACGTTTCTTTTTCAGGTTCGTTGAAACAAAATGGCGATGCTAGTACAAACAATTATTGACGGATATCATGATCTCATGGATAATAAAAGTGGTAAGTTTCTATAAAAGTTTTTATTTTTGTAAAATAATCGTTTTATTAAGCCAAATGCCGAGTGTGGTATGTCAGTCGATTTAAATATAACATTGTTTAGCTATTGTTGTTCGGTATAGATTTTTGAATCCAGTTCCATAAATTTAAGAAGTTAAAAAAATAATTTTTCATTATGACTGAACAATGCATTGTATAAACTAAAATTAATGCACTTTGAATTAATATTAATGAATTGTTATTGTTTAAAAATAATAGCGATCGCTATAGATGAAATGCAAATCAGCAGTTTTATTTAAATTTATTAACGGAATACTAATTTTCCTGTAGCAAATATCAAAAATGAAAAGGAATTAAAATTTTAATGTAAATCCTAAAGTTTTTTAACTTCGACTTAAATTTCAGCGATTTTGGATATTGATCGGTCATTGTAGTGTGATTTAAAATTTAAGATTGTACAACCTGGGCTAAATTTTAAATAAATGTTTTTTGCTTTGTTTTGTTCCAGATCCCAGAGTGAACGACTGGTTTTTAATGAGTTCACCGTTTCCAACATTAGTGATATGTCTCTCGTACGCTTATTTCGTTAAAGTAATTGGACCAAAATTAATGGAAAATAGAAAGCCTTTTAATCTTAAGAAGACGCTTATTGTTTATAATGCATTTCAAGTAGCTTTAAGCACATGGTTATTTTACGAGGTAATTAACATTATCATTGTAAATATTATTCCTCTAATAATAATGCTATAGTCTGCATACAAAAAAATATATAACTGTCACTTAATATATTTTGATACTTGTTTTATAACTTTGGGGCTTGTTTTTACAGAATAGAGTTAAACCAAAATTAATTAAATGCTGAGGGAAAGTTTATCTGAGGAACAATTTAAATGGCCCTTTGTAGCCAAATATGATTCATTTAATAATTACCCCGATGCAGCAACCGAACTCGTTAATTAGCATTCCAAAGTTTTATGGGAATTAGCATTCTCAGTAACCCAGACTCGTACCAGTCGGCTTGTATATGATGACTGGTAGATTATAACCTCAGCTGTTGAGCATCTATAATCAACAATATATCTGTTTATCTAACAGTTTTAATTGCAATATTCATTTGTTTGGTTTCGCAGTGTTGTGTGTCTGGATGGATGACCCATTATAGCTACAGATGTCAACCAGTTGATTATTCAAACAATCCAATGGCGATGAGGATGGCCAGAGGATGTTGGTGGTACTATTTCTCGAAATTCACAGAGTTCTTTGACACGGTAAGTGTTATTATTAATTAATCGGGTTGTAAGGTTTTTTAAATCCTCATTTCTAGAAGTTAAATGTAATTGAAATAGCGAATCGTACCAAAACGACTTCATTACATTTCCCGCTACCATGAAATGGAAACAACTATAATTATTATCTGTATTTATAAAAGGCGATGTATATATGTATGTTATCTATGAACTCCAAAATGGCTGGAGTGATATTATTTTTAGTCAATCTCTAAATTAGTCCTGGGGGTGATCCTGTGAAGTTTGGTAACGATCGCATCAACAGAATTTTTTTTTTTTGTTTTTTGACAATTTTAATTTTTCTTCGATTTTTGAACATTCACAATTAAAAGCGATTGAATTCGCGCAAATTCAATACACTTTGAGAATTTTATGATATTGATTCTCATCTTTTATATCTTATGTATTACATTTACACCCGGGCCCAACCGGACTGGGGCGCTAATATAAAATATTTGTGATTCATTCGAGTGAGCGAAAAGAGCGAGTTCGCAATTAATTAATTCATTTTACGAATGAGTAAATATTAATTCGATTGAATGATCGAAGTGATTGGGATCCCGCGATTAAAGAACTTATTTAAAGGGAGTTTTGAGATTATACGTGCAAAACTGTACCGAATAGTTCCTTATAAAATTGACCACAAGACACGATTGTTTTGATTCTCCGAATATCCCCATAACCGACGCTTCTGTTAAATAAAATTATTTCAACATGAGTGATTCATTCAAGACGTTGGTCGCGTTACATCAAAATAATCTCGGCAATTAGTAATTAACTGGTCCTCCACGCGGAAAAAAACCAGCCAACAGCACAATTGCCACTCTTTGTGTCAGAGAACAGCGAAGTTCAACATTTCAACTGTTATTATTTTTTTTTATTACATCCTCTACCTGGATGTTGTTTTTTGACCTTTATATTGAAATAATGTCTGCGTAGTTTTTTTTATCTGGTTTAATTTATTTGGGTACCGGGTTTTTTGCCAGTATTATGCCTGGGCACGTTTATAAGGGGACTTAAAACAAAATAAGAGGAACCAAGAAAAGGAAAAGAAAAACGTGCTCTAAAGATGTATGCCCGGTCCGGCTTTGCACGGGTAGCACTAATTATCTATAACCATAAAAGATGAGAATCGTTATCATAAAATTCTCAACGTGTATTGAATTTGCGCGAATTCAATCGCATTTAATTGTGAATGATCAAAAATCGAAGAAAAATCAAAATTGCCAAAAACAAAAAAAATTCTATTGGTCCGGTCGCTACCAAACTACACAGGATCACCCGATGGACAAATCTGAAGATTGCCTGAAAATTTCATCAAAATCGGTTCAGTCGTTTTTGGAGTTCATAGGGAACATAACATCGATTTTTATATTATATATAGAGAGATTAACGAAATGGTTATTTTTCTCATATTAATTATCAACAATGCTTTCTATTATAAATGGAACCGCCTTGCTATTTTATGGAATGATAGGAGGTTTGGGAAAGGAATTGAGGAGGCAAGGATGGAATGAATGAGATAACATTTAATGATGTCGGGCAGCAAATACGTTTAGCCTATAAGTGCGGAAAAAATCTAAATCCGCCTCTGGTATTATATTATTTTTGATTATATCTCAATGTGCCAATGAAAATAATTGAAGATATACTTTTTTTGAGTTATTCGCATTTGCCGTTATAATTGGTTAGAATCGGTGTTATTTTAGTAAGAAAGAGTCGGTAGAAATTTTACTTTATAATAACTAAATTTTAGATAATCAAAATATTGCGGTATATTTATTGTTTAAGAAACATATTAAACAAATTATATGTTATGAAAAGAGTAGATACTTTATAATGTTTTTGCTGAGAAATCCTGTTATGAGTGAGTTTTTTGTTGTTGATCTGCCATTTCCTAGTTAGCTCTGTACTTTCCCGAAGACGAATTTCGAATTATATTATTAAAATTCCATGCTTTGTGCAGGAACGCGTCATAAATGTAAATAATTATTATGCGCAACAAAAAGAATAAACTAAAACCGGTACTACAAAAATGAAAAAAACGAAGCAAAAAAACATATCTGATTATAAGATACTGTTGAATAAGATAGGAAGAACATAAATTATTTTATATTTATTTAATAAAATTCACTGATATCTAATTAATAGTTAGTGTGTCATTGAAAAATGATTTCTCATTGTTTCATAATAGTAGAAATAACATAGGCTATTTTTAACTTAGAACCTATTTAACCCAATTACAGTAAGAACTCGCTTAACGCTGCTTCGCATAGCGCTGTATTACGCGATTTCTAAAAAAAAAGTTTAGCCACTATAACGTAAATTATGGATCAGCTTATACAAAATGATTCAAATGTTGATAGAAGTTCAAAGGCAAGACGAAGTGTCATTGATGCAATATCTTGCTATAGACAACAACTTGCTGAACGAAACAGAAAAAGGCAAACGACATTAGATGTTCTTCACAAAAAGCAAAATATGTCAAATGAGGAACCTTTCTCATCACAAACATAACTTTTTACTCGAACTTTTATTTGATTTTCATAAATGTTTTATCAACAAAAATCTATATTAGCAATTAATGAATCTATAGAATTAATACGATAAAACAATAGTTAACAATAAAGGTTAAAAAATTAAAAAAAAAACTAACAAATTTTCTTATTCTCGGTTCTGTTTCACTTATGCATATTATCTCCCTATGAAGATACCTCGTCTAGCGGTGTTTCGTATAGCGCAGAAACTTATTGGAACGTATCTCCCGCCTTAAGGGGATCTTACTGTACAATGATTTTATTATATTGTGTCATTAATTTCAATGAGTATTTGGGTTTAGTATCAACTCGTATTTTCAACAAAAAAATTTCAGTTCTAGAAAAACAATATTATAAACACGACTTTCTTTTTATTGCAGTTCTTCTTCGTCATGCGCAAGAAAAACGACCACATATCGACCCTGCACGTAATTCATCACGGTGTGATGCCGATGTCAGTTTGGTTCGGAGTTAAATTTACACCTGGCGGCCATTCGTCATTCTTCGGCTTCCTGAACACTTTCGTCCACATCATTATGTACTCCTATTACCTTTTGGCTGCCCTCGGCCCGCACATGCAGAGGTACCTCTGGTGGAAGAAATATCTCACCGCGCTTCAAATGGTAAGTGCCAATTATGAGAGTTAGCAAACTTATCTAAAACGATTCCAAAGATGAGATGAAAATGGAATGTTTGAGCAAAACTAGTCCCTGGAAACAAGTGCGCGCAACTATTTAGGTACTGGTGAACCTTTGCGCAGAAGAAGAGATTAAAATCTAATTGTTCTAATTATAATAAAGAATATTTCAGCATCTTCTTTTCCGTGGTCACTTTTCGGCAGAATTAGTGTTTAAAACTTATAGATTCAGGTAGTGATTCATTAAGTTAGGCTAAGTATGTTTTAAAAATGATCTCTTGATGAAATCGGAACTATATGAGCACGACTGACAACATAGTTCCTGAGGTGATGCAGGTTCGGAACTACTTTAGTCTCCAGTTAAAAGCTTCGGTAGCTATGTTGATTTTGTCTGTACCCATAAAAAAGTGTTTTATAAGTCGAAGTGACTCTATGCCCGGGGGACATAGACAAAATCATATGTCAAAAAATATGCATGTGAAATTTTGTATTTTTTTTAAATGTTTGTTTTGCTTGATTACAGGTTCAGTTTGTGCTTGTGATGATCCACGCCTTCCAGTTATTGTTCACTGATTGCAATTATCCAAAAGCTTTCGTCTGGTGGATCGGACTTCACGCTATAATGTTCTACTTTTTGTTCTCCGATTTCTACAAACAGGCTTACAAACAAAAAAGAAGAAAAATGGTAAGATTCAAAGCTTTTCTCCGTTTTCTTATTACCGAATGAAGGTTCTTATTACTCAAAAAATGAATTTATCAACTTGAATCATTTTTTAATTTGCGAAAGTCAAAAACTGCCGACATTAACTGGATCTAGTATTTTTTTTAACATAATCAGCAGGATAAACGGTCTTTCGGGATATCTGTTTTGTTGCTGACTTTAAGTATTAAATATTCATAGTTTCGTTTCTTACTTATCGTTAAAGTCTCCAAACTTCAAATAGATAATTCATAGTCATAGTAATAGTCATATTCGGTGGAAAGACTTCATGAGAGCTTACATTGTAAAGAAAATTAAGCATGTTAGTTTACAATTGAAAGAGGGAGGTTTGACGATACCTTGAGAGATCTTAGTCCTTCTGACCCCAGTCATATATACTTTCACCCCCCACCCCACCTTAAGGTTGAAATTTCCAAATATCCTTTCTTAGTGATGCTTACGTTATAAAATAAACCTGTGTTCCAAATTCCGGTTGTCCAAACTTAGTAGTTGTGGCTGTGCGTTGATAGATCAGTCAGTTAGTCAGTCAGGACAAACGATTTTATATACTTAGATAATTAAAATTTAACTTGAAAAACGTTTTCATAGTTTTTACTTATTATTTATATGAAGTCGTGTTTACAAGACAAAAAGAAGTATAGTAACAATTTTTCTTTTCTGATTATGCTAATTTATTTCTTGTACTTGTTGCTTTATATATAAAATATGTTAATGTTTGTATTGTCAAATATAGCAATTTTAGTCGATATTCGACAGTAATTCTAGTAAAAATGCAATAACTAGACGTGAATTTGCTTAGATTACGTATACTTATTTGGAAATATTAATGATCGATAATGAAGCGAACCCCGAAACATATTATTTACAAAAGCATATATAGTAAACAGGTAACGGTTAAATATCTGATAAAAATCGATGTTTAGAAAGTAACAAGAAATAGGAAATAGGTATAATATTAAATCGAAGACTTTAACCATAAATAAAAAACGGAACCCTTAATAACGATTAAAAACCCGGGTCGCAGTGCCAAAACCCTGTCGACAATATAGTGTATTTGCTTATACAGGTAGTGTGGCTTTATTATGCGAATTTAAGTTGGTTTTTGGGCAAAATAAAAATTTGACTCCTTAATACACCCCTTAAAATGAAATTTTTTTTCTTAATTGCAATATTATTATCAATCGAACTTCTATACCAATTTATATACAACTTTCAGTAAATAATTCACTATCTGCAAAGTAATGTTTTCATAAAATTTGTAAATCCGGTCCTGTCGGGCCGATTTTATTAAAATTTTAGGGACACTTTTTAAATACTACTGGCGGGTTAAATGTCAATTTTGAAAGGATTCTGAGAATTTTTTCGGTATTTTGGGGCCCAAAAACGTTTTTCAACCCCTAAAAACTACCCTTAAAATGACCCGATTACTCCCATTTTAAATAGGCTTCTTGCGGTGATGGATTTCAACACGTGGGCCAAATTTCGTTAAAATCAATTACCTCTTTCGAAAGTTATTGCCCGCACACATATATATATATATATATATATATATATATATATATATATATATATATATATATATATATATATATATATATATATATATATATATATAATATATATATACATATATATATAAACATTTTTAAAAATGGTGCCAAAGTGTTTAGGAGGTTATGAAACGTCGAGAAATTTTGGTCCGACACCTAGGTCCCGCCATCCGACCGACGCCAATAGTGTATGTTGCCATATGGCAAATACACTAATAATTTTGCAGTTTGCGCACTAGAGACATAATTATAGGAAGATAAAGAAAACACATATTATTTCTTGCGGCAATTAATATTTTTATTAATCGATAAATATTTGATTGTATTGTTTCAGGAGGCTGACAAAGCAAAGGCTGACGCCGCCGAAGAGAAAAGACGAAACAATGGAATCTGCTTCGTCAATCAATCCTCATTGTATCATACGCCCGAAAAAATTGAATCCGTTCCGAAAAGCTATACTTCAACTCAAGAAAACAATAGACTCAGGAACAGGGCGTTCATCGATACGTCGAAACATTAGCTCACGTCGCAACGGGGTGGTAGCTTGCTCAAACTGCGCTGTAAGCAGTCTAATTTATATTTATTTATATTGACCTTTAAAACACAGTACAACCAGTAGTTTCACCCTTGCCGGAACCTTTGGTATTTTTGTACTTGATCACATGACATTCCGCCATGTTCTTGTAGGTGAAATTCAGTATCGGTGTACGCTACTGCTGTAACCTGCATGCACTACTACACACGTAATTTCCAGAACCCTTAAACATGACGATGCGTCAAGGAATCGGCGCAAACCTACGAAATCGCTGGAGTGAAACTACTTGTTGTTCCGTGTTTAAAATATGAACATTTATCACAGATTTTTAAATTTATACAAAGTGGTTCAAAACACCTCTACGGCTGTGCAATTTCATGATAGTCTTAGTTAACTTAACGCATAGCAAATCTTAACTACGAACAATACAAATAACAACCATTGATTGATTAAATTCCCTATCGATTCTGTGATAGAATATGCAAGGGCCGTAGAAGTGTTTACTGATGTCGAGTTTAATTTTAGCCCTGCAATGATCGCTTGAAATATCTAGAAGTTAATTTTTGGTTGCAAATGACAAAAACAACATCGTTGCTTTGCAGATTTTGCTACCCAACGTAAATTTTTAATCTGAATAAATAACACCTGCTTGCGCCATTTTGGGTTTATTTAGATTTGAAATGCACGTTGCTCAGTAAATTCAGTTCGTCGTGTCGACCATAGTTGTCGTGTAATGCGTCAAACAAAATTTATTCGCAGGCATATTTGAAGTATTATTGCAGTCCTTTGGGGTGAATAGTATTTCAAGTAAGTTTTTTTTGGATTCAAAATGTACGTTGGTGCAAATCTTAAAGCGTATAACCAGTAGAGTAAATATTGTCATAGGAGGGTTAAAGTTATATTGGAATAATATAAAAAAAAATCTTTTTATTGATTTTAAATTTATTTATTTGTGATTAATTTGTATATATGATGGGTTTCATAAATCGGGTCCACGCAATTACTTCCAGTGAAAAAATGCTATTTCTTCAAATGAGTACCAAAGCTTGCCAAAAAAAGAGAAATACATTTTTAATTTCGTATTGGGAGTACTGTTTTTTGTAAATAATTAAAAATATATTAATTGAAAGCTATTAGAAAATGACAATATAAGGAAATATGGGCAAGTATATATAAAAGCTGCTTTTCCGCAAAATAAAATCTGAAGGAAATTAGGTAGTTTTTATTCTGGTCATTTTAATTTAGCAATAATAGAAATATCGATGGATTTTTTCGGTTCCCTTTTTGAATTAGATTGTATTTTATACTAATTGTAGTAAGAAATTTGAACTGATTATTTAATAATTGTTTGAAATAAAATAATGGAGACTATTGCAAATTTTAATAAAGAGACGACAAAAAATGAGGACAGACGCTGATGACGTTTTAGAGGAAGGCGGAAAAGTTGAAGCTATTTTGACCGTTGTAAAAAGATCAGAGTCAATATAATATTACTCTGTTAACACGAAGTCAATATAATATTACTCTGTTAACACGAAAGCAGCTAATATAATTATAATGTATAGCTTATTTTGTCTAATTTACAAAACATGGCTTGACATATTTTTCGTCTACACCCCTTATGTTTATTATTGACATCAAAGAATATAAATTATTTGTTAAGACGATGGTTCCTAAAATTCGAACTGACTAATTTTGAACTTCAATTTTTGTCATAATTATAAAATAGTAGTACTTGCTTGACAGTCGGTAATTTGTGACAAAAAAGTACGGTTTATAGGGGATGAAAGGGACAACTACTAAAAATCAATGTGTTTTCGGTGAAAGTTAGTCACTGTTGAAACATTTATTAGAATAATTATGAATAATGATTATAATATAAGCATTTGAAATAATTATTTAACATGTATTAAAATATTAATTTTTGTTAAATTATATATTTTAAAACTTTATTTGTAGGTACAAGATAAATAATGCTGTTTTTGTACCCCTTTTTTGTGAACAAAAATTAAATTGACCATATAAAAGTACGGTGGTATTAAATTAAAGTGCCCTTCGCTCTTAAATGAATATATGCCTTGTTGTAATTAGAAATGACGTACTGTTATTTTGGTTGCATAGTTTGTGATATTGTATATAATATCCGTATTTCTGAATTACGAAAGGGAACATTTTACTTATACATCTTCACGAAAATAAAAAACTAATTTAGAGAGAACCTCCGATTAGAAAGTGTATTTTCAGCCCCAGTGAATGTGCATATTTTATTCAAATATTATTTCCAATAACACCGTAACTAGGATCTGGCAATCAGTGGGGTAGTTGATGGTCCGCAGCAGTAGCGTTGCGGGAGGTCCAATCAGTTGTATGTCAATATTATGATTAATGTATGTCAACTATGCCCTGTGTTAACATATATCGTATTCGGCTTGCAAAACCTGCCCCGGGACAGATCAAAGAATATAGTCGACATTGGCTGAAAAGAAAAGCGAAGATAGCCGAGAACTGTCAATAAGTTATCATAATAAGTTTCGGTAATGCCGACTGTCCTGCCCCGGGGCAGGTTTTCCAAGCCGAATACGATAAGAGTTTCATTAGCGTTTGAAATAAATTATGTTGATAAATTGAAAAGAAGGGTCCCACTGAGATTTTTGCGGGGGAGAATAAAATCAAACATTTTGTGGGGACTCGAAATCAAAATCTTGCCATGGGGAATAAGTTTATGCTAAATTTATTGGTTATTGATTAAAATCGGATGTACATAATATTTTTGCAAACGTCGTAATACTAACTTTTCAAATAGATATTACAGCTTTTTCTTGAGCATGCCTAATGTGTTAGCAGTCTGAGAATTATATATATATGTCGTAGGGAGATGATAAAAACGGAGATTTAATCAAATTCCTAAGGTAGATGAAGATCAATTCACGGAAGATGGTGGTATAATTACAACTCTGTGGATCAGACTTGTAATTTTACCATTTTCCGTGAATTGATCATCTACGTTAGGGACTTGATCAAATCTCCGTTTTCATCATTTTCCTGCGACATATATATTTTAAACTGCGCCTGGAATACCAACAAATAACTAACAATTTATATTTATTATTTTTTGACAACAATCCACGAACACTTTGACCGTGATTACAAAAATCATTATAAAAAAATATGAAACCCTCGCATCGACGTAAATATGGTTTATTAAAATTATTATTATTATTAGGTTTCACAATTCTAGTAACATTTAAAATTTAATTAACAGGTACTGGACTGAGAAGATTATTGAAACTCAATTATCAATAAAAAGAAAATATGGCTGTTGAATTTAATAATTTTTTTATATTTTAACATTAAATATTATACTTTTTGAGAGATAAGAAAAGTGCGAAATGCTTCTTGAAATATTTTTGGACGTCTGTAGGGTGTCGGGTTCAGGAAAACAGGTACAAAAAATGAATCAACAATTATTATCTTGGCTTGCAAGCATTTATTTAAAAATTGAATGCATCAACAAGTTTTATATCTAAAATTTAAACAGTTCATTCGACTTCTGAATTCACGCGACGCACAGTGTAAAAATTCTCCTCCTAGCCTTAATTTGCGTATTGTTTTGTAAAGAAATAGATTACTACAAAACGTTATAAAAATTTCCTCATTAAGAATATTTTAATACCAATAATAGAGATTCCCTAAATCATTAAATGTCGATTATTATCTTATTCATAGATAAGAAGTTTCACTTCGATCGTGTGTCCCGCGACACACCCTTTTACTTGTAAATAGAGTATTTTTATATATTTTTCTTTATACCCTGTCGAAAGTATGTGCTTTCGGCTGCGATTTTAAGGCAGAAAGCCTAACGTTTATGCACTGCTGAAATTACTCGCGCGCCATCTGTAACAGCGGGCCGAAATAGTTTTTTTCGTGCACACTGATACGAAAGTACTCACTTTCGACCGGATATAAAGAAAAATCGTATACACCACACGGCCAGAAAATTGAAATTCTTGCACTGTGCCGTGCAGGAATTTCAATCTACTGCTCTTGCGGTGTAATATTCTAATTTAAAACAATTGATTTTGGTTAATTGCGAATAGAATGAACCATCGCGTTTTTAGGTTCAGAAAACATGTTGGATAAACATTACCCGTCAGACTTTCTGAACGGACCCCTTTGCAGTGTGTATTTTTTATTATTAAATAGCTTTAAATTGGATTAGTGTGAGTCAATATATAATATTTTTTTAATTAATTGAGTACTCAAATTAATGGCCTCATATTATTTACTTGCCTGTGTTGAAAAAAAAAGAAAATTTTAGCATTTGCTTGCCATATTTTTATAATAATAGTTAAATGGAAACTTGATCGAAAATATTTTTTACGAATACTTAAATCAGTAACTAGCTATACTAGTTTACTTTGTCTCAATTTGTTTTGCGTGTAAATTATTTTATTAATATTAGACTGGTAAAAATTTAATTTTTACCGATAAACTAGCGTTAGAAAAATATACATTAGATAATTATTTGGTCAAGTTATTTGTGATTAAGAATCTTGAGAATCGATAAGTGTCTAGCAATATTATTGTTTATATGGTGCTACTCGATTACAAGCCCTGAACTGGTGAAAGTGTCAATTGTATTTTCAATTCATTATTAAAAAATAATAAACTGAAAATATGAGTTGATGCTATAAGCCCACATAAGGTGAACTTTAAAAAAGAATCACTGCTTTACCTTTCTTATCTCAATATTGTTTTCGCTCAAAGTTCGTAAAAATTGTGAATCAGTTAAAGCTAACTGTAGTTGAAAACCACTTCTTATAAAACAAGTATACGCTAAAAAGTGGTTTAAATTTTTTTTTTTTGTATATTTATAATCGAGAATAATAGTCGTTAATAGTTTAATTCAATTCAGAATCAAAAGTGGTTTTTAACTTTTTATGTGTATTTTTTTTACTTTCTAACGTTTTTAGAGATAAAAAATATAGTTAATTGTTAAATGATATAATACAGTATGTACATACATATTATAAAATGTAGCACGAGCATTTTATAAACGTTCTGCTTACTGCAGTACATTAATTAATAATTAGAATAATAAAACAAATATTGAAAATGTAGGTATATTTTATTTAAAAAAAAAACTTTACACTTTCAAATGCATTTTTGTATCTAAATCCTCTTTCCTCATTGTTTCCTATTTGGCCAATCACGAAATCTGAAACACAAAGTGAAAAAAACAAACCAAAAACATCCAAGGTCATAATTATGTGCTCGCCAAATGCAACGTTTTCAATCTTGTTTCGGTCCCTAATACATACAAAAAATAATCAGTATATTACATCACAAAGGCAGAAAGTTGAAATTCCTGCACTGCGTCATCTTCTGCCCGTGTGGTGTATATTATTTTTTTTCTTTATACCCGGTCGAAAGCGTGTTTATTATCAAAATTTTTAATCATGATCACAAAAAACCTTGAAATCTACGCCGAAAGTACGTATTTTTGACCGGGTATAAAGAAAAATATTATTAATTATCGAGCGTCTATAATCAATAATCTGTCGGCTGTGAAGAAAGTTTGGCGGCAGAGACAGCTGTCGTTTCTGCCTCTCTCTTAAGGCTGTTGTCGGAACGCTCTGAATTTAAGCCAAAAATAGAGCTTCGGCTGTCAACTGATTGTAGACTTATTCGTCAACATTCTGCAAAAATTCTTTCTCTATAAGGAAGATAAAGGACAAATCTAGGTCTCTAATGGATTACTTTTGTAATTTATGTACGATTTACTAGAAAAAAGTTGGCATTAATTGTGCTAAAAAAACACACGTTTTCAATGTCACACTATGACCTTATTCATACTTATTTCACAAAACTGTTCCATCACAAACCTAAAGTGACTCTTCCTTTTTCGGAAAAGTTTTTTAAATCTTCAAAATATTTAAAAAAATCAGAGTAATCAATTGACAGCGGCACCCTTGCAATAACATTTTTTAGCCTCGTAATTGGCACCAGCCAAAAATTGAAACGTGCGGATGATTTGAGCGAGACAGAGCTAAAGAAGGTCACACTCACAATATGTCTTTTGCCTACCTCGCCCCTTACTGCTGGGTCTCAGCACAAACAAAATTCAGGGCGTTCCGACAGCCTTAACCGAAAAATCCTGCGTGTCACTGCCATGATGTCTGGATTGTCTGCTCTCTGGGAGAATTAAACTAGCAAAATCAATTTCTGTCAATGTTACATATTTTCAACTTCTCATCACAGAAAACTTGAAGCTGGCTTAAACCAGTATCCGGAGCTGAAAGAAAGTTTTTCTTATTAAATAAGTTGTATCCAGCATCAATTCGAAATTAATTACCAACTGTACGAAGCATGCGAATTCTGTTTACAAAAATTACTTTAGTTATGCATAATAGATTCCCGCTAATGACCTTAGTTGATGAGCGTTTATAATTTACATAATTATGTTTATTTTATCTGAGATATTATTTTACAATGAAATTTTATGTATTTTTATAATTAAAACTCAATTATGCACATGCCTTGTATAATTTGTAATTTAAATGTTAAATGGCTCCCACAGTATTCAAATATTTGTGGAATTGAGACTTTGGAGTCTTAGTTTCTCAGTTTGGATCAGCGACCAAATCAACAAATATGCAAAAATCAAACAAGAACTAACAAGAAAAATTATATAGTGTTTTTTTAATTTTTAAAGGTTACATAAATATTTTAACAGGTTTATCTAATACAATGCTGCAGTCAGTAAAGTATTTCAGTTTATTCGGTTTCGTTGTTCGGTATGGTTGTTTTGACTATTTATCGTTTTATTGAGTGATTATCAAGATTATTTTTTTTTAGTTTATATCGACGTGACGCACGAGAGGTGAGTTTTTTGTTTTTTAATGACTTTGTGAAAGATTTTAAAACAGATTGACTGTTTTTATTGGCCACAAGTATGTATATTAAAATTTAAAGGTTCTAAACGTTATATAGAAATAAAAACTTCTTTTCTTTATACCCGGTCGAAAGTACGTACTTTTGGCTTCGATTTTAAGGCAGAAAACCTAACATTTATGCTCTGCTGCCATTACTCCCACGCCATCTATAACAGCGAGCCGAAAGAATGTAGCAGCGGGACGAAAGAGTTTTCTCGTGCACACTGATAAGTGAGACTGTAGCTAACAGTTGTTATTGCATATAATCTCAAAATTGCTTACTTGACAGGTATTAGTCTTTTTATATAGTGGTGAATAAATGTTAAATAGTGATATTAAGTGAAAATTAATCAAAGAAAAAGATGGACGATTAATTAAAAATTTTGATAATAAACACACTTTCGACCGGGTATGAAGAAAAATAGTATACACCACACGGGCAGAAGATTGAAATTTCTACACTGCGCGCAATGCAGGAATTTAAAATTTCTGCCTTCGTGCTGTAATATAATTATTTCTGTAAAAAAATCGAAAACCGAACAAATGCGGGTTCTTACATTCATACACTCGAATCGTTGTAAATTATCGATGCTACGTCATTAGTGTCGATAGTTTTAGGGTCAATAAACATTTTATAACTACTTACAATCAAAATATGTTATAACTGCCTCGAAGGGTCTACCCATATTTTATCGTAAAAATCGGCAGTCGTAACAACCGCTGATGTTTTCGAGGTACAAAGTATTTTTTTATTAAGTATGTTGTATTATTGAATGTGTAGGTACATATGAATCCATAGATATTAATAGGAATAATATTCACATTATCGTTGTCATTTTTCTGTATTCATAAAATCTATAATTTTAGTCTGTTTGGAACACTTCTGTGCGTACGAATTTTGTTTACAATACCGCTGATCGTCGTAACAGATATAATTAATGCGGTATGTCGTTATAAGCAATGTCGTAAAAAGCAGTGTTTTTATAAGGCGGTCATATAGCATTCAGCCGGGATCTATGATTTTGGTCAATATAGCCGGTATGTTGTTCTAAAGTCTAAACGATGTCGTCTTAAACGGGTTTAACTGTACAATTTTTTTTATAAAGTTTTCGGGTATTAGGAATGGGAATCCCCGACTCCGAAATTATATTTGTGTCGTGCACCGTTTAAAAGAAGCCGGACCTGCGTGAAATGCACTTGTCATAGGCACTTTCACTTTCTTCTGAGTATCATGTTCTCTCGTCACTCGGAAATGCTGATATTATTACTATTAGGCATTATCTCATCTTGTTTCTACATAATATAAAATTACATAAACTAAACAGTGTTCTACTTTCGACTAAACTCGTGCCTTACTTTACTCTCAAGTCAACTGCAACGATTCTACGAGCGATAGGCTATTATATAACTGATTGATAGGTTAACGCCCCTATGAGCTTGCGTAACAAAACGCAACTCAGTCAAGTAGAGCGATTCTTTTTTTTACTTTGTATTTTTATTGCGAATCGATTCTTTTGTGAGATATCAATTTAGATTATAAATACAACAATTACTTGTTATAGTAAACAAAGGCAATTTCGATAAAAAAAATATTTTCTATAAAAATTGCTGAGAAATTATTTTTTACTTGTATAATCAAGATGTCGATGATTTTTTTGACCCTTAGTAGATGAACTAACAAATAAGATGACCATGATTTTTATATTAAGAATATGGAAAGATAATTGTTTCGTTGGGAAAATTTTCCTTTGCGAAAGATTGTTTACTAGGGGCGTCCATTAATTACGTGAGGAGTTCAAGGGGGGGGAGGGGGTCAAGCTTAATCTTTCTAAATCTCACTTAGGGGAGAGGGGGGGTTTTAGAAAATATCACGTAATTTTTTTTCTAGTAGAAAACGGTTTTTTTTTATAATCCAACGCAATTACAGCCAGAACACAAATTTTAAAAAATCTCCCGTGAGATTTGGGGAGGGGGGAGGGAGTTGAGGAAAATCTTGTGAAATCTCACCAAGGGGGGCGGGGGGGGTCAAAAAATCCTAAAAAATGCCTCACGTAATTTATGGACGCCCCCCTAGGTGAAAAATATAGTGTTGGCTACCCAGTCGAAGTTTTTTCATAACATTTGGAGTAGTTCTTTTTCAACTATAATTAAGTACGCATGAATTGTAATTTCGCTAATATTAGAAAGGGGATAGGCCACCGTTGAAGCAGCTGATTTTGTGTTATCATTTGAAATACAGAATCATACATCCTACGTTAGAACAGAAATCTAAACTGAAACAATGCAATATTACAGATTTTCTTAAAAGAACCCATGTGTAATATGTGTATAGTATTAATAAGTAGACATTAGGCGATATATGTGCATTGCGCGGCTGTATTGTCTAACAATAAATATGGTTTTCTTTCTTTCTTGCTCGCTTTCTTTCTACCTACGTATATAGCGTCTTCCGGATATAGCGACGGAATTATAATGCTCCTTCCTTATAACCGAAATCCATTGTAGTTTTAAATTAAATTTCATTAAAATGAAAGACGCTGATGAGCTCAGCTGTTGTGCGTCTATAATCTATTATCTATAAAAGCGCAGTAATAAAAACAATATTGGTTGTAAACAATACGTTTTATAAAAAACCGCCAAACTTTATTTAATTATGAACAAATAAATACATACCTACTTATGTATTATTGTGATTATAAAAACGTAAATTTGGACGTTAATTACTTAGCGTCGCGTATTTTAATGTCCACGTGGAAAGCAAAAATCGTATTTTTATTTGCGCAAACAGAATTAACATTTTAATTGTTCAAACATTTATTCTACGTCACTTAAGTATTTGTATCTGTTTTGAAGAAACTACCAACTTCGAAATAAATTAATATTTACTTAATGGAAAAATGTTTCAAAGTTCAAGACATGTGATAGTGGAAGATTCGAGTCCCGATGGCGACATTATTTGAAAACAATTTTTTCTGATATAGCTTTGTAACAATGTGTGTGTTTCTTAACAAGTGTAGCCAACTGTAGCCATCTTATTGTTGTACAAGAGAGCTTAGTACAAGGACCTAAATTATTTACGACACATTTTTGTTGTTAAGATATTGTGTTTATTATATTTTATCTTAAACCTTGAAAAAACCCTTTGGGCAGTTTGCTCTTACGGAATTTTCCAATATCTGAAACATGCTACGTTGGCAACACGAAAAAAAGCGTATATTGATCCCCTTGCGGACTTTAAATTCAAAAGCATGTTCCATTAGCAGAATAAATTACAAATAATACGTGTATTTATTTTGAAGTATCGTTACTCAAGAAATTTGTTAGTTTTTTTGTTTTGTTTAATTTTGTAACATTTATTGTTAAATGTTTGTAGATATTGGATAATTGAACATAAATAAAAGAAAATTCTAAATTTTTTAAATTTGCGACGTTTTGTAGAATTTATTGTTAAAATTTTTTTATCACATTAATTATAGACTTATTGATTGCTAATGTCGATTTTTGTCATATAATATTTAATCATATAAAAGTTCGAGTAAGACGTTATGTTTGTGATGAGAAAGGTTCCTTATTTGACATATTTTGTCATCTAATGTTGTTTGCCTGTAAATCTGCCGTCGATAGCAAGATATTGCATCAATGACACTTCGTTTTGCCTTTGAACTTCTATCAACATTTGAATCATTTTGTATAAACTGATCTATAATTTGCGTTATAGTGGCTAAACTTGTTTTTAGAAACGGCGTAATACTGAAACAGCGTTAAGCGGAGCAGCGTTAAGCAAGGTTTTACTGTATTGTAACACTAATTTTTTGCCCAGCATTGTATTTACGATATATATAATACAAACTACGGCGAGTAAACGACAGCTTTATAACACCGCGCCGCGACGCTACAAAACTACATAGATAGCAAACGTAAGTCAATGCTAACGGTCGTACATTTTCCAGACATACGGCATCATCAACACTGACATATCCAAGCCGTCGTCTCTAACTAAAGTCAAACGGTCAACATCGTTTCCAAAGTGTACAGTTCCCTTAAGTCAAATAATTAGACATAAATTTTAATTTAGTATTAAATTGTGTCAGGTAACAAATTCGGAATCGTTCTCACTTTCACTTATTGCTTCCTTTTCTTATCTGTGTCATACAATGTATACCTTGATGATAAACTGTTGTCTTAGACATTGCACAATTTATTTTCATTTCGTCGGTTCAAATTCCAAATCTTGACAAAATATTACTTTACTCATAAATACTTTCCATTCACACAAATTAACTACAGGACTAATTATCATTAGTGACTTTTTCCCACCGGTTTTTAAATACAAATACACGGGCTTAGTTTGGTTAGGAAACGACCTCCAAAATGATTATTTTAAATTATTATGGGATACAAGTTCTATTTCAGTGATTTTTTAATTAATATTTTTTATAAATTATAATATATTTGTTTATTGTTTTGATATTTCTACAAAGCTATGGAGCACATAACTTGTCTATTAATACAAGTATTTTAGACTAATTCTGTGTCAACTCAAAATTACACCGATTCCAGTCTGGAAGTAGTAAAAGAAAAAACGACAACTTTTTATTATTTTTGAGAACCGAAATTATTATCAGTAAAATCCATCTATCTATTTATATATATAAAAATCAATGTGTGGTACGGCTGGACCGATTTTGATGCCATTTTCAGGTACCTAATCTTCAGATAAACCCAGCGGGTGATCCTTTGAAGCGATCGGATCACCAGAATTTTTTGTTTTGTTTTCTGGTTACCATAAAAATGCATTGTCTTCGTAACAACACGTGTGTGCATAATTTCAACTCAATCGGTTGACGGGAGGAGGATGAAAATTCAAAAACGCGATTTGCGCCCGGACGAAACCGGACCGGGCGCTAGTTCATAATAGATTAACGTGCCAATGCAATTTTTGTTAATTTGTTTACTGATTAGAGCAAGACTGCTCAGATTTATAGCTACCACAAAATATTCAAGCGGCAAACGATCGACTAGGCAAGGATAAGGACATATTTATGAATGAAAAATAAACATTAGAATTAGATATATACTTTAATTAATAAAACATTTGTTTACCTAAGCAAGTGCGATTCAATAGATCTATTATTAAATAGATGGCGCTATAACCTGTAGGTAATTGTTGAGCCGGCGATGGCGATTATTTTGTAGTCTTTCAATGAAATGTAGATTGTATATGCTTTTCAGCAATTGACTGTTTGAGCACCCCTGGATTAGAGAATAAAACACATAAATTGTCGAAAACAGAAACTTTGTTTGACACATCTTTTAGCGTTTAGTAAAAAAATGAAAAGATATGCATTGGACTCTGTTAACTATCCAGTTTTTTTATTGTAAATTTTATGTTAAGTTCAACTAGAGTTCCTTGGTTATACTCGTCGAGCAGTTTACCTGGACGTGGCATGAACATTCGGGGTCGTCATTCCCTGACCACAACCTACTGCAGGGCCCCCTTTTATTTAGTTCTTTTCCATAATAATTCGTTATAATAATATTATTTCTAAAAGGCGTTTTTAGTCGGTATGAAATATCACCCTTAATACTGTATCAAAATTAATGTTTGATACGACCTTTTGGAGATTATTTTTCTCTATAATAATAAAAAATAAAATAAGTTAATATCTTAAAATTAATGTTTCCATTAAAAAATTACAGTTTAAAAGTTTTAACAATTTCATTACGCAAAATAACATTCAGAAAAAACAAATGTCGCCATCTGATGGCAATCCGTTTATTTTAATAGTTGTCGGTAATATTAAGTAACGTAGTGGCGTTGAAGTCTGAATAGAATAGAATAAATTTTATTTTCACTCTATTATATTACGTAACGGGTCCACTAGTAATATCAATAATATTCGTACATTTATTTTTTACCTCGAATCAACATGATAGGAGAGCACCGTTTCTCGTGACTGGAACTCGATATTAAAAGTCGAATACTTATTCTCTTTAAAAAATCGAAAGCCGTGCGCTGGGCTCCCCTTCATGCCTGTGCCCTTGGCTACAGCCCATCTGATCATACCATGACAACATTAGGTACTTCTACTAAATAATCAGACAATATTTTCAAGGAACATGAAAATCGAGTAACGGAAAACTCAAGTAAAAACATACAATAAAATGAAAGTTCCACTTTGGGAAATGCAATTGTAAATATCAAGTTTCATAATGGAAAAAATAACAAACACTTGAAAAAATATTGGAAAATTTGCACTATTGTCGTAATAGTATTCCCCCGCGTAAAACATTAATTTTTTATTTGCGCATGTCGCGTCAGAGATGCAATGTAATTAGGTAATTTGTGTCATCACAAATGCTTTTAATAATTAATTATTGTTTACAATTGATTGTCTATTGTTTTTAGCTTTTTAGATATTTCTAGAAAAATATTTATAGAAAAAATTACAATACCCATTGAAATTACGAGCATAATAATTTTATTCCCTCCCTATCAAGCTTCATTATTATTGTGTCTTTATCGTCTATGTAAATTTATTCATTATTACTTCTTAACAAAAACTTTTGCATTATTAACTTTAATGATTGTTTTTTGTTATTATTATTTCAAAGACTATTTTTTAATAACTGTCATTTAAACATACAATGTATTTCTCTTGAATGTTTTATTTGTTATACTACTTATTTGTTATAAGCAGTGCATTTTCATTTTTGAACTTAGTTAGATTAACAGGTAGTCTCGATTTTTTTTATCTGGCACACATTTTTATTAGAATTCGAATTAGAATTGATTGTTCTACAACAAAATGTAATATACATTACAATAGTATTTAAATATACTTATTTGTTTTAAAACAAAGCAAAAATAAGAAAAAATAATTTATGTTTTAATTATGCAATAAATACGAAATATAGAGCTCTATTTAATGTAACGTAACTTTTACAAATTAGTTTTTCGTGAAAACAAACGATATTTTGTTTATACCAGGCTCCTCCACCCCTACACCTGGTCCTTTCCACGCCATTTGAATTTTAATTATCTTTGCTGGGTTTTTTCATACGTTTATAGTCCGTTAGACTTCCCTATATGAGCCAGTAGTCGCTGATTTTTGCAATGATTGTTAGAAACATTCACTGTTACAATGCTATATAAGAAAAATTTTATTTTTGAACAACCCGAATCTTTCCACTTTCGCGGCCGAATGAGTTTTCAATTACTCAACGGTGCGATATCTCATCAGTCAATCCTTCATAATAAAGCAATTGTAACACTGAATTCACACTGTTGGGTCTCCTAGTGACAACATTAATACTCTGCAATCTGCATTGTCGACCACAACATTGTTTTGTTTGAAGTTTCTATTAGCAACGCTTGAGAAACAAATTAGAATAATAATTTTAAATCTCGTTGTGATCAGACGCATTTAGACTTCGTCTTGATTAAATCAAATTTTATTGTGTTTTATTTATTTATTATTTATTTTATATATAATGATCAAATACGATCATTATAACACCATGCGAGAGCAGAATAAGAAAAATTAATGTATGCTTTAATTATGCAATAAATACGAAATATAGATCTCTATTTAATATAACGTTACTTTTACAAATTAGTTTTTCGTGAAAACAAACGATACTTTGTTTATACCAGGCTCCTCCACCCCTACACCTGGTCCTTTCCACGCCATTTGAACTTTAATTATCTTTTCTCCAATCTTATTAGACTTAAATGCTAAGCAAGGTCAACGCAAAATACTGTATAGGTAACTTTAATATTTTTTTAAGTTTTTTACATTTTGTAGTGTAGTTTTTCAAAGCTGTCGCCCTATACCATGGTCTTCTTGGTCTATCAGCAAATCATTCAATTTCGTTTTATTTTAAATCGATTCATTTTTCATTTAATGTAGCTAATGGCACTCTCATTCAGAAGGTACGAACTTTGAATCAGTTCTGCCATAAATGTGACACAGGATTGTTCTTTTCGTCGACATATTGTAATTTATGTGTTGACCGTGTCTTACGAAGTTTTATTTTATAAATATAAAAACAAAAAATATTTATATTCATTTGCCTCCCTCCCGCCCATTTTTTTAATTAATTCTACATTTTTAATACTGCTTTCAATATAATACTAAGTACTTTATATTATTTATTTTTTTCTAAACCATGATAGTGCAATAAACCAATAACAAGTATATTTTTTCTTTGGTTTGCTCTCTTCCGCATTAATATTTCTTTGACGTCATTTTAGTATTTGTTCTTTTAAGTTTTTGTATTATTATTACGCTTGTAAACACGTCTTCAATGTTAGCTCACTTTAAGCAATATGTGGCATCAATCTACAAGTGGATTTTTAGGATTTTTCTTTATTTTGATATTTAAAACCAAGCTGTTACATTTTTTATAGCCGGCATTTTTTTGAAATATCAAAGAAATACTTGAAAACTTAATTCGAACTTCATTTTTCTTAAAAAAAAAATTTAATTCCGTAATAATTGATTGTGCAATCAAACCTTTAGGGGCCCGGTTATAACGAGGACCTTGAATATAAATCTGTTCAGATAAAAATGAAGGTTCATGTAATAAAAGTAATTAATGACAATAAAGAATAATGAAATAAGTATATCTGTTTATTCAATTCTATTGCGGCTACACTTTTCATAAAACGTACATAATAGATTATTTGATTATATCATAGCCAACTAAATTTCCGTATTTTTTATCAGTTAGAAAATTCTGTACACTATACATAATAATAATAAAAGCTCTTTATTGATTGGTTTCCCAAAGTAACATAATAGCATCAATTATTATAGATAATTACAGATGATCAATGTTATATAAATTACAAGCTAAAAGTTTTTCTTTCAGTTTTTGCTTAAATTTATTTATTTGTTCTGTACATTTGATGTTTGGCGAGATTTTATTGTATTATACGTATTGCGACTGAGCTCTCGACTCGAGAGGAAATAAAAATCAAGTTCAAAAATGGCTATCAAGAATTTTGGCTGCAAAAACCGATCCCGCAATTGTACCCTGGATTGTGGTCAATCGTTCAACGATTCTTGATAGCATTCCCATCGTCATATTTGTGTGAACGCGGATTTAGTGCTGTGGTAACGCTGCTTACTAAAAAGAGAATTCGTTTGCATGTTACAGAACGTTGCGACTTGCGGCTGTTCTTGAGTAAATTGGAACCTTATTAAACAGCATCAGATTCATCCTTCACATTAGTTTTTATATAAGAATTGATTATGTTTGTTTTATTTTGAATAAAAGATACTCTGTCTGAATACTATAAAGTTGCGTTTCAATAATCATTCTCATTGGCAGGTGTAACCCGTAAGAGTTAACTTGAAACCTGAGCGCCGTTCTGTACGACCTACTGCGCTCAGGTATCAAGTTAACTCTTGCGGGTTATAGAAAAGTCTCGTTTAGAATGAATGTTTAATCTCCGCTAATATAGTTCACAATAATTAATTAATTTAATTTGAAGTTATAGTGGTTTTTAAGTAGGTGAAAAAATGGGGGCGCTAAAAATAATTTATTCTCAAAGTGGGCAGTAGGCAAAATAAGTTTGGGAACCCGTGGTCTAATATCATATTTAAAGTGTAAAAAAATGCTCTAATGAAGATACAAATATTGAAACTTAGGCAATAAGAAAGTTATAGGAGTTCTCATCCGTCCTCTTTTCCCCGGGTATCGTTCTCTTTTTTGAGATTTTTAGAATGTGCCTGAGGTAAATATGTAATGCAGGGCTTAAGGGAATTACAAAAACATACCCGTAAAAATTAAATTTTATTATAAAATTGAAGTAGCCTGGAAAATTGATAGCATATATCTCGAAGAGGTAGCCATCCTGGTTTGGCCCTGCAAGCGATATGTCCGGGGTTTTGGTCTATAAATTCTTGTTTTGATAATGTGATTGTCCCTATACACTTACTTTTATATCGTATACATCAATACTAGTGTTGGGCATAATCGATTCATTTCAATAATCGAATGAATCGAAATAATCGGTTTTTATAATCGAATGATCATTCGAATTATCGATTATGAATGATTTGAATTATCGATTATGAATGCGGCCCGCAAAACCTGTGAATTCGGCCCGCGATATCGATAAGATATATTATATTTTTATTAAAAAATAAATAAGTAAATAGTAAAATAAATAATACATATTACAAATAAGATACAATAAAATATTTTAATATTTTTAAAAAATTCTTACAGAACTTTAACCATACGCGTTTGTATGAATAAAATATTGTTTACTTTATATTTAAAAAATTATTGTAGTATGTCTAGTCTAGTTATTACGCATTGGTTTTGATTTTATTACGTTCTTTTTTTTTTGGCCCGCCAAAAAAATCGGGAATATCAAATTGGCCCGCCTACGAAAAACTTTGGGAGCCCCTGGTTTAAACAAACGAAAGCACCCCCACCTCCAGTGCAACAGACTTCCCAATGTGTGCAGATGCAGAACCGAATAATATAATAATAATCGACAATCGACATACATACATTTCATATCTCGCTAACCATAATCGAATCATGTGAATATCTCGCTAAGCATAATCGAATGATATCTCGCTAAGCATAATCGAATCATGTGAATGATATCTCGCTAAGCATAATCGAATGATATGATGATATCTCGGTTGCCATAATCGAATGATGTATGATAATTCATAATCGACAATCGACATAGTACTGTGTCGGGATTAATAGTTAATACAAAACACATTAATAATGGAATCGCTGGTATGATTCAATACAAAAATAAAACGAATTCTTTATTATTATAAATTAATTATAACTCATAGATTTGTATTTAAAAAAACAATATAATCTAAATTTTTGGGTGAGAGTCTGTTCCTCCTTGCATTAGTAATGACACCAGTTTTTGAAAATATCCTTTCGGAAGGCACGGAGGTAGCTGGCGCACAGAGAGATTTTTTATGAAGCTCGTATAATTCAGGAAACAAATTTTTGTTTTCTGATCAAAAAATAAGGGGATTGGAAGAGCGAGATATATCGGGCATTGACAAATATTGTTTTATGATTGCAACGGCTTTTGTAGTAATATAGTGACAGTGAATAATAAGTAATAAGTTAATAACCGGTCACTATGAGAAATGTATGTACCGTATACACGTAATCTCAAAAGATACGCCGCCGCTCTAACTTTAAGTAATGCAGTCAATGACTGGTCTACTGGAGTCTGGGAGACTGGAATGCCAAAACAGTACAACACAGAACAAACGAAAGTACCCCCACTCTTCAGTGCACGCAAATGCAGAAACCGAATGATATAATATGATATATGTCGGGATTAATTCACATACATTTCATATCTCACAATCGATTGAAGCGAATGATATCTCGCTAACAATAATCGTTTCAAACGAATGATATCTCGGTTAACATAATCGAATGATCGATTATTTGGCCATAATCGAAATATTTCGATTATATCATTCATAATCGCCCAAGACTAATCAATACTAGCTAGTATATTTGTAAACTTTATAGACTATTAATTTACACTACTTATGCTTATTTCATTTTGATCCAATTTGTGCTAAAAAATAACTATTTTCTTTTGAATTCGTACTGACATAATTGCTTAAGAATAAGTACTAATGAATATAAATATAAATCTAATATTCAAATGTCAATATTAACAGTTTATATACGTGTTATGAAATAACTAGTTTACTTTTTATTTATTTTGTTGTATGTTCTAATTTGTTAAAATTTTGTGTTGCCTTTGATCGACAGCATACGTACCTCCATTTACTAAAAATGAAATGGACCTACTTTTAAACGTTTGCTAAAATAATACTTTTTTCAACAGTGTTAATTTTTTATTAACTTGGGAAAAATATTTTATGTATTTTTAAATATTTTCTTACTTTTTTCGATGTTTACCGAATACTCAATAAAAATATTCTCTCTACTTTTTCTATATGGATTTTTCTTTACAATTAGATGTTTTCACAATTAAAATTAATATTAATTAATGCTTGCACATAAGAATTTTCTGATTTGTTTTAATGACTAATTGATAATTTTTCAACAAACAATTTCTGTTAATTATAATTATACCTATACGAGTGAATTATTTTACCTTTGCTATATTTGAAAATATTACATAAAATGTTACATCATACTATAGTATTCTAAATAAGATTTGCGAAAATTATGTAATACTAGCCTATTCGGATCGGGTGTAAGTCACGTAAAAATGTGGTAGTTTGGACGGGGGTAGATGTCAACATTTTATAGTACTAAATAGAATTGGTATCGCATACATCTCCCAAGATTCATAACCTTCTGTCTAAAAGTCGTAGTTTCACAAAACTTGAGTCTGTTCTGTTATGCAAATTTAATTTAACAGATAGACGTTGCGTATTTATCATTGTTTCTAATAAAAACACATTATTTTTTCTTTAACCTATTCAACTAAATTACTTCTTCTTACTTCATCAAACGTGTCCATATTTGGAAAAATAATAACTAAGAAACTAACAGTCACGATTTTCATTTTTCTATTATATACAGAGATATAAAAATCTGTTCAATGATAAAAGAAACTTCTAAGTTCATAAAAAACATTTTCAAAAAACATACTAATGTTTAATAGCTTTAACTTCTTTTTAACAGAATAATTATCGTTATGGACAGTATGTTCTGTGTTATTAATTGTTCTAAGCACAATTTAACATATTATATTTGAACAATCTATATTTATGCTTTGTTTGAAGACGTTCACAAATTATGTTCGCTCGAAAGTAAAAATATTTAGAGTCGACTCACGACATCATCTTTCTCTTTGTTTTCCTTTATTCCTTTTTCTTTTCCTTTTAGTTCTTTCTTTTTATTTTTCTCTTATTTTTTACTTTGTATGTTTTGTTTCTCTCTAATTGTTTTTTTTCTTAATTAAAAAAATATTTAGATACATGTCAAAAAATCTTAATTTGTTTTGATTTTTTTGTATCAATACGCTGTGCTTTTATTTTTATCAATAAGTTACATTAATTATGGAGACATATTTAATTTTCAATACTCTTCGATACTTATCTTTAGTAACAAAATTCATTCACTATTACAACCATGTAACCCATAATATAATATCTACTATTTAGAATCGACATACCTTTTGCAAGCACGAATGGGAATATAACAACAATACTACAATCAGGTTTGACAGAGCTGAAGTATTCGATCATTGATAACGGAACACAGTAAACTGGGAGATCTACATATTTAAAATTTAGTGAAGCCATTAACTACCAAGGCTATCTGGGACTAGTACTAATTCATCTTCATTTATATCAGTAAGTTGTCTTTAATTAAAAGTAGGACCGTTCCTCGTTTTTACCTCAGTCAGCTAATTCATATTATTTTATGGGAAGCATTAAACTTTTTTTTTGTATCTAAAGTTACAATTTCGATTGCTTGATGAAAACTTCAGAAGTTGAAGTAAAATATTATTTGAAAGTAATAATTTATTTATCTTGTGGAAATTCTTCCATAATTTTCCTTTGTATTTAATATTCGCCGATCACCATAAGACATATATATGGGTAACGAAAATTATTGTTAAGTACTTAAACGCTACGGGCAGAGAGATTACATTTCAATTGTTTCCCGGGTCTCATAATAGGTTAAAATGAATTAAGCTTGTTTCAGAAAGATACTATAGCTTCTTAAGTAATTATATTTGTCGATGAAGTCCCCAATATTCATAATATTTTCAGGTTTTCAGGCTTCTACTAGTAGGTAATATATTCAATTAACACTAAAATCACAAATTTTAAAAATATGATTTCATATGTATAAGGTTGCGTGTTCAAGACAAAATTTTAAAATCACTGGTTTTATTTTTTTTTTATAATTTTTAATTCTCAAATATTTGAAGTAGACGAACAATAATTAATTAAAAAAGCAGACTGTTGCTACAAAAATCAGCTTGCTTGTGGTTGGTTGTCAGTACTTATACTTAATTCATAGATCAATGCTTAATTATAGATTTTTCGGTAGTTAACATGTCTATTCATTTTGAAAAATAAAACTCATTCCAACTAAATATTAAAAATGACTAACCACCTATGTTTTTCTTTTTTTGTTTAAACTTATAAATTTTTATATAGGTAATATAGCTAAATCAGGTATTTCCATAGTAAGGACTTTATAATATAATAGCGTATTTTTTGCACACCTGCTGCAGTGCTGCTAAAAACGCTATTTTGAAACGATTTGATTTTCTTTTCTCTATAGTTTGCAATATGTGCATTATCTTTTCTCTAACATTGTGCGTATTTTACACAATAATATACCTACGTCACAAATAAAATAAGTATTAAATGTTTAGGGGTGGGGGTACTGATTTGATTTCTTCCCAAGCGGCAACTTTTGGCGGGTCTGCAATAATTTCTTGTACTAATATATTTTTCTCAATTAAACGTTTTTTTGCTCGTTAAACTTCGACTGTGAAATACAGATAAAATCACGCGATGGTCACAGAGCTTCAACTTGTCACGTATTTCCTTTTTTTACTATATATAATTTATATATTTTCATTTTTGTAACACCTTTACGTAATCATTTTTTACTGTTGAATAAAAAACAAATTCTGGGAAAATATAAAGTTATTATCTGAACAATGTGTGGTGGCAATAATAATTAAACAATTCGTCGCGGACTGCAATATCAACAAATTGTTTTAGACGAGGTATACAATTTTCAATACATATAACTCGATTTTCTATCAAATGAGTTTTCGCTTTTTACATTTTTATGTACGACGTTGTGTCTCACCAATAATAGATGATTGTTTATTTATTTCATTAATACCATCTATATTCACCAATTTATTCTATTTATATATGAGTATAGCACTATGAAAAATCTCTTGTCACTGGGTTCGTTTCATTATACTAAAAATAGAGAGCTTGGAATTAATATCGGTATATATCATTTCTTAAAGGTGTTTTTTTTTGTCGGTATGAAATATCTCCCTTAATACTATATCAAAATTAATGTTTGATACGCCATTTTGAAGATTATTTTGTTCTCTAATGATAAAAAATAAGTTAATATCTTAAAATTAATGTTTTCATTAAAAAACTACAGTTTAAAAATTTTAACAATTTCATTACAGAAAATAACGTTTCGAAAAAACGAATGTCGCCATCTGATGGCAATTTGTCTATTTTAACAGTTGTGGGTAATATTAAGTGACGTAGTGGCGCTGAAATCTCTGAATAGAATAGAATAAAATTTATTTCCACCCTATATTACGCAACTGACATCTAACGGTGCGAAATATTCGCACGGGTCTGCTAGTCTTTCTTAACTGATCGAAATAGCTAGTTAATAAAATATTTTATATTGTGAAAATTAGCTCATGAGTTTTCTGTAATCTACCTGTATTACATTCCATATTCGTAAAAGGAAAATATAGACATATCAAGTTTCTGACGTTATAGTAATAAAATGAATGACGCAATTTATCGCAATTTATGACGTTTTTTATTACTGAGGTGAACACTTTCCGGTTTTAATGAATATATATTTTTTTTTAATTTATGGCTCATAATCACTTCTTAATATCGCGGCATTATATATTTATATTTATTTTTAATTTGTGGCTACACAACTAGCTTCATATAATAATTGCAATTATTTTGTCTTAAATTCTTTTTATGATATTATGGATACGTACAATTAGCCGAGAACTATTAGACATTTTTGGGTAGGTATTTGGGCCACTGTGAAAATTTGTACAATACCTCTCTAGTAATACTCGAATATAAAAACACAGACCTGGCTGAAGGGTAGACTTATGCGTTGCGTGGAAATCTCAAAATCGTGTTTATAAAGCAGAAAATTACAACTTTAGCGAACAATTTTAGTTCAACATTATTTCTAAGCATATATTCTGGCATTTGGACTGGTATCAAGAAAAATTAATGTAAAATCATAAAATTAGGTATATTAAAAATCCATTAAGATTTAATTTTATTTCCACCGTTTCAATAACAAGCCCTTGGTAATCACCGATAACGAATCTCTTTGTGAACCGTTTAAATCGATTATATCAGATATCACATTTTCTAATGTTCAATAATACCTTATGTCTGTAAAATTCTAATTATAGCTTTGTATTTAAACGCAAACCACTAATGATGATCTCTAACAGGGGCGTAGCTACCGCCGTATCTGCCGTATCAATTATACGGGGCCCCCGGGCCACACGGGCTTCCAGCGTTCGTAAGCAAAAATTAATAAAAACCTCCCAATTTTTTTTTATTTCAGAAATGACAAAAGTCAAAAAAAGCAATTTCTTTTTTTCCCGCGTAAAGCGTGCGTTCAAAAGTTGGCAACACCCTACATCGGTTATCGCGGGCTGCGGGATTTCTCCGTTTAAGTCATTTACTTCAACGGGGGAAGGGCCCCCAAACAAATTTTTATACGGGGCCCCGCCAAGGCACGCTACGCTTCTGATCTATAATATATTGTTTGCTACAAAATAGTTGCTTTTCATGCCTGCATTGCGGTCGTGAAATCATACATTTAAGACTAGTTATGATCTCTGTAGCACTTACGTAACATCCGAAATACGGGACGGTAAAATAAGTATAGGTAGCAACTAGCAATAGATGTACATTTACTTGCATAATAATTTGTCTTTGTACCAGTGGTATAACTAGACCTAAGTGGATCCTATATCAAAATAAACACACAAACACACTCGCCTTAACAAAATACATCTGAAAATGATTATAAAACAACAAGACATATTAAAAAACTGAAGTCTAAGAATAAGTAGGTGCTTTTCTTATCTTTTTTTCGGCGAACATATTTATTTTATTAATAATATTTATCATATTAATAGCTCAACAAGATTTAACTTTCTCAAGCTCTTCTTTTTCTATGAACAATAGTTTCCGATAATCGTTCTTGGTCAATAGAAACCCTATGATCATTTTTGTTTTGATTTAGAAAAGATTCTTTCAGCTGTTGCGGTGAAACCTTAAGGATAAAGTTAATCTCCGCGATACTGGGGGCAGTGGCGGATTTAGGTTCGATGCCGCCCTAGGCTACGTCTGAAATGGCGACGTTTAAAATAATTAAATAATTAATTAAATTAATTTTTAAATTTAAACTGTCCTGACATTGTCTACTTTTGAAATGTTGTCGTCTCTAAAATTTTGCCGTCCCTAAAATCATACCGCCCTAGGCCTGGGCCTCACGGGCCTAGGCGTAAATCCATCACTGATTCTACCTGCCAGGTGACTAAAAATTTGAGGGTCGGTTATACTAAATACTGACCTTCAATTTTCGTAACGATAAAATAGATTTAATTATGCTGGTTACCCGCTTGTCCGTTGGCTGGAGTCAAATTTATATGGACTAGAAGTCTATATTATAATTATTATGTATTATATAAATTTTAACGAGAAAACCTATATGTATTTTATCACTTAACTCAACAATTATGAAAAATGCGAAAAATTTGCAAGTTCACAAAATTAAAGAATGTTCTTAAAACACTTTTTAAGCTAATGGATTTTTCATAATATAAAGCTTCGTATACAAGATACGGCATGAAAATGTGTTTTTTTTAAGAAGTTTTTTATTTATTATTAAATATTCCAATAAAGCTTATATTTTTGAACAAAAACTTTCTGTCTAATAAAGTCAAAGTACAGAAAATAGATAAGTTATAACGAATTTTATTTGTTTTTTTCGGGTTACTCGTCTGTTGAAGTCTTTTGGTTCATATAGATTTTAACGGTAATATAATATATTTTATCACTTAACTTGTGTATAATGAAAAATATTGAAAATTTACATGTTACCCAAATTAAAGCATTTTACTGAGGAAAATCGTTGCCGGCATTGGATTTTTTTATATAAAGCTTCGTTTACAAGATACGACATGAAAATATGTTTGTTTTAAGAAGTTTCATATTTGTTATTAAATATTTTAATAAAGCTTATTTTCCTAAACAATAAAGTTCCTGTCCAATAATAGCAAATAATAATAATAGCAATAGATGATCTGTAGGGGATTTAATTTTTTTCGGGTTCCCTCTACAATTGTCAGTTCCTAGATTATTAATTATACAATCCAACAACTTGGTTGAAATTTCACGAAAAAGTGTTTTGGATATATTTTTGAGCTAATCAACATTCAATCATGTGGGGTAATATATACTACTTACGCAATAATTCGGTGAACGTAATTAAATAATCCATATTTATAAACCCGATATAAGAACATACCCTATCTTCTCTTCTTTGTTCTTATCTAAGTTGTTTTGTGCCGTATTTTTTTTGTTTTGTTTAGTTTTCGCTAAAATAAAATCCGTCCCCAAATTTGCCGCCCTAAGCTCAAGCCTACTGGTAAATCCCCCCCTGCTGGGGGGTGAGGTTATAAAAATTTATCAATAATAAATCTGCGAGTTCCTTAATTGATTTTTCTGAATTTCCGATTTCAAACAGCTTTTCAAAGCCATTAATTCATCTTAGAGAGGAATGTCAATTTATTAGTCAGTTTTGCTGTTTTCTATTTTATTAGATCGTTTCAAAAATTTCGAATAACATTGATTCTGAAGTATGATTGCGGATCAAATATTCGCTCGTGTTCTGATAACTCATCAAAAAAGCGTTTCATTATCTTTCGTCTTTTATTTTTAACAAGAGGTGTTATATCTTATTCTCAAGCTAGAACTTTGGACTCATCGAGTTCTTATTTCTAGCAATCTGTCCAGAAAGTTATTTAACAAAATACTGACTTTATGTAAATAAAAATTCTTAAAAGTACGAATGTTTATTTATTTACTATCGGTCCGGCTTCGCTTCATTCGGATGCAATTAAATATATAGATAAATAGTACTATATTCTGTGATTTTTCTTAAGATATTCATCTAAATTAAATGGTGCAATTTTGTTTAATACTTAAGATGACAAACATATAATATAAAAAAAGTTTAAAGTCATTACTATTAAATTATAATTTTTATTCTTTAGAAGAATTTTATTCAATAGTATTTTAGATCTTGTATCTGACGTAATCTATGTATTGTATATATCGGTGGAATAAAGGTATAATATGTTATGTTACTTAAATAAGGATTAATACTATGTCGGTAAAACACCTTCGCAAATACAGCATACTTTTAGACTAAAATTGAAACTCATAAAAAATATTGTCAATCAATTTTAAAAAATAGATATATGCTATCTCAGACTTTTATTAGAACTTTTTAAGAGTAACTATTCTACCATACATTATTTTCGTATAAAACCACGGAAGCTCTCGGAAGGGATGATTTTTTCCGACTTCATTCACAAATGTCATCATACTAGTAGCTTATTTTCGCAAAATGTTCATAAATTATAGCCCATAGCCTTCCTAGATAATTCCTCTTTCTATTAGTGAATATCGTATGAAAATCCGAGTAGTTTCTGAGATTAGCCGAGAAAAACACAAACTCAGCGCGGCGGGGGACTTCAATCTATAATTTGTAAGGAAGTATTGATAAAGTAAGCATGACTTTTTGAATCAAGTATTAAGTTCTTTAATTTAAGTGATATGTGGATATCATATTACGATTTTTCCGTTACGCATGTTCTGTGACTCTGTATCGTTGCTACAACTGCCGCAGTGGTTATGCCCCTGATTTGTGCAGATTTTAGATTTAAATATCAAATTATTATTTCTGAAATATTATTTTCTTAGTTTGTAAATTTTCAGTAAAAAAAAGGATGACGCATTGTAAATGTTTTGATAGAGTTTTGACGTAAGGTTATTGATTTTAACAGCAAACAATAACTAAAAGGATTATTATTATTATTTAAAATCAATATTGAACATATTTGTGAATTCCTATTACCACATTATTTAAAGCTAAAAAGAAAAATTTTATTGGAATTTAAATATTTATTCAAAAATTTTATCGTTAATAAGGTAAAAATAGCACATAAATATTCATTTTGTGCAAGTAAGCGTCTGCGTCAATCTTCAAAGAATGTCCGGTTGAAGGTGTGAAAAGTGAAAATGTTACAAAGTTATTTATTTTTCATAGATTGTCATTGCCGTCTGCCTGTTCAATTATTATATCCAATTTTATCTATGGCACGATCGAATTTCTTTGGGTTATATAAAGCTGAGAGACAAAGTCTAGTGTAAACGCTCTCTTACAACAAAACTCAGAAACATAAACTCATAGTTTCACTAACTCGCATACAGTCTAATAGCTAAAACCTAAAAACAATATTTGGCCGTAATTTGATACTCAAAAAATATCTTTGTATTTAACCATGTACATTATTTGAAAAAGCTTTTTGATCGATCTTAAAACTATTTTTTTGCAGAATTTTGCTACGTAGTTTAATATTTTTTTCTGAAACGCATCTCGAAGGTCGACAACTGATTTCCTCCTCTATTTCTATGCAACAGGTTCACCTACCTACAGCTAATATTTCAAAAAAACTAGTTGTTTCAGAGATATACGTATTATGATGTTTCCAATAGGTATATTTTTCGAAATTCGAAAGAAAATGGTTGATCATACTTGTCCGGTTTTATTCTGAAATAACGATTGCAATTTATGCATAAGTACTCAACAACTGACGTCATTTCTCTGTCTTGTTTGACCTTAAAATTAAAATTATGCTACTGAACGATATTTTTCAAAGAATTGAAAACATTGTTAATTTGATGCAAATAATAACACTTATGTTATGGACAGTGGCGTATTTATACTTTTTGAGGCTCGTGGCAAATTCATCGGATGGGGTCCTCCTCAATATAAAAATGCTCAACCAACGTTATATATTTTTCTGACAAGTGCGTTCAAATCTTGATACATTTTTTTGTTTAATTTGTATATGTACTTAAGTAAGTAACTTAAATTAATTGAATACAAGACTACTAAATTTTACTAAATCTTGTAATAATAAATTTTGGAATAATTTTGTGCCCAAGACCCTTGGCCTTCTCCGGCGGGGGCTCGTTGCATTTTGCCTGACCTGTCTCCCTATTGTTACGTAACTGACTATGGATATAATTTGACGTACAATTTTATACATTTTATTTTGTGTTCAGAAATAATTGCGCACACCGCCAGATATGAGTTCTATTATTACTTTGCGCATCAAAGCTAAATATTCACTGGAGTAATTTCGCAAGATATTGATTCAGATTGTAACTTTCCGAAAAGGGAAGATTTTCTTCTATAAAATAGAACAATTTTTACATTGACTCGAGTTCATAATACCTCCTAAAATTGTAATCTAAAATATAACAGTTGACGGTTGGCTTGTACGTACTTTCGAACTCTAAAAAAACAAAAATACATTCGTATAACGTAGGAATCGAACCCACGACCTTGCGATAATGAGTCCGATGCCCTATTATAGGATATACAATTATGAAACCAATAAATAAACAAGTATTCAATTATTAAATAAAGTATATTCGATTCACCAATACAATCAATGTGAACTCCATCCTGTCTCAACACAAAATTCTACTGCGTCCACTTACAATCTTCACAGTATCAATATACGCAGCTTACGTAACATAAACCATTGCGCAATACATATACCAGCACTGATCAACATTCGTTTAATACTATATTCGTTTCACGCCCATTCATTAATTTAAAAAAACAATAATTTATTAAAATTAATTGATCACTTAATTCTAATAAAAGTGTATCGGATAATTGGAAATGCGTCAATATCGACTTGCAAAATTCGTAGCAGATAGCCAAAGGAATTTCAATAAACGTTTATAAAAAATACCGGGCATACCTATTACCTACATTATAGGTTTCTATTGCCTAGTTCGATTCTGGTCAACTGCATTAATGAGTGTTTTGGTTATGGGTGGGTACCCTTATTGATATTTGTTTATATATTTTTGGCGTTATCTCTATTTATTTATATTTTTATCGTACAGTGAAAAAGTTAGCGGTGTGTGCACTTTTGGTTTTGCCAACGATTTTTGAATTTTTCTGCTGGAAAAGTATGAACAATACTTAAATTTCCTTCACAATCTACCTAAGTTTATTAGTTTACTCAAATTTAACAATTTATGAATAAACTGTCCACCCAGAACAGGTTAATGTAATTTAATAAAAAAATTCGTATGTGATGGAAAAATCCTTTTAAAAGAATTCCATATGTGTGAAACTGATTTGATGTTAATGAACTTTTATTGAAATGGAATCGTAGACGGTAGAATGCTTACTTTTTACACTTATTAATTTGCTGTTTCGATTTTATTTCGGGCATATATAAAAGGCGATGTTTGTATGTATTTTATCTCTGGACTCCAAAACGGTGGGACCGATTTTGATGAAATTTTCAGGCACTCTTTAGATTAGCCCAGCGGGTTAACAAAATTTTGTTTTTTCTTTGATTTTCAATTAAAAGCGATTGAATTCGCGCAAATTCAATACACGTTGAGAATTTTACAATAATGATTTTCATCTTTTATATCCTACATATTACATTTACACCCGGGCGAAGCCGGACTGAGTCGCTAGCATTAAGTAAAAAAGACTTGAGAAATATACTTACACTTTGATTAAACTTTTTTACTCTAATTCGATTTCAAATTCGCAATTGGAATAAATATCAACATTGAATGCAATTCAAATTTATGTATTATTAATTGGTTATAAAAAATAATTATTAACCGATAGCTCTCGTTTATTTTTTGTCTCATCGTAACCACAAGAAACGCAGGCATTTTATTATTTAAGCAGTCTTACTCTAATAACCCAGTGGTGTCACTAGGCATGCTGGGACCGTTCAGGTCCCAGTACTAGTTCATCTGTTTGATTAGCTTTTTTTGGGGAAAAAACGTAAATATAACTTTTTTATTAATTCTTATTTTTAGGGTAAGTCAAACGGTACGCTGCTTTTACCATTTCATTTTTTTGTAATTGAAAAATAGTCATATAATTAAAATTACAGCTTTGAAACTTTTGTCTTAATGTGCAAATAATATAGACTTCTTTCTTTAAGTAAACTTTTCCAGAAAAAATAACAAGTTGGAATTATTCCTTCTGATGCTATATGCTAGAATTTTTTCCATTTATCTTAAATTCTTCCAGAACATATTCACTGTGGAGCTTTCGTGGAAATGTTTAGTCACTATAATAAATATGTACGTGTGTTTAAACTAATATATACCTGAGTTTGATTTTTTTAAGTTGTTATTTACCATACAACAAAACTTAGTTATAAAATCTAGGATCTGCAAAAATTCGTTTAAACAGAGCAAAATATTAGTCTATACAAAAAATCGATAATTTTACTGTGTCTTTAGTTATCAACTTTCTATAATAAATCGCTTAGACCTATTGGGTTATGTAAAAGTAATGTAACAAAAATACAAATAGTTCTTTAAAAAATATGGTTAATATGTCTTCAAAAATACACATTTACCTCTTAAGTCTTAAAAAATAAATAAACTTACTTGAACTTTTTAGTATATTTTAGAGAAACGAATTTGCATCAAACAACACATGCATTAAATCATCTGTAAACCAAAGTTCCACTGTGCATTTAAATATTACCATTGAACTGGATTACTTGTCTTTTGCTAATTTTTTAGGGTTTCGGACATCCGATGTCTGTTTGTTCGTCTGTCACAGCTTTTTATTTCTATAAATCATAAGCAATTAAATAACACAAAACTAAATTTAATATTTTTTCGGCAAGCCCCCTAAATGAAATCCTGGCAACACCTTTGAGTTCTACCATAATCCACTAATTAGTTGTTATAAAAATGCTAGAGCATAGACCAGAATATTATTTAATTAAGCCAATGAAAGGTATAAGGGATTCTAATTTCTTAAATAAATCGAAAATGAGAAAGAAGAATGCATTTTTTAAAAAGTAATATGTGCGGAAGACAGATATAAAATAATTTTCACTATTTTTACGCACATAAATTACTTTATCATACTTTACACATCTGCCCGTGCTATCCAAACGGTATAAAATAATAATAAAAATAGACTTTTATCACGTATAGTTGGATAAATGATACAAAAAGAAGCAATGCAGCATTCATGGTTATGCAGTAATTAATAAAACTTGTTATTATATTAATATTGGTCCTCAAGGTTCGCAATTGAAGTTTTTCCAGTAATTTATTTATTTAGATTAATATCGATAGGTATATTATATCTATTATATCAGATGGTGTTTCCGTTATTAGCCTTAAAGTGCTGAATCGAATTGAAAAATTATTTCATCTATATATATAAAAATCGATGTATGTTACGTATGTCATCTATGGACTCCAAAACGGCTGAACCGATTCTGATGAAATTTTCAGGTAATCGTTAGATTAGCCCAGCGGGTGATACTGTGAAGTTTAGTAGCGATCGGATCAACAGATTTTTTTGGCATTTTTGATTTTTCTTCAATTTTTGAACATTAACAATTAAAACCGATTGAATTCGCGCAAATTCAATATACTCTGAGAATTTTATGACGATGGTTCTCATCTTTTATGACTATAGATAATTAATTAGACATAATTAGTCTTATCCGTGTGAAGCTGAACCGGGCCGCTAGTGCATAATATAGTGCATTATCTCAATCTAAAGCATAATAATTTGTAAATTGTGTATAAAATTATTTTAAAACAAGGTTTATAAAAGATCTTTAACATTTGATTGTTGCATTATACAAATAAATGAGGCACATTTAGTACCTAATTAGCTTCACAATTAAAATGAAAACATTGTCAATATGCAACATTATTTGCAAATCAGTTTGTTTTTTAAAATTACCTTATTTGACTTAAGAACTAAATGTTCTTATTATACGGATTTTTGTACATTAATTGAATAATTAATGCTATATCAACCAAGGTTCCATTCTTTACCTATCATCTGAGTTTCCAATCTCTACAATGTAATTACTAATTATATTATTCATGTTTTTTTAACTTCATTATTGTTAAATCTACAAAGCAACTGTCGGCATATAAACGTATCCGTAATCGTGGTAGCCAAAATGGACGGAAAATATACTTAGCATAACATGTATAAATTTTTTGAGCGATTTGTAAGTTGACGAACTTATTAATTCGTGTCAAAAAATATCGTTTTCTATTGACAATTTAGATTTAATTTTTGCGAGACTTTTTCTGATATTATTTTTTTCGGATAAAAAGAAACTGTTTTGACGTAATAATATCTTACTGAATACATTTTATGTAGGGGAACCCGGAGCATAACGAGCTACCGGTGAGCAACGGGGAACGAATTTTTCTCTTAAACTATTAGTTGAAACTTAGTTTTTCAGGCGTCAGATGATTCTTATTTACGTAGTAATGAAATGGTTTACCTCAATAATACCTAAAAATATAGGTATATATTTTATTTCTCAAATGTGTTTTTTTGCCGGTAGGAAATACCTTCCTTAATACGGTATTAAAGTTAATGTTTGATATGCCATTTTGGAGATTGTTTTCTCTCTACTGACGAAAAAAAGTTAGTATTTTAAAATTAATATTTTCATTAAAAAAATACAGTTTATAATTTACGTATCTGGTGGAAATCTGTTTAACAGTTGTAGATAATAACTGACCACTAACGTTGCGAAGTATTCGTACGGGTCCGATAGTTTATATTTATAAACATTTTGTCATACAAATTGAAAAATTCTAATAATATAGTGCTGTAAATATGTCAGTAACGCAGTGTAGTAATTTTTTCTTAATGATACTGTGTGATAGTTAAAATATTTTTTATCTAAACTTCTGTTCACCTATATAATCTGGAATTAAACAACATTTTTAACTTCCCGCTATTGAAAATTTAAAGAAAAGAAGTTATTGGTCTGATTTTCGAAAATCGATTTTTTATCAGGCCCTAGGAGGCTATTCCGACTATTTTTGATTGGACGTCCGTATGTGTGTGTAACAACGTTGCCAGACGTCCCGATTTTTAAATCAAAATTAAATGTCCCGCGCGGGACAGGCTCAGTCCCGCTTTTCGGGGATAACTCGACCGTGCGTAAATAATTATTCTCTTATTGTAAGTTGCAATTTGTAACACTCATTCCTTAGACTATTGTTTGAAACGCCATATTTTTCTAATGAATAAAACTTTTTTGATTTTGATTTCTGTTTTTTTTTTTATTTTTTTTATTCAGAAGACGAATTAGACTCAATTATTGATAGGGTAAATCTGATTTAAAATATCATATTTTTATTATAATACATTTTCTATGGCTATTTTTGCTATCTATTGTCACGTAAACGTAATTTGAACTCAAATAAAAAGATAAATATTTGTAAACTTCTGATTATATACGTTTTTTTACTATGTCCCGCTTTCGACGAAAGAATCCCGCTTTTTTCACTCAAAAAGGTCCAAAATGCCGACTTGGCAAAAAAAATCTACCAACGCTGGTGTGTAAACACATTTTTGTCTTACGGTATCCTTAGAGCGACCAACCGATTGAGAAAGGGTTTATTGAGACTTAAAAATTAAAAATAGCACGTTTTTCATTTTTTCCGCATAACTATTCATACAGTGATCAGAAAAGTTTATTATCACTTAAATTAGCTTAAATATAAAAGCCTACCATATAAATAACTTTTAAATCATTCTAAAAAAAAGAAATAAAAAAATTCAACAATTTTTTTTCTTTTGACTATATTTTTTTATTACCTTCTTTAATGTATTATTAACACAATAGTATCAATTTAAGCGTATTTAAAATATAGCGGGAAGTTTTAGGGTTCCCCAGGGTTGCTGCATAGGTCAACTGATTTCCACATTTTTTTTTTGTTTTTGTTTCTTTAATATATGTATATTTCAATTTGATATCTTTAGGTATATCTATCAGTATTCTTTATTTCACTGTGTCTCGGAAATATCAATAAAAGGATTGGTTAGTCATAAATTATAGATAAAATCGTTATTATGGGAAAATACAGCCTCGTCAAGCGAGTTTTTTTTTAGTTTTAATTATGTTCTGTGCCTATTATCACACTACACAGGACTTTAAAAAACCTCAATTGAAATTCTTAGAAATATATAAGGTATTTCATTTAAAATAATAAATAGTTAACCTACAAGATGCATTAATTTGTTCAGGAAATATCTAGAAAAAGGGTAGTTTACTAGTAAACGAAACTCGATAAATGTAATTTCGTCGAAAACGAATCCAATGATTTTGGTAATATTTCATAGATTTGTATATTATATACATAGCTGGGCACCGTTAATCAAATACTTAACTTCGTTAATCGTTAATCCGTTACTAAAAAAGTTAACTTCGTTAATCGTTAAGCCGTTAATCTTGCAGGTTAACGATTAACGAATCGTAAATCGTTAACTCGCGATAGAAATTCTATTTTATATTTAATGTTAATACGGGCTATGGAAGTTTAGGCAGGTCATGAAATATTAGTGAAAGAAGGGTGTATCATTAGAGTTTTTAATAATAAATGTTCAACTCAAAATACAGCTAGTCTGACATAAGGTGCATATTCCCCTTCATAAACAACAATATATTGAAGTTTTCGTCGGAAAGTGAGGCTCTTTTAGGCGTTAAAATGTCTTTTCCCGTAGAAAAAAGGCGTTCGACTGCAGCACTTGACGGTATAGCGGTACTATATTTAATAAACAGATTTATTATTATCTGTTCTCCGAGGAATGCCGCATCTTTAAAAGAGTCTTTTAACTTAATGTCTAGCCACATTTTGACGAGACTTTGAGCTTTAGTTCTTAAAGATTTGTGACTTTTAGACTTTTCTTTACTTTGAGTGACCGAATTGTAGGTACTTAATTAACGATTGAACGGACTTATGGCAAGTTAACGGAAGTTAATGTGTCCGTTAACATTTTTTAAAGTTAACTGAACAGTTAAATCGTTAAGCACTTTGTTAACTTCGTTAATTAACGATTAACGGATTAACGAGTTAATGCCCACCTATGATTATATACCACCATTCATTTGTTTCGAAAAAATTTAAACGAAAATCGAAAAATGCGATTTTCTCAAAAAAAACCTAATTTTGATAACATTTGACAAATCAACATTCCGCCAATGGATACTACAATATACCCCGTCGATTATTTGTCTCGGAAAAATCCAGAAAGAGTAATTTACTGGTGTATGCTTATTCGTGGTCGATATAACAAGGGAGAAAGTCAATACGGTGAATCCGTACTCTCTGTTATAGGTACGTGTTTTAAATAAAACGAGCCTTAAATTTAATAATACTTTTTAATTTTTATATACAATATGCAGTAAGACACCGCTTAACGCGGGAGATACGTTCCAATAAGTTCCTGCGCTATACGAAACAGCGCTAATCGAGGCCATCTTAATACGTATATAATAGGCATAAGTGAAACAGAACCGAGAATAAGAAAAGTTGTTAGTGTTTTCTTATTTTACTTTGTAACATTCATTGTCAAATACTTTTTTATCACATTAATTATAGATTTATTTATTGTTAATATCGATTTTTGTTCATAGAACATTTATGAAAATCAAATAAAAGTTCGAGTAAGAAGTTATGTTTGTGATGAGGAAGGTTCCTCATTTGACATATTTTGTTTTTTTGAAGAAATCATCTAATGTCGTTCGCATTTTTCTGTTTCGTTCGGCAAGCTATTGTTGATAGCAAGATATTGCATCAATGGCACTTCGTCTTGCCTTTGAACTTCTATCAACATTTGAATAATTTTGTATAAATGATCCATAATTTACGTTATAGTGCCTAAGCTTTTTTTTGGAAACCGCGTAATACTGAAACAGCATTAAGCAGTGCAGCGTTAAACGAGGTCTTATTGTACTTTATGATTTCGCACTATAGGTATTCTGGAATCTAAATACATTTTTAGGCCATTTTACAGTCAAAGAATATTTTAATTTTGTTATTTATGCATCAGCGTGGATAATTTTAGTTGTCGAATGCTTAAATCTGTTATTTGTTTTTCCTTTCGTCTTAGAATTAAAATTATATAATGAGTATTCCCTCAATAGTAGTTTGCTGGTTAGTTATCAGACAATGGTTTTTATTTACGGCATAATACAATAAACTAAATACTCATAATTAATTTTTAGTGTATTTGCCATATGGCAACATACACTATTGGCGTCGGTCGGATGGCGGGACCTAGGGGTCGGACCAAAATTTCTCGACGTTTCATAACCTCCTAAACACTTTGGCACCATTTTTAAAAATGTTTATATATATATGTATATATATATTTATATATATATATATATATATATATATATATATATATATATATATATATATATATACGTATATATATATATATGTGTGCGGGCAATAACTTTCGAAAGAGTTAATTGATTTTAACGAAATTTCGCCCACGTGTTGAAATCCATCACCGCAAGAAGCCTATTTAAAATGGGCGTAATCGGGTCATTTTAAGGGTAGTTTTTAGGAGTTGAAAAATGTTTTTGGGCCCCAAAATATCGAAAAAATTCTCAGAATCGTTTCAAAATTGACATTTAACCCTTTAGTAGTAATTAAAAAGTGTCCCTAAAATTTTAATAAAATCGGCCCGACAGGACCGGACTTACAAATTTTATGAAAACACTAGTTTGCGTATACGAATTTACTTACTGAAGGTCGTATGTAATTTGGTGCAGTTGTTGGATTGATAACAATATTTCAACTAATAAAATTATTATTGTAAGGGGTGTATTAAGGGGTTCAATTTTTTTTTATTTTGTCCAAAAACAAACTTAATTTCATTTAATAAAGCCACAATACCTGTATTAGCAAATACACTATATTGTCGGCAGGGTTTTGGCACTGCGACCCGGGTTTTTTTTTAATTAAATTCAGGCATTGATTTTCTTTTTTTAATTCCCTGCTAATTGTAAATAGACAAATATTGATTTTACTAATGTCTTATGTTCATTTTAGGTATATTTGCAAACATTTAACTAATACATAATATTTGCATTGCTGGTTGCGAATTAAATTAAATTTATTATTGCCAATTCAGTTATAGAAAATAATTGGGGGTATGTATAAAAACATCGGTTTATTCTTAAATTATTTTTCTTACGTAAAATCTAGATGCACACTAAAATAGTTATGCCACCATAAAAATGAATGTTTTTATTTATTAATAATTACTGAATAGCACGTAATTTCAAAAAATCTCTACATAATATTATTACATAATTCATGATATAATTATAGATTCGAAATTATGTTGCTTACAAAATCAGAAAGCATCAATCTCTAATAAGAATGAAAAATAAACTCCTGATGGCAAGCGAAACGTATGTCAAGAAAATAAAACCGGTCAAGTGCGAGCCAAACTCGGGTGAAGAGAGGATTTGTGCCATTCAGTTTTCCGTGAGAACTTTAAGGCTGTCGGAACGCTCTGAATTTAAGCCAAAAATAGAGCTTCGGCTGTCAACTGATTGTAGACTTATTCGTCAACATTCTGCAAAAAATCTTGCTCTATAAGGAAGATAAAGGACAAATCTAGGTCTCTAATGGACTACTTTTGTAATTTAGGACGATTTACTAGAAAAAAGTTGGCATTAATTGTGCTAAAAAAACACACGTTTTCAATGTCACGGTATGACCTTATTCGTACTTATTTCACAAAACTGTTCCATCACAAACCTAAAGTGACTCTTCCTTTTTCGGAAAAGTTTTTTAAATCTTCAAAATATTTCCAAAAATTAGAGTAATCAATTGACAGCGGCACCCTTGCAATAAAATTTTTTAGCCTCGTAGTTGGCACTAGCCAAAAATTGAAACGTGCGGATGATTTGAGCGAGATAGAGCTAAAGAAGGTCACACCCACAATATGTCTTTTGCCTACCTCGCCCCTTACCGCTGGGTCTCAGCACAAACAAACTGCAGAGCGTTCCGACAGCCTTAAGACACGATTTTCGTTTAAGTTTTCCTGTAAACTATGAGTTCGGTTCCTTATATCTCCTGTTTATTTCAAAATGTTAGGCTCAGTAGTTTCGGGGATAGGGAAGGGGGATGCTCCATTTCACTATATTTTCTTTTATCTTTTAAGTTATGAATTTTAAAATTATAAAAAAAATAGATTTGTATTTCCCATAACAAACCCTTTCATTTGATACGACACATGATGCACTTGAAATTTTTTTATTTTTAAATTTGGGCCCTAAAATTAGCCCCCAAAATTGTAATTCGTTTACTTACACTACGAATCCGTGATTGGGTCATCTGACTCTACATATGTACAAAATTTCAACTTTTTTCGTTCAGATTCGGAAAAAATAAGCCGTGACAGACGACACACGAGAGTAATTCTATAAGGGTTTAGTATTTTCGTAAAAAGCGTTAGTGGTTTGGCTTTTTGTAGTTATTTTTCAATATTTAATGTCTTAACAAACCTTCATCTTTTTTACTGGCCCTAATGAACAGCGGGTTTTCAAATTTGTTTTTGCATTACTAATAAAATAATGGTATATTTTAATTACACGTACTAGCATTATGTAGATAAAAATATTCATACGTTAAATTACATTTTTCTGTAAAATTTATTTCGTAAAATTACTGATATATTATCTAAGACGTATCGATTTTTAACCACAGTATGTAAAAAGAGGGGCGCTATTTGAAGCCTTTGTCTGCTTGTGGCATCGTAGTTCTAAACCATTTGAACTGATTTCAGTGCGGTTTTTTTAAAGCTGATATTTGGCGAGATGGTTCTTATTTGTATGAAGAATACTATCCTAAAGGTCTAATTTACATATTTCGTTAGGAAATCAGTGGCGGCCTTAAAATTGAACTATCAGATATGTTCCTCTAGTGTCCTTGCCATTTATTATTATATTACTTGTTTAATGTAATTTACTTTTTTTGTTGTTTTACAAGTTTCTCTAATTGTACAACAAACTTTGGAAAAAAAGCGCTAACTTGTTTGCTAATCAGAAACCAGTTCGGAAATAAATCAAGATATTTTATAAATCTAAACCATAACGTAATTTTAATAACTAAACTGTATTTTTCGTTTAGATCTGAAATAATTCTACAAATCGTTAAAAAGTAATTAAATCAGGGAATTGCTAAGCAATGTGGGAAGTTGAAGATCGCATTTTTAAAAAAATTTTAAAACTATCGTAATTCTTTATTTATTTTAATTGTGCTCCAAAATTAAACTTACATGTTAGGAAGTGTTACAGTATTTTAATTAAAAGACCTGTCTTTCAATACCTCACTCGTTGATGCAGGTGGATTTTGTTTTTAATCATAACTTTCCATGTATTGCAGAGGAACTGCAGAGTTTTTGAAGTTGGACAACAAACATTTAAAATCGAAACATAAAAGAAATAGGTTGATCGACGCCATTATAATATCAAACTTTTATTTTAGGTTGGTTCTTTTCTAATATCAATATTAAAATTTGGACGGCCAAACAACTAAAATGGAGGATCGTTCACAGAGCTGTGACTAAGAAATAAAAGTGACATGACAATTTTTACATCTTCATAGAATATTATAATCTAATTTCTAAGTACAGTGACAATAAAGCACAGCTTATAATCGACGCTGGAAACATTCAAAAGTCGACGTATAAACTTAAAAAAAGTGGTAGATAATGTATGACATGATTAATCGAATTTAGCTGTATATTTTTCTAATTAATAAAATGGAAAAATCCAGTAGTTACGTCGCTGGTTAATTACGCTCACCACAAGACAATCATGCAGTGTGGTCTGTCCAGTGTTACGACAAGACAACAATGTATTGAGACAGTAGTAAGAATCGAAGCTTATGATACAATCGCCTTAGTGTTAGGCAAAATAACGGTCAGTGCCTGCATGCCGCGACGTCGTACCATATAAATACGACCATTTGATAGTCGACCCGTGTTTAGTGTACGCTGTTGTGAGCTGGGGTATGCACGTAGCCCTCGTTGCCTACTTTGATTCTTTCAACTGTCATACGATCATTTTATTCTGACAGTTTACATGACTAAAATGATATAAACATTCCACAGTGGATGTGTTTTTTTTTATGATTCGGGGTATAATTTTGTTGCAATTGAATTTTATGAACAGTAAAATCAATTTTTCTGTCAAAAAGTGAGTGAAAATTTAGCACGTGGTATAAGAACCTTTCAAATGCTTTGTTTTTTTAAACATTGCTTTTTTGTGTGAAGTGTGCAAACAGTGTTTTACTACGAAATTAACTGTGTTTGTGGTATCAAGTGAATTTTTTGAAGTGCTGTGACACTTGCGAAGTGCTATTTAGAAAAATCGTTGGGTTATTTTACACGTTTTGCTATTTCTGGTGAGTATTTAATAAAAATTCTATCTGTTTTTAACATTTCAATTATTTTTGACAGGTTAATTACAACTTAACCTATAAAATTCATACCACAATTTCTAACTTTCGTATTGCGTAAAGATGAATGAAAATTTATGTTAAATATTCCATTTAAAAATAAAGTATGCACAAAATACTAGCAAGAATGGATAAAATTGCCTTCGGCCACCTAAAAATAAAAAATCTAGACTGTTCTACTGAAAATGTTGCATAATCATAACTAGTAAAAAGTATTTGAATTACATAATATGTACCTAATCAGTTTGTCATAAATTATGATAATTTGCATGAAATTTTGCAATATTATATTTGATTCAGTCTGCGGTAAGACACTCTAGTGGCCCTGTTTAACTAATAACTGTGCTATAATAGTTGGAATTTCACATTTTCATTGTTACATATGCGGAAGAAAGCAATTGCATGAGTAGAGAGGATAGCAGATTATGCAGTTTTAAACGCTGTTTGGCCTCAATAAATGCTTTGCCATTACCTATTATAATATTACGTACCTACGCACAGATTCTTATATTGTGCATAAAAAAATATCGTTTATTAGTTCTTACTTCATTTTACTTTACGCAAAAATTACATTCTCAATTACTTTCAAAATACTTGTGTTAAAAACGACTAGGTCGATTAAAAAAAAATTTATATACTTAATATGGTATCAATCCGTAAACACTGAATAATATGATGCCAATTTTTTTTCAAATCGGGTAACTCCTCCAAAAGTTATGACAACAAAATTTATGCGATGAATTGATAAACTGTTTTTTGAACTCTGTTAAGTCTGTTAAAAAGTTGACTGGAACGTCTCTCGAATAGCAATAGCTATTTACAGACGGGCTGGATATGTCTGTTGCCCGGAGTCCCCAAAATGTATTTACTTTTTTTGGATTTTCCAGAATAGCTCGAAATTATTAAAAATTTATCGATATTTTAATAAATTATGTGCGCCATTAATTTCTATTCCAACATTTGAACCTGTAAATACTTTTATGATATGAGGACTCCTTTATTTAGTTCAACCTGTGACCCCCCTTCTTGTAGCAGACAATGCACATTTTGAATTTGAATCTAATTTTGAAAACGTGGATTGATGAATAAAAAATAATATTATTTATTTACGAAACGATCGTTAATAAAATTAATTATTCATATGCTTGTGTACATCCTAGAATTAAATCGTTTGTGACAATATTAATAATAATAAAAATGCTATAGATAGTTTTTAATAGTGTTGAGGGAAGAATACCAAATACTAAAAAGTAAAAACAATCAAAATTCATTGTTTCATTCTGCCACTGCGTTGTGTTATTTTTTACAGCTTTAAATTTGAATGGAAAAGAATCTAGCCTACGACTTCGATAAGTTTCAACTAATGATAATAATCACTGTCAACCAACAAGTACATAACCTTCCTTATTTGTTTAATCCTCATGACATTGTGTCTGGCACATGAGATTAAATCCCTGAAGCCAATGGGGGAGAAAAAAACTACATAACCTGTATTTTATTATTGTTCTAGTTGTACATGGCTATACTATTTTGCTGTTTTAATTAAATAAGTAAAACTATGTAAGTAACAGTATTAAAACATAAACTCTTTGGCATACCCTGTACTCTTCGGGAAAAAATTATTTGATATCAATAACTTGATTACTTTATACGACGTCACAATATAATATTTAAGGGGCGTAGGGTAGTATGTACATACATCTGTTTTTGTTGTATTTTCTATATGAAAATTTTTTTACCATTTCAACCCAGTACTGGGGGAGACTTTAGGTCAAAATTCACTTTTCAGAATTTTACAGTATTTTTTTTGTTTTGAGGTTCTCTGAACCAAAAAACATATTTTTGAAAAATGTGTAGAATTTTTTTTCTAAGTTTCATAGTTTCGGAATATTTTGAAAATAAAAAAATCACATGATCTTTTGTTCTGAAGGTCCCTCAAAAATAAATTAGTTAGGTAGCTGACAAGCATGCTTTGGTTTATTTTCACTGTAAAACCCTAAAGCTTTCGTATTATTTATTACTAGTCGTTACCCGCGCAACCACACGCTTTAACATGATATTTATTATAATAGAAAACAAGATAACGAGTAATTGGAATAATGAAAATAAATCAATTTAAACACTCATTGATTGCAGCGTTTCGTCTTTTTTTTATTAAGACTTTTTCAAGCTCTAAAAATTTTACAATAATTAACATTCATATAATAAAAATATTAAACATTATGGATTAAATAATTTACTAAAAAGAAACATATATCTGGAATTGAACTTTGAAGATGAATTATATTTATTATATCAAATGTCAATATTTTTGTGGGAATGGTTAGAATGTTTTTTTCTGCCTGATGTTGAATTATTTTTACTTATTTTCTTGCATCTTATTCAAGACCTTTTTTAAATTTTTGGCACCTTAAAAGTATTCGAGTAACGGTAGTTACTATAAAAATAAAACACCTTTTAATTGCATCTGAATTCTATAATATTAATGAGTTTTTAAATTTGAAACTTTAAACTTTTTTATGTATGACATGTCAAATAAATGAACCACATTTCCATTGCCAAATAAATATACTATATCAAGAGTGGATAACCTTTTTTATAATATGGGCCAGAATAAAATTTACGTTTTTTCCGCGGACCGTAGTAGTTAAATTGACACCTTCTTGTGACCTGTAATTTTTTAGTTTGCAAATATGGAATATTTTCCTGTCTCTTTTTTTCGTTTTTTTCATAAATAATACAAAGTTAATTACTACATTTTTTTCTTCTTAAAATAGTCGTTATGAGTTTTTGAAGTGAAAGATGCTTTAATAGATGCTAGTTTTAGCATTAGTACTAAAAATTATGAACATACATGTTGCTATGTGCGTTTTATATTAAATTTAAACTAATCGAAAACATCGAAAAATATTTATTTATAATTTTTCCTAAAGATCTCGCGGGTTGGATTGAAACTTTTCGTGGGCCGCAGTTGGCTCGCAAGTCGGGGGTTGCCCACCGTTGTACTATATTACAGTATCATTTTAAAAAAACACATAATAAATAACATGGGGTGTATGTAAATCTTGTGGAACCTGCAGGAAACCATAAATGACTAATATGGGAATTCTAAATAAAAAATCACTTGTACTAATTTGAAAATTCGGGAAGAGAAAGAGATTACATCGATGTCTTTATCTTTCGAAATATGTACTGCCTTTTGAACTTTTTTTAAATAAATGTTTGATGTGAATTTAAACTTAACATGTAGAGATATTCTCAACGTTTTTATTTTAATTTCAAACAACGTTTTACATAAAAATTTAACTATCATATATATAATTATTAGTAATTAGTGACATGAATAAGGCTTTGCAAGCTGTATTGTGTGTGAATAAAATGCATCATACATGCAATCTAACGAACAATAAATTAATAAACCAATAAAAATTAAAACTTAGACACCTATGCACATGGAATATTAATTGTCTGTCATCACTAATGATTGTACTTTTTTTGATAATTAATACAACCTTGTCGATTTAAAAAAAAAAACAAAACCACTGTTCAAACACATTTTCTTCAATATTACTGATTCAAGGTGAAGATTGCTACTTACGAAATACGACTTAAAATTATACCGTAATTGTTACGTGAACGGTTGTGTCAACTATACCAATCATATTATTACGTAATTAATGACGAGAAACAAATATTGAGTCGTATTTACTTTAACCATGTTTGTAATTTTAATCGGAATACTTAATACGTACCTACTAGAAAATAGTTCTGCCCAATTTTACTTGTCATATTTTTTTTAGTAAAATTCGCACGCTTATAAATCAATAATTAACAAATAACACAAAACAATTTTATTTTTAGAATACATAATCGGTATATATTATTTTTCAAAGGTGTTTTTTGTCGGTATGAAAATTAATGTTTGATAAGCCATTTTGGAGATTATTTTTCTCTCTAATGACGAAAAATAAGTTAATATCTTAAATTAATGTTTTCATTAAATAATTACAGTTTAAAAATTTAGACAATTTCATTGCAGAAAGTAAGATTCAGAAAAAAACAATATGTCGCCATCTGGTGGCAACTTAGTTCCTACCGGGTGTCCCACTACACCTCGTCTTTTTTTGCTTTCCGGGGATATAATAAACTGACAATTCGGTACTTTCTCACTCATTAAAATATCTTTATTTTTAAATTATATCTTCATTGGTTCATTGATTAATTCAAGGAAGTCCTTAACATTCAGTTTATTTTCAGGGGATATATCGGGGTTAAAACCGATGCAGTATCTGCACATCAAGTTCGTTATTTCATTCAAATAGACATGACAAGCATTATAAAATATTACTAATAACACTGTTAGCTAATAATATTGTAGACTATTGATTTAATTTGCGTAATTTTATGTTGCTGAATGATTCTGTTTAAATAAATAATGCATTCTTATAACAAGTTCGCAAGGTTGTCATACCGTTCCATCGTCATACTTGTACTAATCAATAATTGCAATGTGAAATTATTGTCACCACTTTCAACTATTTATAAGTTATATATCCTAAGCATTGCTACAATCGACATGTTTGACATTGTTAATGCATTCTTTGTTGAAAACAATATTATAATTTAAATTTAGCAACTAACCATTTTCATTACGTATATTATACGCTTGTCAGAGTTCTTATACTACAATGTTCTTTGTATTGCCTGACATTCATTGTATTTGTGTTCAGATATTTTAAATATTGATCATAACCTTAAGGTAGTTGTCGTGGTACAATATTGTCAAAAAGTTATAGATTATACGCGCCACAAAAGTACACTAGCTTGTAGCTAAGTGATCCATAATTTGTACGCAAGACTGTACCCGTTGAAAAATTTCCCATACAGTATTCATATGCATGTATACTTTTCTATAAATTGTTGAACTTTAAACCGTTATTTATAAATAATTAATTAGACGGTCAAAAAAATTTCTAATTTTTTTTTTAAACTCATAACAAATGCATTGAAAGACTGTCAGTTTTTGGAAAGTTTCGGACAGTTAGTTCTTTTTTTATAAATAAGAAACTGGTTCAGAACTACAGAGATCGTATACAAACAATGTTAATTATCCAATTTTTAATTGAATTTATCTCGGATTATATACGGTCGATTGACTTCAAATTTTCAGGGTAATTGTATTATCATATCCTTAATAAGTATACAAAAATTAAGAATTTTCTGACGGTGTGCCTTAACCACGACAACTACCTTAAATGCTCCTTAAATGTTGCATGAGTCTTTGGCAAAATAGACGCTGGTTTACCGGTTTACCCTATCTTAGGCTATTTAATAACTTATAAGCGTAGTGAATCTCTTTAAACTGCTTTAATCTATTTTTAAAACAGTGTAGATTATAGACGCTCAACATCTAAGGTCATGAGTGGAAACGTCACATATTATAAAGTTATGTAATTTTGAAGTACATTCGTAAAATATTTTTATACACTAATAATGCGTTTTTTTTGTATGACTTCATAAAAATATGTTTTAGGTAAGCAATTATTAATTTTTAGTTCGTATATTCTGTGACTTTTTATGGCTATAATCGCTGTTTATGGAAATTTTGAAATTATTTACCTCTTACTAATTCTTCGCTAGCCGCACTTTATGGCTAGTTTCGTTTTACTAATGTAGGGTATATGAGCAAACACACTATTGACGTTGAGTGTATGGCGATACCTAAAATGTCGACATTTGATAAATTTTGTAGCAACTGGACACTATTTTCTTAATGAGAAATATTTGATACACATTCTTAAAATCAGACATTTTTTTTTGAATATTCAAATATAAAGTCAATACTTAGAAATAGTTTTTACAAATAGAAAGTTCGTTAGAATTCGTTAAGAATTTAATTACCATTTCTTTCGTATATTATGATGCGGTTCATGTAATTTATCTATTAATATGAAAATCATGTCGTCATAACGGACAATAAGTCTAAAAAATAACATATTTGTATGAAAAAACCAGTCTCAGGAAATAATTAACGAAAACACTTGCTCCAATTTGTTTTTAAGTTTCTATTGTTTGCATTTTTTGTATTATCTAATTTTAATTATTATTATATCATCATCATCTGTTTTTGCCTAAACTACAAGGCTAAATTTATACAAATTATGTCTATTATGTAGATATTTACTGTCTGGAATTTGCATAATAATGCATAATATATTTAAGTATTGGTATGCGATATTTTCGGTGAAAAAAAAAGTCGGTGTTAAAAATAATTGCACTAGTTTTAGAACATAATGTAACCCTGACGATAGAACGATTTGTTCCAAAATGCTGGTTCAATTCCACTTTCAATTGCTTTATTTATTTATTTATTTTTTTTTTGTGCACTTCAGCAAACTTAATGCTTGGCTTAAGGCAAGGCAAGAATAAGACTGATTACGATTTGTTCAATAAGTTCCATTTAATGATTAACTTTTTCGATGACAAATGAGAAATAGAATTTAAACAATCTTGGACAAGTGGAATATTGTTCTAGAATGTATGTGGAGAAATGTATTTTTTAACCATATATACAATTTTTCAGAAGCAATATCTTTGAACTTATAAGTATGCAGCCAAAATAAAAATTTAAGTAATCAGCTTCGCCTTTATACCGTGATCTTGTAAAATACGTATAAAAAAATGATGGTTAACTAAAATAACATTGTTTAAATAAAATTTCAAAACTTTTAATTTGAAATTAAATAAAGGAAGAAAAACACCAAACAATCGAACGATTTTGCTCACAGGTTTAATCCATAAATATTTGTAATACTTGAGTAGTTTTCATAATCTCTATTAGATCAAATAAATAAGAAAACATTTCTATTCTTACTGTTAATTATATTATCTATTTTATTGTATTGCTTTTGACTTTCGCGTCCTACGCAAAGAAATATATATATCTATCTATAACGCGAGTATTCGAATTTCGCGAATAATGTTGTTGATTGTAAATTAATATTTTTTTTAGATTTCAGTCAAGTCTATCGTCCCTTCGACTAAATTATTAATATAGATAAAATAATAGTTCTTTTATTTAAATTAAGTAATAGTTTTTTTTATATTTAATAATTTTTTATAGATTTGAATCAAGTCTATCGTTCCCTTTACTAAATTATTAATATAGATTCTACGATATGAATCAATTCTGGGGCGTCAAAACATTCGTACAGTTAATGAAATTGACCTCACCTTGTAACTTGCAAATTATTACTTTACACAAATCTACAGTCCGCCATAAAAAGTAAATGCCAAAACGGGGATTCTTATTGTCCATTATAATATTGTAGCTGATATACTCAAGGTTCTGCCGCATGCCTCAATTTAATCGGTATTATATATAGGGTGTTGCAAAATCTTTAGTATGCAAAGCGATTACGCCAAGGAATAAGACTGAACAAGACCTCAGTGATGCCGAGCGTCTGTAATCTAGGTTTATCAAGAAGAAATCGCTTTCCAGTCTTGATATCAGCCTCTTTTTATTTATTTTTTATGGAAACGAAAAACTGGCAAGTAAATCTGTTTTATTCAGGTTTCAGTGGTTGTCAACTTGACGTTCCTATCCAATATTTCATGTGATGAAAAAACATTGTTCTGTTTGTGACTTTTTTTTTATTAACGGTAAAACCTTATTGCAATATCAATTAAACAGGCATAACTACTTTTATATTTTATAATATTGTTTATGACGATCTAATAATGGAACAATTTTGGCTTGGAACTTTTTTTTGTATATTTAATAGTTCTTGGGATTTTACAGAAACACATCGATGGGGGCAGTTTAACTACTATCGCCTATTGTCTTCACAAGTTAGGTCTCACGTGCCTTCGATATCTATATGTTTTAATCATATAAAGAATTTCATGCTTTTATCATCAATTTGCTTATCTACCTCACTATTGCATGCATGTTACCCTTTAAAAACAGTATCAACAAGTGGTTATGTAAAATATTTATTATTACCAATATATGTGTAGTATGTGTAGTTGTCTCATAAACTATTTCAATCTGTGCTAAAGTCCAGTTTGCAAACAAAATATGTACAGTGGCGTTATTTGACACACATTCAACATGTACAAGGAACATAATAATTTCATGCAAGATTCATTTTTTTACAATGTAATTCACTGAACTGGAAATATTATTATTTTAAAATTAAAACATGTGAAAACAGATCTCATGTTATGTATAGATACTTGATCGATAATAATACATAAAAAAATCATTTGTTCGAGGTACGAAAAATTAGTTAGGATTTTTGTGACTTAATATATAATTTTCGATATCTAAAAAAGTTAGGAATCATTTAATTTAAATTGAAAAGAAATCGCATCGGTGATTTTAATTTTGCGTAGTTGTTTTTAGATCGATAGATGTGCATTTTTGGTGCTTAATATTTAGACAAAAAAATATTATATTTTTATCTGAGAATAGGGAAAAATATTAACTGAACATTAATTATATTTACAAAGTAATGAATAAAATATCTTCCCATTTTTTGTGTTCTATTATAATATTAGATACGCACAAGTCTCAGGAAGTAATAAAAATAACAGCATACCAAATAAATTGGGAGCCTTTCTTTGATTAATTAAGGAAAAAATTTGCGTTGAAATTACTTCAAATTTGCATTTTTTTCTTATATCTATTTATATAAAATTCTAATCGAAAATCGAGGTTTATAATAATTTATTTTACCTTGAGTGAAAATGATATAACATATAAGGAATCGCTGTTCGCTTATTTGCGATTTTTTTTATATTAGATCTATAAATATTTAATGGGTCAACAATAATTATGATGTTCATGTCAGAATTGCGAGAGTTATCATCTGGGAAATTGATATGAAATTGACATAACTACAGGAAAAACAACAATTTATCGTTATTGAATCTAATGAGTTTTAACAACAAACTGAACAAAGAACTATTTATCTGATTGTTTTATGTTGTTTTTTTATAATATTGTAATTACATTGAATTGGAACTTTGCTATGGAATTAGCTTCACAATAAACTGTATTATTCTGTAACGTAAAGACGAAACACAGAGATAACTATTAAACACAAAACAGCGTTTTTTTGGGAATCTGTATATTCATACAGGGATAAAAATGTTGACTGCTTTACCTCATGAAATAAAATGTTTTAAAGACATTCAGTTTAAAAAAATAGTTCAAAGCATAAATCTGTGCCTTACCACATTTCAGATATATTTTGATTATTTTTTTAATTGTATTTTGACGACTGTATCCATACTTGGCTCTACAAATAAAAACTATTCTATTCTATTCTTTTTTATGTGCCAATCATTACGGTCATAGTTTTCAAATTTGTAAATAACTGAGTTTTGAACTAAAACATTTTTAATTTGTCTTGTGAACAGATTTTTTAGTATTGATAGTTTTAAGGTAAATTGTGATCAGTAAATTGAATTTGACATCTGTGCAGGTTTTTTCTATAAATCAAATGCTTACAAATTGACCTTTGACTCTGCCCGAATAAGACATGCTTTTTTTTATTCAGTGGTAATGTTTTTAATAATTTTTCGGACTATTTAGTATTTAATAATGATGATAACTCCAACAGCTGTTTTTATCGATAAGATTAAAAACTAGAGCCTGCAACGGTGATCAGTGAGTGATTCAGTTACTCACTTCATTCTATATTAGGTATAATAATATCACTACAATAGTATACCTACACTTCTTTCGGGCTTTATGATAAATTTTTTACAAATTCCACTTTTACGAAATGTCTAAGATATGCTGGCGGTACACTATATAATCATTTACCAATTAATATAAGAAACATATATATACGTACATGTAATTTCAATAAGTGTTAAAACACTTTAAAATGCTTTCTTGCTGAGAAATATTTTTTTCCAGTTCAAGAATATCTAACTAGCTGATGTATAATTTACTTGTATGACGCCATTTATACTGTATTACAGTTTCTAAAGACTTTTATTATTACTTTTTTTCGGAATAGTAGAATGCGAAATCTATTTTATAATCAAAATCTTATTGTTGGCGTTAATTTTCTAAACCTTCTCTTTTTTATTTCACTTGTTTTTTCTTTTTTCTTTGTGGATATATTTATATATTCATATATTTACGTATTTTATTTCTTTATATTTTATCTATGTATTTAAAACACAAGACGTTTTTTGTCCGTGAATTCTGGGCGGCCTTCACTTAACCGATTTTAATATTTGTTTTTTTTAATTTAATTCTAGACTTGCCATCTCAACTTCATTTTACCAACTAAAAAAAAGTGTCTTTAAAAACCATCTTACATATGTTGATTAATGCTTTCATTAACATTCTATTAACATTTTAGATTTTCTATATTTTGTTACAAACAGCGAGTAATGCTTAGTAATTAATAATTGGCTTTGTAAAATGAAAATTAAAAAGTTCATAAAATACTAAATGCAAGCAGACAAAACAAACCATGTAGAATATTTCAAACAAAACAAAGACACCAGGCACAAAACAATTTCATTATGTCAGCCGAATTGTAAATGCCGCTCTGCTAAGCGGTTACCTAGTTATTTTTATAAAGCGGCATTGTCTTAAAAAATTAAACTCACTAAAATTAAACAATTTTGTATGTGGAATTTTTAAACATACATTCAACAAACTTTTTTCGATAAAAAAAGTTGCTATGAAAAATATAAAAATACTGAATTTATAGACGTGCTATATAACGAATTGTATTAATTTTGGCGTATGACGGTTCCCTGTACAAATATTCATTATTTAGCTTTGTTATTGTAAAAAAAGAAAGCTTTACAAGTTATCAAAATACCTATTTTATATAAGGAATTTTCTGACAGTAACAAATTAAAAATTACGTTCAAAAATACGGCATGAAATCATTTTTTTTATAGAACTTACTTTTTTCGATAAAAGAGATTCTTTTGAAAAATGTCAAAATACTGAAAATAGATGAGCTCCAATCGATTCTAACATTTTGGACGTCTCGCTTAATGAAACGTCGTTGAAATCTATTTCTCGTTGTAAATTTTATTCTAATATTTATTATTTAGCTGTGTGATCAGGGAAAATTTACAGGTTATCAATATTATACAATTTTTTATGAATAATTTTCCGATATCAAGAAATTTTTTATATAAAGCTGCGTTTACAAGATACGGTATGATTTTTTTAATGTGGTACACCCTACTTTTAGTTTCAAAGTTCAATAGAGCTTACTGTTTTGAATTGTAGTCGTTAGAATTGTCAAAATATTGAAAATAGATGAGCCACAACAATCCATTCTTATATTTTGATCAAAAGAAAAAAAATAGGCATAATATGTATCCGTTACCAAAATTAAAATATTTATCACTAGTGCATGGTTTTATAAAAATGCTTTTTCAGCAATTTACAAGAAAGCTAACCGCTTTGTAAAACGGCTAAATTTAGAATTCGGCTGCGTCATATATTTACAATAAATATTATAGTTGGATAGCGAAATTCTGATAACAAGATATAAAATACCGGGGTAACTTCGAAACTTACTTTATTATTAAAAATGTCAATAAAAGAAATTTTTCATATTTCAGTTCTTGAATTGCATGAAATGAAAGGAAATATTAATTAGATATTAATTGATTATTTCGTATCAAATCAATTCAGTCGTAAATGTATTTAAACAACTTATTCCATAATAGGATCCAAGTTATTATTTTAAGTTTTGGATCAATGGCGGATTTTGGACGTACATGTTTTTTGGTTTTAAATGGACCTTGGTGTACTGAAACGGTATAATTTTCGAGTAAACTCTGAACAATATATAATTTTTAATTTCGAAAAATCCAATTTGGTATTTGCAACCAACATTCCACAATCAAATTCTAATAAATGAGTTCGTAACATATCTCACAATTCTTGGCCAGTTTACAAATCGCTCTACACAGCTACTATTTCGACAAATTCGCAGATATTTCCAAATTACCAATATTTAATACTAATATTTGTTATTTAAATTTTACGTATTGTATAATGGGTGCAGCTTTCGTATTGAAATTGACTTGTGTTTGAAAACTAGTTTTGACGCAATTATTTTTTGATATTGTAATTATTGCGATAACTGATAGAGCACAAGACATCAACTAATTTAGAAATGTTTGGAAATTACAAGTGTTTTATTAGCTGTAAATTTGGCAGTAACATAAAAAATCAAAAGTTTCGACTGGCGATTATGTAAGTCTGAATAGTGAACATTACTTTGGAAGAAATCGATAATAAAAACAAAAAATATACATTAGATCTGAATCTACAAGTTGCAGGGAATAGGTTAGCTTCGATTAATTTTGAAAATGCTTAAACATAAATGCTTTTGAGGTTATCAAGGTGCAGTGTGAATAAAAGCCTTACATCAAAAAATGTTACAAAAAAGTTTTGAATTTAACACGATTTACAGTTCATGCAATGTGATTAAAGCTTAATGCCAAAAGGGTCTACAAAAGTTAAATGTCTTAGAATTAAATGGTAAATAAAATGATTTGCGCTTGCTTGGACCACAAGTGTAATTGGAACATGCCTCCGTGCTTAGGTTGGGAATCCTTTCGCTATTGAACTCGGTTGTTGAGCGTCTATAATCCAGTATTTAAGTGCAATCAGTTTTAACGCCACGCACACAAGGATACCAAAACAAAACACATACGAAGAAGCGCTTTCCATATTAACACACAGCTCATTGAAAAATTCGTTTAGATGGAAAACAGAACCGATTTTATTGTAGATTTGAAGACAGACTGGTTAAAAGTAATTATAAAGAACAATCCCCATTTTACTAGAGAATTTGTTGGTTGAATGTTACACACAAGTGAATTCTATTTAAATATGTTTCTAGTGTTGTTCGACGGATAAAAATAATAAAAATCCGTATAGGGGATAGATTTTCATATTTTAACAGTATAGTATGAAAATATAAACCGAGCTGAGATTATTACTTATCAGGATAGATGAAGCAATATTTCTTCTTATTTAGAGTAATTAATTGTGGTGTTATAGAAAAGTAGTTAAGTTATTAATTTTCTATTGTCATGGCTGATTATATCAGTAGATATAGAGGCCAATAAAACATATATTAAAAAAAAGAAAAGTTGTTATTTATGAAAAAAATGTCGATTCCTACCAATGTCAAACTGTGGACAAGATTTAGACCAAAATCAGATGTCGGTTTAAAAAATGACAATGAACAATTCTTATTGTACAATGTACGGCAATATTTGCAAAAAAGTTACGGATACTAAATAAATCGAATATTTTTCATTCCATTTTGAATTATATCATAATGATTTATGATCGGTGTATTATTCTTTTTTCAATGTTTTCAAGGTTGCATTAAAAAAAAAAAACTAATATGAATCATAATAATATACTGGCTCGTAATTTATAAAGCTTATCACTTTATCAGTACTCAGTTTTCAATTTTGTCATAAATTTTTTAATGGTTTGTCATTTTTTCGATTATTTTGTTTTCTACAATCAGCGATTGCTTATCATTCATAAGATGTATTTGCTATTTTCAGACATAACTGTTCAGAATTTTTTGCAGGCACAGATAAGGTAAAATCGTATTCCCCAAAAAATTTTACGAGAAATAATAATTTCCTTGATAAATTTGTTTTATGTAAAACGTTTTACAGTTCGAAGATTTGTTTTCCATTTTTCTATTCTTAGTTTATAAAAACTTTTGCCGTTGGCCCGCTTGAAATTTTTTTTGAAAATTAAATCAGATATCGATTACATAAAAGGCTTCTGAGTTTTTCGATTTTTTTGTATTTTACTTGTGTTGTTTTTTTGCCATTTGAAATACTTATTGAAAATTAATTCATATTCATATCTGTCGCTTATTCAGGTACTTAACCTGTATTATATAACCAAAAGTTCGAAGAATTGTCAGTATAATCTTTAATATATTATGTAATAAGTTTGAGCACACTTAAATTTTATAAATTTTCGATAAAGATTATCATATAGATATAATTTTCCCTTGTTGTATTCGTTTTTAGATAATAAAATTAGTTTGTAAATATAAAAATTAAAAATGTATTTCTTAAGTTTTTTTTTATCGCATACATGAGTTTACATGAGATAATTTTTTGTTTTAATTAAGTATTGGTAATATTTAAAAATACCAATCAACAAACATTTATTTTTTTGTGTTCGTGGACGAGTTTTTGTAATTATTTAAATTAACACCAAAAAGAGATGGATTTATCATATATAGGGTCGAACTTGCTTTTATACTGCTTATAATTTAATCTAATCTAAAATCAAGCGCTTAAAACATGAGTAATGTTCGAAGTAATCTGTGGTTTGTACAAAACATTTTGGCTCTAGGTCTGCTGTTCTATTTTTGTTTAAACTTTAGACATTTCGTCATAGAGAAACTTTGTGGCAGCACTCGTTAACAATTTTTCATTTTTTTCCCTTATATAATATTTATCACAATATAGGATCATAATATTTCCAATATGTCTAGGCAGCTAGTATTTAAATTTCCTGATTTTTTTTTATTTCATAATTAAGAAAAGTAGGAAAACAAGATAGTTTCTTATAATTGTTAACCTGGCTATAAGCTATAGTATGTTTTTTGTATTCTATAAATATCTAACTTTAAAAATTATATATGGTAATATTCTCATTTTATAAAGTTCTTTTGTTTGTGTCAATGGATGTTTCTAAATCCTGATTTTTGAAATAAAACTTCTTTTGTAACGTATCTGTTCAAGGTTTTCTGTGCCATTGAATGGGAAATCTGTAACCTTGTTTGCTTATACTTTGCTCAATAAAACTCAGGTTGATTCGAAACCGGTCTTAACCGAAAGAGGAGACATTTTTACGTACATTTCATATAACAAAATGTGTTACAGTCACAGTCTTCTGTGTTAAAACTTATATAACTGAATTCTTATTTTAGGCTTTTATTTAACTTCACTTATTAGAAATGTAAGTAAATCCTTACTTTCCTTATTTTCAAATTAAGTACCATATTATTATCTAAATAATTCTAATGAGTTACTATTTCACTTTTCCCATGAGAGATTATGTGGGTGGAGCTCACATTTTTTTATCAATCTTATTTCTAAACAGTTATTGTATATTCATATTATACGCTAAAGGCTTGAGCTGCCGAGCGTCGATAATTTACTGTCAACATAATTATATCGTACATTTTTGTATCTGAGAATAGACTTCAATATGTAATGTAATGCAATTTAACGACATATATAAGCAATCATATATATTAATACGCTAAGGTTAAGATGTTTGCCTCCCTTTTTCGAAATACCACACAATTGCTCCACATAAATTTTATATCATTTTATAGATAATTGCTTGCTCTATCGACATCAACAACTAAAAAATCTATTATTGCTTTTGTTTTTGCAAAATAATTAATTATAACAATTATACATTTATTCAGTATATGCAGCAATGCTGCCATCTGACGGTTCTAACTTTGAAACAATGTCAACATGATTGACGGTCGGTAAAATTTTTTTTGTTTACTTTTTAATCAAAATTCACGTATAAATACTTTTCGTATGGCGGCGCTTCAGCTCAACGTTTTCGATACTTGCGCCTCTATATGACAGTTTTAGAAAAATATTTTCTTGAACGGTCACTGAGCTTTGTAATGTAATACAACAAAAAGAAGAAAGTTACAAAGAGTGTGAGAAATTAGAAACGAGTTTTAGTGTGAATTATTCGCACAGGTACCGCTAGTTTTATAATATTCGTCCAGTAAAAAAAATATTTGTATCTGGGAAAAACTGTAAATATGGAGTTCTTTTGAGATTCTTCGTTTCGTAATAATGCTTATTACTTCTATTGCTTATTTTAAGGTATTTAGGTCAAATCGCAATTTTATAATATTCTAAGGGCACCTCCAGTAGAAAAAATATTTGTATCTGGGAAAAATTGTAAATATGGAGTTCTTTTGAGATTCTTCGTTTCGTAATAATGCTTATTACTTCTATTGCTTATTTTAAGGTTTTTCGATCAAATCGAAATTTTATAATATTCTAAGGGCACATCCATTAGAAAAAAATATTTATATTTGCAGGCAAAAATTGTAAATATAGTGTTCTTTTGAGATCCTTCGTTTCGTAATAATGCTTATTACTTCTATTGCTTATTTTAAAGTATTTAAATCAAATCGAAAATTTATATTCTAAAGGCACCTTCAGTAGAAAAACATATTTATATCTGGCAAAAATTGTAAATATAGTGTTCTTTTGAGATCCTTCGTTTCGTAATAATGTTTATTACTTCTATATTGCTTATTTTAAAGTATTTAGATCAAATCGAAATTTTATATTCTAAGGGCACCTCCAGTAGAAAAAAATTCGTATATCTGGCAAAAATTGTAAATATAGTGTTCTTTTGAGATCCTTCGTTTCGTAATAATGCTTATTACTTCTATTGCTTATTTTAAGGTATTTTAGGTCAAATCGAAATTTTATAATATTCTAAGGGCACCTTCAGTAGATAAAAGTATATATATCTGGCAAAAATTGTAAATCTAGTGTTTGAGGTTTTTCTTTTCGTAATAATCCTTATTACTTCTATCGCTTGTTTTAAGGTATTTAGGTCAAATCGCATTTTTATAAAATTCTAAGGGCACCTCCAGTAGGAAAAACTTGGATCTGGGAAACATTGTAAAAATGGTGTTGAGATTCTTCGTTTCGTAGTAATGCATATTACTTCTATTACTTATTTTAAGGTATCTAGGTCAAATCGAACATTTCGTAAGACATCCGTTGTTGAGTTTTTTTATGAATTATTATTTATCAATTAATTCACTAAACTTATCAGACATAATTTAATTGTAATGTTGATTAATTATTATTGATTTTGCTTGTTTCCTTTACTTAAATATAAAATTGGGCGTATATGGTAATTTCGAATCAGAACATTCACCGCAATTATAGAAATTTGACCTTAGGAATTAAACAACGGAAATCACAACTTTGTTATAAATAATTTAAATAAAGAAATTTATACCGAATATTAATAAGGTATCTTTCAGAATTTCTAATTTTATTGTTACTCTAGATCCTAGGACCTATAGGCAAAGTGATATCGTGCTAACTAATGCGTTTTTTACATTTATTTGTCCAATGTTACAATTTGAAAACCATATTATTGGAATTACGGTGCTTCTTTGCTTTATTAGAAAAAATAAGTCCAGGTCAATTTGTTACTCTGGATTCTAGGACCTAGGCAAAGTAATATCCTGCTAACTAATACGTTTTTACATTTATTTCTTTAATGTTACAATTTGAAAACCATATTATTGGAAACCATGGTGCTTTTTTGCTTTATTAAAAAAAAGTAAGTCCATGTTATTAATGTACTACAACCGTTTCATTAAAATTGATTCTGTTCTTTTGAACTTTTGACGATTTTTTGGCTTCGTTGACTCGAATTTTGAGAAATTTTTGGAAACATTTGTATGTTCCTGGATGGACATGGCCATGATACTCGCAATAAAAAAAGCAATAAAACTACCGTTGGCAAAAATAGACATTTATAAGTATTGCCCAGAAAATTTTTCAGCCTACATTTATAACAAATTACCTGAAAGGTTAAAAAATATTTTAAATTTTTAAGACAAATATTAAAAACTTCTTATTAGAACGGGCCTTTTATTCTGTTGATGAATATTTATGTTGCCGATAACTCTATAATTTCAGTTTTGTATTTCTCGTTGACGTGTCAAATAGATGTAATATCATATATATCATACCTATCATATATATTTCAAGAAATGTATTGGCTAAATAAATATAATAAACCTTGAAACGTGTTTTATCAGGAACAATTAGCTTTTTATGGATCAATTGTGATATACATTTTCTTTTCTAGTCGATTTTTGATTAGTAATTTCTTTGGGATCTACCTAAGTTACTGGTAAACTTTTAACAGATCAGGTAATATTACAGTGACCACAAAAAATAAACATTTTTTTTCTTAAATTTTCCATCTTTTCCAGTACCAAATGAGAAAATATACGTATTGCGGTATTTTTCCCAGACTCAGAATAATAATTCTCGACATTTCCATGTCGATTTCGTGTTACAGATTTTCTAAATTTGTGTTATCATAAATTCAAATTCTTTGTATTATCCCATACAAATTTTTTTTCTTTAACAGTGGTTTCTAATCTATATAATATATAAAAGACGATGCATGTATGTTATTTATGAACTCCAAAATGGCTGGACCGATTTTGATGACATTTTCAAGCAATGTTTTATCGGATCAACAGATTTTTTGTTGTTTTTTGGCAATTTTGATTTTTCTTCGATTTTTGAACATTCACAATTAAAAGCGATTAATTCGCACAAATTCAATACATGTTGAGAATTTTATGATAATGATTCTCATCTTTATATCCTATATATTACATTTACACCCGGGCAAAGCCGAACTGGGCCGCTAGTAGCAAATATTTTATTTCACTAGCTTACTCTGCACTATGGAATTTTCTTTTGAATCGTTGTTTTGTTATTGTTTCGTGGCTATACTCTTTCGGCAGTTATTTTGTGTGTAGCTAACTCTCAAAAGATTTGAACTAAATTTAGCACACAAGTTAGATTTCATCATTCACGAAGCCTACTTAAAATGAGCGCTATCGTATTTAGAGGTTAAAAATATTGGGACTGTTTCAAAATCGGAACTTTAATCTTTAGTCAACATTAAAAATATGTCCTTAAAATTATGAGTATAATGATTTGGATTTTGTCATTTCGTTTTACTAATTTTAAATTTCATTACATGGGAACTATTAAAACTTGCCATTTATATTTTCTATAGGCTATATTTTAGCTTTTCTTATATTTTTAATAAAATTTACACACTTCATTTTTTTTTTTTTTTTGATCAAAATTAAGACTACCTGCAATTTGTAGATATATGTATTTACTAATTGAGGTCAATTTACGACATTATTAAAGATACAAAACTGTGGGAATATATATTTTGTTATTTTAATATTTGGCTATATCGACCTAGTTTTACCATCATATAAAATAATAATTTTTAAATGCCAGTACTGCAGACTTTGTAAAATATAGTGGGGGGTATTTCATATATGGCTACGTTTTTTTAGATAGCTTAAGTTCAATTTGGCAATTTTTGGGTAGAAAAACACATTTTAAAATTCTCTCATTCTCTCATCTTTGACGCTATTTTTTACTAGCTTTCTATAAATATGACCTCGAGACATTTTTAATATGTAATTATGCATTACGCAGATTCGCAATTTTCATTTCAATAACAATTTTCATATTTTATAGACCTTGCTATAAATGCAAGTAATTAAATCTAGTTTGTATAAATAAAATTAAAAGTTTTTCATAGACATAAGCGTGTTAGTGAACTAAAGACATGAAAAACAGAAAAATAATGCTAATTATTATTTAAAATTATAATTACCTTATTTAGCAGAAGATTCCGGGAAATCGTGTTATCATATATTTAAATAAAAATTGTTGATCTTAATAATAAAAAATCCTGAAAATTAATAATTCAAGCGATGGGGGTATCTTGATTTTTTTTTTGTAAAAATAATAATATAGATATAATTTTACGACAGTTATTTTATTAAACCTTTTCTGTTTTATAAAATTAAAAAGTTAAAATTTAAATATTAAATGTATATTATCTACATACTTCAAAAAATCCTGTTGTTGTTTTGAATACAAGTTAAAATAGAACGTACCGTAACAATTTAATACTAAAATTATATATTCTAAGAGTTGCTTTTGTTATAAATATTATTAAAGAATAGGCCTATTCCAATTATGAAAGACGTTTAAAAAAATGTATCGATAATTGAGAATCACTATCACTAAACCACTAACTTCCTGTGCTTTAAATAAAAAATAAATCATCATCAGTTCATCGCTGTAAAAGTATTGATATTATTCTGCACCCCATTGTTCGTATTGGCACTATTCTGACATCACTTAGCAGTAAACCGTCTTTAAAAAAAAACAGGTCTAGCGCGCGCTCTTTCTCTCTCTAGTGGGGTTGCGACTTTAGAATACCGTGCTAATTTGTGATGAATGGGTTTAATTGTAGAAATTGTTGGATTCTGATGAATTGCGACTTAATTAACAAAACTGTGGCTCTGTGATTTTCCGAGAACGTCTAGAGACTATTTGAGAGTCTATTAGATACTTCGTGAAGCCACAATCTCAAGTATTTGAGATTTTGAACGTGAATTCGTCGGGTTTCTGGAAAAACATTAAATATTTTCCACACAAACTAAACAGTAATTTAGAATTAAATACTAAACAAAATTAAAACTATAAATAAATAAAACGCATTAATTTCTTTGCATAGTTTGGTTTGATGGCCTTGAAGCGGCCATGTTAACTTTGATGACGTACATCACTATGACTCCTCAGTGTTTAACAATTCATGTTTATTTTACGCCATATTGTGAAACATTTTTGTGTACGAAAGAAATACGAAAAAGTATTTACTAACATAATATTATAGTCACGAAGGAAAACAGAAACCTGTTCAGCGTTTTTTTTCTTTCTTTTGCTTCGTGGAGTTTTTAATTAGTATATTCGAACGAATATCAAGCATATATAATATAATCACAAATATGGCTTTTTAAGATAGGAATTGCGTCTCATAAAAAAATGTCGCTAAATAATACCATGACGCAGCTTAATTAATGCAAAAAATAAAAAGATAAAAAACTAAAAGAAATAATAATAAATACCAATCTACACTTATCAAGTAAAAATACTTATCGAGTTATCCGGTGATACGCAGTTTCTGGTCGGGCAGCGTCTTGATCTGCGTCGGCGACACCCAGCGAATCAGCCCCATGAATTATTTTTTCAAAATTAACTTGAATAACACACACAATCTTGGATATAGCTTGAACTATCTTCTAGAATGCAGACCCAGCTCTTCCAAAGGTCGACCCCAGCAGAATGACGCATCGGACGCCAACGGGCGTCCTTATATAGTCTCCGCTTTCTAGAACATTCTCTGACTAATCGATTTGATGCATGGAAACAGCAAGGAGATTCTAGAATCTGTGAGTGTTTGCAATGAGAGAAAACAAACGTCTGACATTGTGTTGTGGTACTATGTGTGTCTTTGTCAGACGCATTTCATTTCGACGTCGGTAGACGCTATATGCTTGTGCGGCGTCCGTGTAAGTTTGTAGACCAATGATACTGTGGTACGGTAGCCTACATAGCCGCGCTGTTATATGACAAAAATAACATGTCCGACTGGGTGGGATACATAAAATGGAAGGGAGATAGAATTCAGTATGCGTTCGATTTTACCGTAAAATGTAATAGGTGGGAACACCTAAAAACCGTATATTTATATAGAAATAAAAATGTGACCGTTCGATTTTTTTAATAATAATTATATATTGTATAAAATTTCGTTGTTCCATAATGAATCATTTCTCTGTCGAAATGATAAGGTAGTTTAACAAGCTTTAGTTCGATAATTCCACGCTCACGTGGCTGTCGATGACGTTTTTTTACGTCAGTCTATATAAAAATGATTAACAGTTAACTTAAAATGTTTAAATAAGCGACAGCAACTTTTAAAAAAAATGCTAATAAAATTTCTAAACATTTTTAAAGTAAAGTGACCTTGTTATCTAATTATATTTTTAGTTAGGTTTTATAATAGGAATGGTATTTTTTTTTTGTGAAAAACTGTATAGGGATTAGTGTAATTATATTAATTGTTGTTCTAATTACAAATAAATAGATGAGTTGTGGGTTTTGAATATTCGGCTTCCATTTACAGGTAAAAATCTTTCATATATCTAATATAAGCATGTTTGCTGGTAACGGTATTGTTAGGGCGTGTTAAACTTTATGTAATGTATATATGCCTTTATGTACTGTTTGTTCCTATATACCTACATTTTATATAGAACTGGGATAGAGCTAGTTTATTGGGAGTAACTAAGGATTTGTACATAAGATTGCTTAAAAAAATCCAAAGAGAAAATCCTATTTACCCAAATTGACAGTGTCATGTATATATTAAATGTAGTGTGAGTGGTTAGAAAACAGCTGATTTATATCATTATTAAATGTTTAACATGCTAGCAAGTAGTACACATCCTGCTCAAAAATCAAACTTAATATTAGATTGTATGTGCTGAACATTCGTACTACATTTAATTGGAAATTACAGAGTTTCACTATTTTCAAGCCTATTATTTTTCCAGCAAATATATTGAAACTCTCAAAATTGTCCTTGTTCGGTCGCCCCAACTAATTCACAAACAATGTAGATGTTTATTTATAAAAGAAAATCAAATGCAACATATTTTAATAAGTATTAGCGCTTTTTGGTTTTAATCATACATACCGACAAGTGGATATCATTATAAGCTGTTAACTGGATAATATTAATAATAAATAATCTCAATATTGTTAACGTCCATTATAATTAATAAGTTTTTTATTTAATCACGTGATTAAATAAAAAACTTAATAATAAATAATATTCTGGATTTACTTTTCTTTTATAAATAAATCTTTACATTGAACATCCATCCCAATTATCACGCGATTGAGATGAAATACGGCAGCGACAACAGTAGTGGAGCTACCGTTATGTTCTTGCTACCCATTCTAAGTAAAAATGTTGGGGCTCAAAATATACAGGCTGTCCGAGAATTATCTTTACAATTCTGAAATTTAATAACTTTTGAAATAAAAAAGATATTCACATTCTGTGTTCTGCAGTTATTAATGCAACTCATAAAGTTTTTTTCTCTGGGGTTATTTGAAGGATATTGTTTATCGGAGAAAGGTTACTGACATTGCTGACTTAAAAACCCGCATTACAGAGGCTTTTGCCACTGTCACAGACGTTATGTTACAGCGTACCTGGCAAGAAATCGATTACCGACTGGATGTGCTTCGGGCCACACGTGGTGCACATGTGGAGGTGCTAACCTAAACAGAACAAAACTTTATGCAGAAAACAGAATGTGAATATCCTTTTTATTTCAAAAGTTATTAAATTTCAAAGTTGTAAAGATAATTCTCGGACACCCCCTGTATAATTGCAAATAATTCATATATTCCGTTAAATGTACAATTTAATTATTATTGTCATTTTAAACTGTGATAAGTCAATGTTTTATGGATATAATCTAACATAATAGTCATCTAAAATATGTTGCGAAATATAGGAATTTTTAAGAAGATGCTGAGATATATATATATAACACAATATTAATTAAATATTATTAAATTTTCTATCTGCATGTCTAATAGATAGAATATCGCGAACAAAAAAAAGTGTCATTAATATGTTTTTTCTAATTTAATTAGTCTTGTTTTGTTTTCTTATAATACTTTGAACAAAAACACAACTGATTATGTTGTATTTTATAAAAATTGCAAATAATAATAATACTTATAACAAGATTGAGTCTAACATATTTTAGCAAACATGTCGAACGATTATATATAGGTATTTAAAAAATATTCTTCATAATATAAATATACAGATTATTGGCATACCAAATTACATTATAAATAAAACCCCAGGTGATAACCCTGAAATCATCAATGTATATTTATAAAAAAAAAAAACAAAACAAGAAGCTACGATTATATTATATTAGTTCTACCTGCCTATGACGGATTCGGTATTTGTATTTTAAATGTTTATTGAAGAAAAATCTGGTGTGAAAGGTTCTAGTATTTGTACATCTATGCAAACAAATAATAATTTCAAACTTTTTCGATTAATTACTTGATATAAAAGATATTTGAAATTTTTAGTGCTTAATTTTTACATTCTCAAGCACTGGTTTTGACGGGAAAAACCAGCGCTTGAGAATATAAAAATTATAAATTGAAAATATAAATTGGTGCTAGGTGGAAAAAATTAGTAAATAAATTCTTGGAAATACCATCTTCTGAATAGATTGGGCTGAAAGGTGACCGTTGATGATTTTTACTCAGAATAAATACTCCCGAAAAATTAGCGTATTATCTTTTGTAGATTATTTCTCTGATAAAAATAAAAAAAATTCGTTACTGAAGAGAAGAGTGTGACGTCAGTTGCCTATGCTCCGCCGATAAAAATAATTATAATTGTGATTCCCTATTTGTCTCCCCCAATGTCAAACACACAGACATAGGTCTGAGTATTCGATACATAGGAAATATGACGGTGGGCTCTCCGTCTATTAGATTATTTCCTTATCGATTATACACCCCCTGAAAATTTCCACAATTTCTGATTCAAAGACAAAAGAAAGAAATGCGTGGGCACACTATATAATCGACATTCTGTAAGCGTTACGAAGTGTAATCATTGTGCATTTTTTTCTGCACTTCTGCAACTGCAATATAATTATCTTAATTGTTCACTTGATAATTCTTATACAATAAGACCTCTCTTAACGCTGTTTTAATACTACGCGGTTTCTAAAATAAAAGTAGCCACTACAACGCAAATTATGGATTTATACAAAATGATTCAAATGTTGATAGAAGTTCAAAGACCAGACGAAATGTCATTGATGCAATATCTTCATCGACAACAGCTTGCTGAACGAAACAGAAAAAAACAATCGACATTGGATGACTTCTTCATGTCAAATGAGGACTTTTTCTCATCACAAACATAACTTCTTACTCGAACTTTTTTTTGATTTTTATAAATGTTTTATGAACAAAAATCAATATTAGCAATAAGTAAATCTATAATTAATGTGATTAAAAAGTATTTAACAATAAATGTTACAAAATTAAACAAAAAAGAAATTTCCTCATTATTACCTCGTTTAGCGTCGTTTCGTAAAGCGGAGGAGCTTATTGGAACGTATCTCCTGCGTCAAGCGGGGTCTTACTGTGGATTGTCAGAAAATGAATTGTGTGGTTAGAGTAGAAGGTGACATAAATAAAACTGAAAAAAAAAAAATTATTGATTGTGCAACAATATTACCAAAATATCTGTCATTGTATATTAGGTTCTTGAATACCCTTCAATCAGTGCAGTATAAATCTTGATTAATTAATGAACTGTTTGTAACCTTACAAGTTTCGATTTTTAGTGAACCGCATCAATTGTTTCATATCAATGTCGTGGCCTAGAACAAATGATGAACGTCGTATAGCTGCAGTTGGCGTAGTCCGGTCTTCCGTCTATTTATTAATCAATGTTAGTTTCCCCTTTTCATTTTTTTAAGGCGGAAAAATGCAGTTTACTATTTCTATCATCGGTTTTCAGTTTATTACAATGATTCCCAACCAGTGTTCAACGAGAGCCTCGGAAGGGGTACGCGAGAGGCCCTAGCAGCACATATAAGAAAAATTGACATTAAATGGGAATTTTAAAAGCCATATGCGTTTAACGAAATAGGATCTGTGTTGATGATTATCGTAATAAATAATGTGTTTTAAAAAACTGTTTTACTACTTAAATACCCTTGAATTTGGCTACAACTGATAGGACATGCCATTATAATTGATACGTTATATAAAAACTCACATACGCGTTTTCTCGAAGCTAACAATTTGAAGATACTGTTTTTAGGGTTCCGTACCTCAAAAGGAAAAAACGGAACCCTTATAGGATCACTCGTGTGTCTGTCCGTCCCACTATCAAAGCCAATTCGCGCCGAACTACTGGACCGATTGAGCTGAAATTTGGTACACATATGTAAGTCGGTAACCATAAGACGGACGTGTAACGTAAATAAATGAATTTTGAACATAGGGGTCATTTTTTGAGGGTAAAGTAGAAAATTAAAAAAAAAGTTTGGCAAACTGTACCGTGTGACATATCAAATGAAAAGGCTTGTGGTAAGGGTCTCAAATATATTTTTTTTATAATTTTAAAATAAATAGTTTTAAAGTTATTTAAGGGGGAAAGCCACTGTGACGGCCGAAAAAATGAGTGATTTTTGAGAATTTTTTTGACCGGGTAAATAAAGGAATTTTTGGATCGGGTTTTTTTTAATTTATTAAGTACACATCGAATAATGTTTCCAGAAATTTTTATTAAAAAATCTTACATATTTTTAACAATATAAATGATTCCGTAGAGCTTGAAAAAAAATTCCCCCTCCATGGTCGCATCGATTTTTCAAAAACTGGTGATCTGAAAAAAAAAAAAAAATTCATTATAATCTGTATGGATGTCGTTATCGTTGTACGTAGCCGTTTTTTTTTTTTTTTGATTTTTCACAAAATGGCGACCGATTGAAAATATTTTTACTTTTTCGACCGTTTTTTTTTTCAAACAGTTTAAAAAATAGTAAAAAACAAAATTTCATGAATCGGCTACGCATAACCTTAGCCACTACTAAGACGAACAAAACAAAAAAAAATAATTAATAATCGATTAAGAATTGTCCGAGTTATCAATGCGACCAGTTCGAAAAAAGTCGTTTCGAGAAAAACGCGTTTAAAGTTTTTAGTCCATTTCTCTCGCAATGAAATCATATATCTTGTAAAATTTACATACCTATATTAAACGATCAAGTCCTGGACCATATGACGGTTCTTCCTCTTCATCTCCAGGGGTCTTGGTGACTTTTTTAATTTTGTGGTGAACTGCTTCAATGCGATCCTCAGCAGCTTTAATCCGAGTAGAGTCACGGTCAGTGCAGTAATTAAAAAGTGTTGGGCCAACTTTGATGCCAAGCAAGTCCATCAATTTTAAAGTTGCCAATGCTCCTTCATTAAATATTACGGTTGAGATATACAGAGCTATTTCAACAATAACCGCACAACTTGAATTTGATTTTGGTGCGATCTGCCATACAAGAGCATTAAAACTTTCATTGTTATTCTGCGTAACTGAACATCTGCCGAACTTCTAAGTACGGAAATCGATAAAAGGGACTGTTATATTATAAAACCTGTACAAAATAGATTTACATTACAAAAGAAAATCGAAGAAAAGAGCCCACTGCGTCACATAATATAAAAGGCCTTAGAGCGAGGGACTAGGGGGCGTAACATTCCGATCGGGAGGTCACGCGGAAAAAAATCGGTCTACCTGCTCCCACTAAAATCGCTGTAACTTAATCAATTTTTGACATTTTGACCTACAATTTTGCACACATATTTTTGAATGTATAAACTTTGATTTAAGACAAAAAAAATTTTTTTTTTTGACCCATCACAGTGGCTATCCCCCTTAAGAAACAATTGACCATTCCGCCCCCTGATCTCCGAAACTACTGCGCCTAAAATTTTGAAAAAACTAGGGAATGTCGGGTGTCACCCATAGTTTACAGGAAAATTGAAATGAAAATCTTAAGTCTTAAAGTACTCCCGGAAAACGGAATAGTACGGAACCCTCTTCTCGCGTGTTCGACTCGCACTTGACCGGTTTTTTAGTTTAAGACTGCAGTATAGTAGACGAATCGTGGTAAAATCGTATAAATTACGAAATTTCTGCGATCCTATTTATACTTATGTCTTTGCAGTATATATACCTATACTATTTATATATAAAGGAGACTCATTATTGAATCTAGTGTAAACTTCGTTTTTGATCTATTGGTGATAATTGATTGATTGATTGATTTATTTATTTTGTCAAATCGATTATGTAATTTTGTGAATGTTGTTGACTCATACTTTCTCTCTCTGTTTACAGACTCACGATGGCACACCTAATAACTAGTGTAGTAGACAACTACAGAGACATTATGGACAATAAAAGTGGTGAGTACTAATTATTGTTAAATATTGTTTCGTAAGTTGGTTGACAAACACAGGAAGTGCAAAACAAGATGTCGATACAAACATAATATGTCATTAGAAAGAATTTGAAATGTCGATTAGACCGGACGTTGACAGACAATTTTTAAGGGGGTATTCTTATGTGAACGCATAAATTTTACCTCTTTTTAGGGAATTTTTTTTAGACGACAATAACATTCAACCATTTTAATTTTTATATTTTTTTTTAAATTAAATTAGACACTAAAAAAAAAGCAGGTCACTGGTCATGGTAATAGCGGCTGTTCATGTTTGAAATAAAAAAATCGAATGGATCGTTGTTCAGTAGGGATGTCGCTATCGTCCCTACTAAAATTACTCAATTTCATTAAAAAAAAAATGGCGGACTGTAGAAAAAAAGTTTGTTTTTTGTTAATTTTTTTGTTAAAAATCGTTTAAAAAAAATAAGAAAATATTTTCGAAAATAAGCAATTTTAGTACGGACGATAACCATTAATGAGTAGAAGAACATATATAAATTTCAAAGCAATCGCTTGAATACTTTTTTTTTAGGACCATGACAGTTTTAGAAAATAATGTTTCCAGAAAAATGCGTTTAAAATTTCAAGAGCCAACAAGTCGCTTACGGCGCGTCGGCCACTATATGAGTTGTAATTTATTTAAAACTAGGAATTTCGGTCTCTATTTTTCACAGCATATTGTCGATAGGTTTTACTATTGAAATATGAAAAAAAAATCGATTTTTCGAAGTGTCACATAAGAATACCCCCTTAACTAATAATAATAAGTTTATTGTCAAAACAATTGGACTGGATTCAATCATTGAATTGGTCTTCCATCTGCTCTGTACAAAATACATGTAATATCAACGAGTTTACGTAAAATATCAATAAAAATAAAATACAAAAATAATAACAATTAAAATACAAAGATAACAATTAAAATCTAGAGATAATAACAATAACAATATGAGCTAAGGAGGAGTCATAGGAATCTGCCGTTTTAGTAGCATGACAATAACAACTTAAAAATCACTTTGATGTCCGTCCCTCTGTCACAGACGATTTTCTCTGCAACTATTTGACGTAAAATTTTTAATTTGACACAGAAATAAATTGTGGTGGCTTGAATGCAGTAATGTAGTATAAAAAGTTTAATTTTGATTTTGGGGGTTAATGGGGACATATAGAATAAAAAATTCAAGAGCATCGTGCAGGGTGTCAAATGAAAGTGTATTAAAGCAGGAATCCAATATACGATGTACTTTTATTAAACATTTCTCGGGAAACTATATTTAACCGCCCGATTCAACAGTTGAAAGTCAGCGCATGCTCATAGGAACTGTCGGGAACCGTTCCCAAATTATGAAAGGACTCTCCAGAGTAATTCTCAAATTCCTGTAATCTTTGGTGAGCATTGTAAGATTTGTTGCTCAAGACAACTATTGACACACCTCTGAATCGGGGCGGAGGGGGGTTTAAACCGGAGTTCCTGTCCCGGGCGGCAGTTGCAGGGGCGCCAAAATCGTAATATAAAATGTTTGAGAATATTAGAAAAAAGTTATTAAATGGCCCTTATTCTCTCCTCCCGATTACAAAAAATACCACCCTTTATATATATTTGAGTTTTTTTTAAAACAATTTATCTCAAACGTTGGAGAGAGGGGGCGCCAGTATCAAGTTTCTGCCTCGGTTCGAAAAAATCGTAGATCCGGGGCTGTAAAGACAGCAAAATTCAAACTGAGCTTACAATGTAAATTTATGGAAAATTTAAAACATTTGCTGCTGTTTTTTTCCCTTCTAAATTCAGGATTTACAAAACATTAGCTTTAACCTTGTTGCGTTTAGACATTATAAATTTCCATACTATCCGGTTTGAAGGCGAGCTACGGTTTATCCATATTGCTTATTTATAAAGACAAGATTTGTTTTTAAAAATACACTTTTTAAATAAAAATAAACCAGCTCACCATTAATAATTAAATGCGGTAGTTATAATTTATATGTTTCTACCAGTGGCGGTTGATAAATATTACTGCACACGACTCTATATATGAAACTCATTGGGGGAAAACATTTGTGGCAACTTTTATCTCCACTTTGTAATGCGAAGCCCACTTGACATTCCTTTGCTACAGAGCCTACGAAATTAGCGTTAGCTACGCCAGAATGGAATTATGTTGACGGACACTCCAATACACGCGCCACTGCTGTTTAAAATGCTATATCGATCAACTTTGTTAATCTTTTTTGTTCAAACCGGAATTTGGGAAAACCATCTAGCAGCTAGCAGTGACTTTAAATATTGTGGATTATTCCGTGTTCAATGGTGTTATTACACTTAAAACATGTAGTGATAAAAAAGTCTGTTTTTTTTAATTTATTTATTATTTGCGCGCATTTTTGAAGTTATACTTCTTCTGGCGCATTGAGGGTAAACTTTCCTCTGTTACCGAAGTTGTGCATGCAGCATGCAACGAAATTGAGACACCATGAAGTTAGTTGTTAATTTAATATGAATCTACTACGTGTATCGGCAAAGTTGAAATCGTCGATAGAACTGACTCTTCGATGCAGTATTTCCCTGTTACAATGTGCTGATAGAGTTGTCCAAAGTAAATAAATACCTACTCGAAGTGAACAGGCTAACTTTTAACTATAATTATGGTCTCCCTGGACATCCTATATTTTATTTTATCAATGTACGTCTTTAACGAAAATGTGAATATCAATTATCGTGATCACGCCAAAGAAGTATAACTTCTGCCGCGCGCACATAAGTTTTTTTTTTAAACTTTTTTTTCTCGAAGTCTACACTTAAAAAAAATATCATTTTATTTATGTTTAAACCCCTAGAACAGAGATGTTACAGATGTGAGTTTTAATGACATCCTCAAATTCGAATACGATTTTTTTGACGTCCTCCAGATGCGGATGTGGAAATAATAAGAATAACAATATTTTTAACAATTTAACACTGAGAGTAAAATTTTCATAGGATTATTATAATATTCTAGATTTTACAATATCTGCCGCTTATCATTATTATAGCTTTAATGAATTACCTGCGCGTATAAATATTTCCATGCCACATTAATTGACATATTTTGTCACTGCTGGACTCTCGTTGACCGTGAGATGGTAATTTATTTAATTTGTTTTTACATTAATAATTTAATTGAAAGAAATAACGGAATAATTTTACAAGCGTCGTGAATTGCGATTGAAATGTTTACATATTATATTATATAAATTGCATAAATTCCACGCAATACGTATTTCGGTTTTTTGCCTTTTGAGTTAGAACTAGGAACTAGTGATGTGAACCGATTACAATTTGGAGAACCGGTTTTACCGATTACTTTGAGAAAAAACTGGTATTTTTAGTTTTTTTTTGTTACTTTTCAAGGAAAGAACAAAACATTGAACATTTTTACTTGATCTGATAACAAACCAAAACTTGTTGAAGAAATGCGAGAAATAACTATACACATGCAAGAACGCCCGTTGTTCCATTGCGAGCCTTTTTTATGGGTTAGTTGAACTGGATCCACGTTGATCTTTGGATATTTTTTATTTGTTAGATTTGGTTGTGAGACCCGCCCGCGTGGTAATTGTTGTTATTCTTTTGGGATATTGTTTTATTTATTTTTTTATCCACTTGGTAAGTAGTTCTTGCTTTCCGGCTCCTCGAATTAGTTTAGAGTTGGGTAACTCAGATCTGAACCGGTTCAAAGAGCCGACTCCGACAGAAGATCCGTGAGAGCCGACTCACTTTTTTTTTAGCCGACGAATCAACGGATCCGCATAACTTAGTGAAACACTTAACACACAGAAGCACATTTTACCCTTACGTATCAGTTCTTGCTTTGATGCATCTGTCAGCTCAAATGACTCATGCATCACATGTTTGGCTATGCATTCTTGATTCTATACAGGTCGTGATATGATTGACTGAACTAGGTAACTCAGTGGCAGACTGCAGTAACATATTCAGAACTCGGCTCTTTTAGAACCCGTTCAGTGAGCCGGCTCACATACGGGATCCAGATGCAAAGATGCAGATCACTAAAAAGACCCGTTTTTCCCATCTCTAAATTAGTTCTACCGGGGTTGCGCACACGATCCAAGTGGTCTTGGCGCCATGGGTTTTAATATTCTTCCTCTGTACTAGTCCGAGGGTTACGTGTGTTATTTATCCAACGAAAAAAGACTTTATACTAACCGCATGTCTAATGGTTAATATTTCGTGGTCGTAGGTGGAGGGTCTCGAACTCCCAATGATAATCTTGTGAATCGTCCTTTATACAATATCTTGTGGGAGGTAGTCGGATTTTTTTTAATACTTTGTTACAATAAATTTTTTTACGGGTCGTTGTGTAAGGGGGTATTCGTCGAACTCCTGGTGAGCGTATAGTCTCTCCGCTAATCTTAAGCTTAAGCCTTATACCACGACCTAGCGCCGCGAAACTAGGTTGACGGAGGTTTTGTCTTATTTACCTACTTCATATACTTTTTCGGAGTTAACTCGAACTGTTGACGGAAGAACCTGATTTTAAACTACGACTGCACCGTTTGGATGACACGTTTAGACAAGGCGTTGCATAAGAATAAATAATTATTATTTCGTTAATTTCGCAGCTTTTTCTTTTTTTGTTAAAATAACATTACTTATTTAATTAATTTGTTGTGTATCGATATTTGAATTGTGTTATTTATATGATCTACTTTTAATTTGATGACAGAGCGACTTTGTTTTTATAAAAGTGTTGACATTTTTGATGCAACATTTTCTGTAGATCCAGGGGCGTAGTTTGAAATTGTAGAGAATTTACACAAAAGTTTACGAAATAAATACAACATGCCACCTTTCAATGTTATTCTATTGAAAATATTACTTACTTGTTGTTATTAATTCTTATTTATTAGTCACACTTCTTTACACGTCAGTCTTGTAATGTATTCCTGACGAGTCTCTTTTGCGAAATGTTTCAATAGTTCTTTGAGACAAAAAAAAAACGGAATCACCGGGCTAGGCTGTCATTATTTGTAACTTCTAAATGTATATATTGGGATTTGGGAAGTATTCAACACACGGTACTAACATAGTGAGATATGTTTATAGTTCTATCATAAATCGAAATTTCGATAGCCCCAAATATTCCGTTTCAAAATTTTATAACGGTTGAAATAGGGAATGAATGTCACTGACAGGCAGTGTTGCCAGATTTTTTTTTAAGTCGGGATTTTGGAACTTTTTGAGTGAAACAAGCGGGATTCTTTCGTCGAAAGCGGGACATAGTAAAAAAACGTATATAATCAGAAGTTTTTGAATATTTATCTTTTTATTTGAGTTCAAATTACGTTTACGTGACAATAGATAGCAAAAATAGCCATAGAATATGTATTTTAATAAAAATATGATATTTTAAATCAGATTTACCCTATCGTTAAATAGTTGAGTCTTATTCGTCTTCTGAATAAAAAAAATTAAAAAAAAAACAGAAATCAAAATCAAAAAAGTTTTATCCATTAGAAAAATATGGCGTTTCAAACAATAGTCTGAGGAGTGAGTGTTACAAATTGCAACTTACAATAAGAGAATAATTATTTACGCACGGTCGAGTTATCCCCGAAAAGTGGGACTGAGCCTGTCCCGCGCGGGACATTTAATTTTGATTTAAAAATCGGGACGCCTGGCAACGCTGCTGACAGGTCATCACGATATCTCCGAAATTATTAGACTTACAGACTTGAAATTTGGCAGACATGTTTCTTTTATTGAGTAGAGATCCTAAAATCGTCTTCTAAGGAGTGGAAAAGGGGGAAGTACAGGGGTGTCAATAATTAACACATTCTAATTTTTAAAATACCGTTTCTATGGACTGGAAATTTAGCTGTTAGGTCCAGTTAAAAGTTCCACTACTGTTGTTGTTGTCGTGTTTTATTACAATCGCGGCCGGAGCCGCGGGTAGCGGCTAGTTATAAATATATGGTTACAGTCATTTTGCACATTACCATCTGTTCTATTATTTTATATTGTTTATTTCTGAGCAAGTTTGTAAATATGCGAACGTTTCTCGAATAATGCATTTTTTATAAGTGTTCGACTACAGTACACGTTTACTAATCCAACGGAATTTTTGGTGTATGTTGGATTAGTGGAAATGCCGGATTACTGGATGTAAGCACGAACTAAAACTTTAACTGTTAAAAAAGAATTCTTTCAACTTTCTTTTGTTTCTACAATCAATAACGACTTTATGTAATACATATTTATAATACATAATGAATTATTGAAGGTTTTAACAATAAAACAATTTTTGCAAACAACTCCTTCCAATGCCTATTGTTGGACTACAGAGCGAACGACTCCACGAAACGTCGGAGCATACTCGAATATTTGTCAAGTAAACACGTGTACGTTTGCAGAACTCAATATCGTAAAAATGTCGGATTATAGAGCGGTTTTTCGAGATCTCTACATACTTAAAAAAATATATAATGAGCCTCACCCTCATAAGCTCACATAAGAAGTTTAACTTCTTTAATTTTTAATATTATTTCCAAGTTTATTTTTTTTTAATGTGAAACTAATTAATAATATTTACACATACTTAGCAACACACTATAAACTTCTGTCCTTGTCAGTTTCATGTAATTTAGGAGACAAACTAACTTCCCCTTTATGTGGCAGTTCTACTTCCCCTCGATTTTTAACTTTTTTCAAACAGATTTGTCGCTAAAGAAGGGATTACTGGATGTATCGGATTAACGAGCAGCGAATTATCGATCGTGTCCAGTATGTGAACGTTTTTCGAATAATGCATTTTCTTTTATAAATGTTCGACCATTTGGTAACACGGAGGGGGGGGGCAAACATGGAAAACCTTAACAGGGTGTCCAGTACAGGACTCGGCGAGAGACAGTTAAGAATAAGTTCATGGCAGTGCGTTACAAATCCGATTTATCAATAAATCGATATTGACCGCGACAGCAGCGGTTGGCCATCGTACTTGCGATGACATTGACAGCGCGGTACTCGTTAGTTAACTATCTAGTTCAGTCTACATAACTTCACGTAGGTTGCAGAGTACGCCGGACCAATGTCAATGACGGAACGTAAGCGCATTGCACGCGCGCCCTTTCACGTTCTTATTGTACCGGAAAACAACTGACTAAAGGAACACCGTGCGCAGATCCGGACTAGGGCCGTTGACGACGTCCGTAATCGCGAAGCATCGTTCACATCATTTAGTAACATCCGCATCTGCAACAGTTGTTACGGAGTTTTTGCGCATATGGATGTTTGCGCATGTCATGGCTAAATTATCTTCAAAAATTAAAGTAAAACAACACGCTTTTATGAACTAAAAAATGCAAAATAATGTGACAACAAAATTAGCTTTAATTTTATTATCACATTCTAAGGCTATTGTCAAATCCAATTTTTTGACAATGTTTTGTGCAACTCAGCATCAGTGTTTTAATAATGCAACATTCATATGATAATCGCTCAGAATGGCTCTGTTTTGATGAATGCAACATTACTTTAACTCTTTCTGTCACGCTTTTACATTACACATATTGTGAACTTAGAGCAATATTCAATTCGACGCAAATGAAGTCATTCATTCAATATACCACCAATCGGTGTCACATCGTGTCAAGCATGGTTCGAACTTTCATGATATTCAACCGAAATGGCATGGATTTTAATTTAAAAATTCGGAAAGAGGTGGTTAGTGACACTAACTACCAAGACTGAAAGAGTTAAGATATGTGTTTCTGAGCTTTTTTGCTTACTTTGTGGTGGAAAACTTCTACAGTGGTGCCGAAAAATTTTGAAACGTCTGTGACAGATATATTATCGAGTCATATCGTATATGTAATATCGAAGCATGAGTCTACAATAAGTGAAGGCCACTTTCAGAGGTGAAAAAAAGAATTTCACCTTCGAGTTAATTAAAATTTTATATTTAATAAATTTATAAAGTATTTTTTGTTTATTAAATGTGACAAAACGACCTTTGTTATTCATTTCTTCTTTTTTATTTATTCAGAAAAAAAATAATAAACAAGTAGTATTCTTGGTAAACTCGTAAAATACTTCTCACAACAATATTAATTACGCTTCACGTAATGTCAATATTGTCTAGAAAGGGTTACCTATATGCTTTTCACAGTGAACTTGTTTCCCTTCGGTTTAAGTAGAATTCTGATCAGCCGAACCCGTTTTATCGGAATTAAGGCTGTCGGAACGCTCTGAATTTAAGCCAAAAATAGGGCTTTGGCTGACAACTGATTGTAGACTTATTCGTCAACATTTTGCAAAAATTCTTTCTCTATAAGGAAGATAAAGGACAAATCTAGATCTCTAATGGACTACTTTTGTAATGTATGTACCATTTACTAGGGATTTAGAGATTATACATTTAATTTTTACTCTCGGCGTAAGAACCTTTAAAAATATAGTAATACTAGCAGACCCATGCGAATACTTCGCACCGTTAGTGGTCAGTTACGTAATATAATAGGGTGGAAATAAATTTTATTATATGTACGCTTCAGAGACTTCAGCGTCACTATGTCACTTAATATTACCGACAACTGTTAAAATAAATAGACTGTCACGAAATGGCGACATTTATTTTTTCGGAATGTTATTTTCTGTAATGAAATTATTAAAATTTTTAAACTGTAATTTTTTAATGGAAACTTTAATTTTAAGATACTAACTTATTTTTCGTCATTAGAGAGAAAAATAGTCTCCAAAATGGCGTTTCAAACATTAATTTTGATACAGTATTAAGGGGGATATTTCCTACCAACAAAAAAAAAACATCTTTGAGAAATAATAAATATAGGTACCGATCATAATATTTTCTCTGTTATTTCTTTGTTTCAGATCCCCGTGTAAACGGGTGGGCAATGATGTCCAGTCCACTTCCAACGCTTAGCATCTGCCTATTCTACGCTTATTTTTCAAAGGTACTGGGACCCCGAATTATGGAGAATAGGAAACCATTCGATTTACGTAACGTCCTTATCGTATATAATTTTTTCCAAACTGTGTTCAGCGCTTGGATATTTTACGAGGTATAGTTTTTTTTATTGATACAGCCACGTTAACCAGCATAAAACATTGTCATCTCGACAATCTTGTTGTCAATAATAGGGTTATCTTCAGTGGCGTAGCTACGTAACCAAGGGCCCGGTGCAAAAATGAATTTGGAGCCCTATCTAAAACGGCACAGCGCCAACCACATTTTCAATATTAAATGAAAATTTCTTTCGGAAATTTCCACCTTTCTATAGGAATCTTTTTTTAATTTCATTACGCATTAATAGCTTTAGAGTTATTTGCAAAAAATTAGATCCCCTTTTTTGGAATTCTTTAATTGTTAATAGCTTTTGCAATTGCTTATGTACGGATTTGAAACTTTTGCACATTTTTCTAGAGGTGATTACGAATCCAATGAGCTATGACACGTATTTTAACTCGCAGTAGCAAAAATTGATACGTTTTTCAACTTGTAAATCAGACTACAGCGGCCAAAGGGTCAAAAGTCAAAAATTCTTTATTCGATTAGGATATTTAAATAACGTTTTCGTACGTCGCTCAGGACGCCGAGGGGCCCCGGTGCACTGCACCGCCTAGCCCTCCGATAGTTACGCCACTGGCCATCTTCTTGATGATGCACAAATTGGTTAGCGAAATGAGCAACATTTTTTTTTATTGTAATATGTCTCTGGTCCGCATGTTATATTTACTGATGAAGTCTTTTCTTTCCAGTATCTGCAAAGCGGTTGGTGGGGAAGCTACAGTTTTAGATGTCAACCAGTTGACTATTCAAATAGTCCGATGGCGCTAAGGGTACGGTTTTGATTTTTACTTTTCTTATACACAAAGGATGTAGTAGTTTTAAAAAGCCCTCAAAGCGGAGATGCAGAAATATGTAAAAAAATTAAAATGAGCCTCACCCTCATAAGCTCACATTCGAAGTTTAACTTCTTTAGTTTTTAATATTATAATTACGACGAAATTATTACACATTTTAAGAGGGCACTTTGATGTTTATGTCATGTGAAAATTCTCACATGGACAGATCGTCACATTCATACCATAGTTTTATTTACATACTATAATCTACAGAAAAACAAAATGCAGCGCCCTATAAACTTCTGTCCTTGTCAGTTTCATATAATTTACGTGGCAGTTCTACTTCCCTTCGATTTTTTACTTTTTTCAAACTTCAAAAATTACAGCGTTTGATTTTTGCGTGTGGCGCTGATGTTAAGTTAATGTTACAGCGACTATAGTAACAAGTCGCGTGACCTGGCCGGAACACGGATGGACTGCGTCTTATTAAGCCATTTTGTACGCAGTGTACAGCTGTCGGCGGCTTCAGTACGCAGTGGCCACCACTGGCGGCCAAATATGGCGGCGATCGAATGCATTGGCCACACTCTCACTATAGTCACTCTAGTTAACGTCTTTTTCTCATACTTATCTTTTTTAAAAGCCGCAATCGAATTTTAATGATGCCACGGCGTTAAATTGAATTGATACAGTTTGTTAAGAATGTGTAAATAAACTTTAACAAATAGATTTTCATTTACATTTGATTAGGATTGAAAGATAAACATTTGTTACGATATGATAACAATGCTAACCATTTATACAATCAAAGTCAAAGAAACATTTATTTGAAATGCCAATTAGAAAATAAAAGTTCATTCTCATTGTTTATTATTGAATAAATCAAAAAAATCATTTACATGCACGCATATAAATGAACCAATTGTTTGCAATTTTATGCAGTCATTAATAACAGGTTTTTTTATTGTTTTCGCCAATTCACATAGTCGGGAAAAAATGCCATATGTGTGCAAAAATTGGAATTTTTCAAAAATTAATGCCAATTTCAACTCAGAAGTAAAGATGTTCTCTTGTTTATATTTTAGATGGCGAATACGTGTTGGTGGTACTACTTCTCGAAGTTCACAGAATTTTTCGACACACTTTTCTTCATTTTAAGGAAGAAAAATAATCACGTGTCGACGCTACATGTTATCCATCATGGATGCATGCCGTTTTCTGTTTGGATGGGCATGAAATTTGCACCGGGTAAGTTATTTACTTTGTCAGTTATTTTAGGAAAGTCAACACCCCGTGCCAGCACCGGATCTATGGGGAAGGGGGGCGGCGACAGTTTCAGGGGGGAGCCAAAATTATATAATAAAATTGATAACAAATTATTGAAAAAAAAACATTATTAAAGGGTCCTTATTCTTCCCTCCCGATCACAAAAAATGCCACACAAACATATAGGGGAAGCTAATAAAAGCGTGTTGATAAAAAGTATTATTTGCATCCTATCATTGCCACACATAGTGTAGAATATATTCTTGTTTATTTTGATTAATTGAAAGCTAACCAACGGAAAATCAGTTATTTCCCATTTTACCTAAGAAAACATTCGCAATTGCGTAATTAATCTGACATAAAATCGCTCTTCTCTAGCTTTAAATTGAAATGGATTTCGATTGGTCTGTAAGTTTTGACATATTTTTTATTAAGTATTTTATTTTGTTTCAGGTGGTCATAGTACTTTCTTCGCATTGCTCAACACCTTTGTTCATATTGTCATGTATTTCTACTACATGGTTGCAGCTATGGGACCCAGATATCAGAAGTATATTTGGTGGAAGAAATATCTTACTACATTCCAAATGGTGAGTTGTGTGACACGTCTTGTTATCAGTTCTTAATAATTCTTTGGTTTACATGTCGCTTTGTATTGTCTCTGCAAAGTAATTTTTAAAATTTATTGAATTCATATTTTAAAACAATTAAATAAACCCAACTAGAAGAACATTTTAGGGCAGAATTTAATGGTTTCAACAAATTGTTTAGTATTATGTATACTCTTGTATTAGTTAGAGAGCCTGCGACAAAAAATGACGATCCAATAAGCGTCTGTAGGTAGTTTGAGTCCCCCTCTCCAACTTTTTCCTCTCGCAATTTTCTCTGCCGTCAGGCCGGAGCGCGCTAGAGCGCTTTGTAATGGAGATCCGTGTTGATATTCAACACTAGTGGCCGCGATGTCTGAAAATGTTTTTTTAGCAATCGGGGGACTTAAAAATCATAGAAAACACATTTTCTGACAAAAGCCGGCGAGCAAGAACTTTTCCGAGATCATAAAAAAATTCACAAAAAGCTCTTGCTCGGTGGAATTTGTCAAAAAATATGTTTTCTATGATTTGTAGGGGATTATCCTACTATATGTATTATTGTTAGAATCTTGTTAAAATGTCTTTTAATTTGCTTAGCGACTGATTTACATTTTAAAAATAGTCGTAGGCAGTACACGTTATAAAGGCATAATTGTTTTCTTCCAGGTGCAATTCGTAGCAATAATGGCGCATCAGTTCCAATTACTATTTACTGAATGCAATTATCCAAAAGGTTTCATGGTATGGATTGGTCTTCATGGAGTTTTATTCCTGTTTCTCTTCTCAGATTTTTACAAAGTTAAATATACATCATCCAGAGGCAAAAGGCGAACCAACGAGGGTGCATGCATGGTGAGTAATTTATTTTTTAGCGCAAGAGTGATCGTAAAATACTTTTTTCCCGTGTTTTTTCAATAAATGCGGTCCTTTTAATAAGTAGTCAGTTTGTACCGACCCACTTTTAAGACTTTGTGAAGAAGCATCAAGGTCGAGAATACGGCATGATATTCCATATTCGATGTTTGAATTGCTGGACGGTCTGATTATAAAAAAGTGGTGCGTGTACTCATGTACGCGCGGCAGAAGTTATACTTCTTTGGCGTGATCGCGATAATTGATATTCACATTTTCGTTAAAGATGTACATTGATAAAATAAAATAGTGTCTAGAGAGATGATAAATATAGTTGGAAAAACATTTTTAAACACAGGTTGGGTTATGTTTCTGATCCTATAATTTATATACATTTTGCCATTGTTCCATTTTCAAATGTAAAATTTTTAGTACCTGCACACTGTAACTTTTTAACTATTAAAGGGTTTTCTAATTTAAAAAAAAAATACAAGTGATTTTTATTGAAAAGTATAAACTTGTCCGATGTCGCTAGTATAACCGATTTTGTTGTTTTATGAAATAACTATTTTGACGTTATTAGAAACAACTTCCGCAACATATTCGTTGCAATTTCCGTAACAGAGAAAAGAAGTATAACTTCAAAAATAATATGTTATATAATCAATGCTAACAGATTAAGCGACTATTAATGCCCATTAAATTAGTAAAAAGTATGTTTCTAAGTACCTAAAAACTAAAAACAAAAACTGTTTTTCTTTTAGCCTGTGCTCGAAAGTGAAACTAGCCATAAGTACAGCAATGGTGTAAACGGCAAAATCACAAATGGTTCAGTGAATGGTAATAGTATATCAAATGGCTACGCGTTATCAGTCGAATATTCAAAATCATACAAAGAATGTTATTCAAATGGTGTTAATAATGGTTATGTTAGTCAAACAGTTACAGAGCGGAAAATAAAATGAAATATACTTAAGTAGATAGGTTAGATTAATTTTTAGAGTTGTTGCCAGTGAAAATTATGCTCTTCAGTGTCCTAACAGAATTTTGGAACTCGGGTAGATAATCACGTATCAGCTTCTATTTTGTGAAGAATTATTTTAAATATACTAATCTACTAGAAATCCAAAAAAAAAAAAAAAATTGAACCTGCCAAACATGGTAACTACGAAATGATTAAAACTGTGAGAACAAATTGAAAAAATGTTTTATAGAAAGTTGGTTACTTAGAAAAATGTCATTTGCTCATAATTCATTTACAATTTATTTATCAGCATAAGAGCTTGTGTTTTAAATATTATTGTACTTGAAGTTTTACCAACACCAAATCTTTATTGTAATAACTTGCTTTCATCTAAATTGTAGCGGGTTATATTAAAAGTGATGAATGATGATAATACTTAATTGACTATCAAACATTTACTTTGGAAAAAGTAGCTCAAAGTGGTGAGCGTTAACTCAAGGAACTAGTTAAATTATCATTTAACTGCTCGTCAATGAATCAACTGTTCCTGATTAGATGAATCAACTACTTCATCTATTGGTAACAAAGCACAGAGAACTCCTTCAACCAACTAAACGAAACCAACACATTAACCATTACAGTAGTTGAAATTAATCAAACAAAATAGAATCATTTTTACGGTTGAAATGGACCTACGTTCATTGTATTTAGTATAAACTGGTTAACGAAATCGACTGATTTTTCAACTAGTTGTTGTGGCGCAAGTTGCGGTTCCATTCCATTGATACTAAAATCTTCAACAATCCACCACTAATTTATAATATAGCAGAATTTCTTACGTCAGTGTTTTTGCTATATCATGTGTCGAGTTAAAAATACATAACCTAAAAATTTAATTTAATATGTTCGAAATGACAGACCCAAAGCCAAAATGGCCGTTCAGTGAGTGTTTTTGGTAAGTTAAATAGCGCTAGAACCGCTAGAATAAGCAAGACGCATTTGATAGTTAATTATTGAAAATATAGTAATCAATATTTAAAGTCATAGTTTTGACAATTTACAATAGTTTCTATGTCCTTGACCTTGCTGTTACGACGGGAGTTTTGCGCAAACAATAGTATTTAAAAAAAATAATTTATACCTACAAACACATTTTACAATGCATGTAGGTGTATGGGGTCTGACGTAAACTAAATTTCCTGTATAATAAACAATATTGAACCTTTTTCTAAGTAGTATAAACTTTTAAAATGTGCAAAGATGACTTATACCTAATCAACGACAGATCTATAAAAAATATATTTTTACTTTTATTAGAATATATTTTCTAGAAAAGACAGTAGTCTTTTTAAGATATTTTTAATGTAGAGCTATGTTTGGTATATAAGTTTTAAGGTTATACTCGTCATATGTCTAAATTAATTTTGTCTATTTATCACTTGAATTTCAGTTGATTAAATGAACATTAGAAATTTGTGTAAACAAACTAGGTATTTCTAGTAACTTTTAAACTCATGTCGTGTTCAACTCCAGACATTTTCATTAGTGCAAAAAATTTCAGTTTGTTGTGGACAAAAATAGTTAAGACGAATTTCAAGTAACCTATTTAACTTACAACCATGGATCTAGTAATTATAGGGATGGAGTATACAGTTGCGGGGCGGGGGATCCATTGAGGAACGGGTGCAAAGTCAGAATGGTGTCGATTTTTGATTGGTCGCCGCATTGTGCTGCATACAAAAGAAATTTTCTTTTTACACCATACTACCAACATAAATTTCTTGCCACTAGACATGCGCAGTGCGTCGACCAATGACAAGCGGACACCACTCACCTCGTCGCGTCCCTTAATTGGCTTTACCCCCCTCGTCTAAAACCCTAGTACATGCTCTGTCTCTATATTGTTATGTCTATGCTTACAACAGCTACATATGTACAGAAAATCTTTAAAGATGTAAAAATAAAATAAATTATCAAGAATGAATGGTGGATGCTTTCTCTGGTGATAATCTCGTTACGTTGTTGATTTATTTTAATTAAAATAAATTTAGTTAATCTTTTTGTACATTTAAAAGAACATTGTCGAAATTTTAATATTGTTATTTTTGGCACAAATTGTCATTATTCGTGTTATTAATTCGGTGTACTTAGTCTCAACTCTTTGCTATGCAATCGATTGTGGATGCGCTTTTGTAAGGTCGACAAGGTGCGGGAAATTTTTATTTGAGCAGTTTTTGGTGCTTAAGGTATGGCAAAGAGTTAATATTGTAACAAAAAGGTCGCTGAAAATTCGCTTTTCTAAGTTACAAATTAAAAATAATTAACATATTATTTTTTAAGCTTACGTTTTATATTGCATTTTATAAACGTAATATGACAAATAAAACATTTTAATTGTGAATTCATTTAGGAGACAATTTATCTTGTCGACTATTTATCGTATTTTAGTATGGCAGCGTCCATAAACCACGTAGCCAAGGAGGGGGGGGGGTCGATTCAAAAGCTACTCTGACCTACGTGATGCGAGGGGGAGTTGGAGTCAAGCTACGTAATTTTTTTCATGTATTTGGCACAATGAAAATCATTTACAGAATAAATTGAACATTTATTTTCAAACATTGGTTACTTTTAAACACAAAATGTCTTCTGGACTTGATAATAAAAAACTATGTTTCATCCGAAAGGGGGGGTCATAGGAAAGGATACGTTAGGCTGCATACAGGGTGGGAGGAGTTCCAGAGAGGCTGAAATAGGATCACGTGGTTTATGGACGCTCTAAAACTTTGTACACACGATGTGAACGGATACCAAAATGTCATATTTTCACAGATTTTTTTCAGGGTTCATCGACACTTTGGAACGTAAATGGACGAATCAGAAATCGTTCATTTGGAATTAATATATGCTTGTTCGTGCATATGATGTTAAAACAACTTTTAGAACTCTGTGATTTATTTGTGAAAAAAAAATTGCAAATACTCAGGCACTCAAAAGGATTTAACATAAATTTCCAAATTTTACAAAATAAATACTGATTTTCAATGATCCAAAATTTTTATATGGAGTGAGAAAAAGGAGAAGACTAGTTTTGCGTGTAAACTTTCTGCTTGTCTGAGATCTTTCACTTTGTGTTAATTATTTTTTCGGATAATTTTTTTTTTTACAGTCATTTAATGCCCTTGTGGAAAATATTTTATTTTACACAAATGTTGTTAATTTCCATTTTCTACTGTATTTTTATTAATTTATTTTTTTATCATAATTGTTTGAAACGGTAGTTTCTAAAATCAAATTATTTTGTGTAGCTTTTTTTCTTTATTGCACAAAAATACCAATAAATTCAGGGGCGGCTTAAATACAGATAAAATAATCAACAAACCAGGGTAGAAAAATGTGTAACTAATTTAGTTGAGTGACAGCGATTTCGTTTCTTTGAAAATCCAATTTTAAGCCAGCCCTGAATCAACTACTTCTAGTTTTTATTGATTTTTATATTTCATTATTGTATTATTTTATTGTAAAATGTACAGACATTTGTATAATTTATTAAAGAAGTATGTAAATTATTTTATAAATTTTATTATATTTTATATTTGAAAATATGAAAATACTCTGAGTGAAAAATGGATAAATTTATTAAAATAATCTTTTTTTTATGACTGTCAGACACCAAATTTCCTCTTATTGACAGAAACTGTTTAAAAGCAGTTTGATGAGCATATTTTTTCAAAATTAGACATAAATTGTACATTATTCTGAACAAAACTTTATTAATATACTCACGGACAAAAAAATTGCATATTTGTTTAATCTTGTATTAATTTTTTGTAACATTTATGCACTTTTGTTAAGTGTGTTATTTTGAAGTGCTCTACGTACATAAATATAATAGCGCTAGAACAGATTAGTGGATGATTTAAAAAATTAAAAAGAGCTACAATAACAACATAATTTCTTGTTTAGATTAAAAAAAACATGCAATATGTTTGTCCATGTGTGTAATTTGTTTCGTCGGTGGGTGATGATATTAAAGTGCCTGAGCATGATGGGGACCAGATCTTTGGAATACGAAAAAGTTTTTTTTTTTTTTACATTCAAAGAAAGGTATATTTTTGAAATATTTAGAGATTAAAAAAAATACACACATTTCAAGAATGTCAATATAGCGGATACTGAAATATAGTTAGTGGGAAATGTCGAAATTATGACATTTGTTTCAAAGACGTTATACTATTCATTTTTCACTTTTTATAGTTTCTACAATTAAAACTTTTTTACAGTTTTTGTACCAAACGGATTTTATAGAGCACAATGCTATTTTTTCTTACTGCTTTCCTAAAATCAAAAGATGTATTTCAAAAATGCATTTAATCGATTTTTATGAACGTATAAAATTGTTTAAAAATATTAAATACTTTTTTATGCAAGTTTTTCCAATTACCTTTCCGCTTACAAATTCAACTGTCTTATTAAACGCTTTTGTCTTTGTTTGCTGACCAAATTGTAAGTGGATAAATAATTATCAAAATTGTGTATAAAAATGTTTCAGTGTTTTTAATTGCCAAATAAATTTGTAATGATCGTAAAAATAATATAAATATCATATTTAGTATTTGATACTGTTTTATTTTTTATAACTTGAATTAAATGATATTAAGCACTAATAAACGCATAATACGAGTGATTTATTTTCTTTCTGCAAATAAAGTTACTTTTTGAGTGGCTCTTTTCCAAAACGGTAATAGATCCAGACCTCCGAGTGGACTCATTGAATTTAGAACGCCATTTTCCATTAGTAAACCAACTTTGTAAAGTATTCAATACGTATTCCGGAGTTTCCAGAAAACCTATTCGAAGGAGTCTAACTTTGAAACGGTAAATGATACAGCGCAACACTGGGTCTGTTGAATTCAGCGAATTATTTTTTGAAAAGGATCCGAGAGATTTTCAAAAGATGACCAAACGGAATAAATTGATGGACAAACGTGGTCCTAAGCCGTTTTATCACTCAGCCCGATTTTTTTTCGGGTCAACTTCACCTTCTCTATCTTCCATGGTTGGGCGTGCGTTATAAAACCTCGAGTTTCAACCGATTAGAATACTGAATCGGTGATTGTTAAAACCTCACAATATGTTACATTTTTTCCAAATTTCTTTTAACGGCGCTTTATTCTAACGTTCTATTTGAGTACTAATTATTAGTAGTTCAATTAATTGACATCTGATGTCGTTATAGTATTTTTTTATGTTGATATTTTTTAACTAATATTTTTACGTTCGCACTTTACACGGTACGTATTTTAATCACATCAATCCGTGACAAACCAGCGTAGACTTTCGAAGTCTGTGTCTCGACCACAGAATGTGCTCTGTGGTCTCGACTTTCGAATGACGCTTGTAGAGCGCGGTTGCACAATGCACAGTGATCACGCGTTTTACTCTTGTGTGGAAGCCAGCGTTGCGGCACTTGTGACTCGTATGTTTTTGTAACAACTGCGAGTGTTAAATTAAAAAGTGGCGCGGGGGTAATTGTTAACGTGTCATGCACGGACACTTATGGTTCCAACGGATAACTCGGCGAAGAAGCACTTTTTAATATTAAAAAGCGAATGTTTAGATTAAAAAAAATAGTTGAACCTCGATTCGCATTTTTTAAAATAAAAAAAAAATTAAAAATAAAAATCGTCCACCTTATACCTGCTTTTTATTTTTTGGTTGGATTTTCGTGTAAATTGTCGAAATTTTATCTACTGCGCATGCGCAGTAGATAAAATTGGATAATTTACACGAATGCGCATGCGCAGATGGGGCAACACGACGAAATCAGGTTTTTTTTGTTATTCATGGAATTATCCTGTATTCTTTTTTAAAAAAACCGTACCACAAAAAAAAGTGATTTTTATTTTATTTTAAAAAACTGCAAAAATGTGTTAGTATGCGCGTTTGTGAAAGAAAGTCCAACGAGTAGACTTTTTGCATCGCCGATGTACTTAACACGTGCCAAAATATATATGCGAATTGCAAGCACACGACTCACAAAGCATCGCAATTCGCAACGAGAACATCATGTACAGCAATCGGGCATCGGTCGGTGTTCATTGCACATGGGACAACATAGCTCTATCCGCACTCCGCAGTGCTGCAGAGCAGGAGCCTTAAAGTCACGATGTTCAACGGTTCGGTCAGATCTCATTATATTACGTACCGTCAAAAATACGAACGTAAAAATATTAACTCGTAAAAAAAGTAAAATTGTAGTGACATCGGACGTCAATCAATTGAACTACCATTAATTAGTACTCAAATAGAGCGCTAGAACAAATGTGGTTTAATAAAAATGGATTTAAACGGTGAAAAAATATGACCAACGGCCAAATATAATGATAATCACATTACACCTCTCACTGTTATGTCAAAGTATTTAACAAAAAATTTCATTTCTTCATAACTGTTCAATGAAAAGGGAAAAGTCCTTTTTAAATTATATTATCCACTAATAGTAATAACACTAATAACGCAATGAATTGTACGCTGAAGTGGCGCAAAAAAGATCTTTTTACTGTGAAGTTTCGTAATATATAATTCAATATTTTGAAATAAAACTATATTTTTAAAATTACAATGATACGAATATAATACACGCGCACAAAAAGATTTATAAACAATGTAATGTCGATTAGCTGATAATATATTTCTTCAAAATTAATATTCAACAAATCATACAGCTACAAAACATTTAATTATAGCACATATTTTAAAATGCAGCTAAAAAAATATAAGAAACCAACACAATTCCATCAATTGTAACAAATTTTGCTCTCTTCAGATTTTTTACATTTTGAATATTATTAAAAAGTGAAAGCAGGCGTTATTCAAAGGAGGTTCAAATATATTTTTACTCTGCTTTAGTTTTTTAAATTTCAATTATTATTTTAAAAAATATCTAACTGCGCTTACCTTCATATTATCTTCGCACTGAAAAAAAAAAAAAAAGGAAACGAAATGAATAAAACGGGCTTTTCAAACTTTATCAAAGATTTATTAATGCAATTAAGTTTTTATCACAAAAAATATTTAAAATTATCATAATTTTCACCGAAAAGAAGTTAGCGCGGGATATTTAGTTTTTTGATTAAACTATATGTCAATTAAGTGCTCCTTAAATTCTCTTTCAGAATCCGCAGTTGGTCCACGTCTATAGTTATCAGTTAATTAGTAATTAATTTAAAAAAAATTTAACTACTGGAAATTTAATTTTACTATAAATCGAGAAATATTCACTTTTTCTAAAAGTTTTTTTTCTTAAAAAATTGCTCTGGATGTGCTCTTTCAATTACGCTGCAGCTATCTAACATTAATCATTAGAAAATAGAACACAAAATTGTCGCGACAACAATTTATATAAACATGGCTTTTATCAAGTTTAACGGCAATTGATGACGTCAGAGCGCAGCAATTAACATGCAAACACAATTTTGAAGTTAATTGTTAAAAGTATTGCAAAAAATGAATAATTTGATAGTCACTGAAAGAACAAATCGAGAGCAAAAAAAAATTTATAAAGTGGAAATTTTTTGTTTTATAGGAAAATGAAATTTCCAAAAAAAATTTAAGAAACTAATTTCTAATTAACTAATCATTATAAACGTGGAGCAATTGCGAATTTTGAAAGAGCATTTAAGAAGCAATTAATTGACATATAATTTAATAAAAAAAAACAATATCCCGTGCCAATTTCTTTCCAGTCTAATTTTCACATAAAATTAAAAAGTTTAGAAAGCAAATTAAGTTATTCTGGCACAATATTCTCCTTGCCTTTTGCAAAGGAACCACTATGGAGTTTTGATATCTAAAATTAAAAAAAAAAAAATAATAATCAGAAATTACAACATTTGCTACGCAATGACACAATCCACAAAAAAAACACTTACCAAGTTTACAGGCCGTAGTTTGTTTCCAAAAAACGAGCCAGTAGATTTTCGATCTCTATTGACCGATGAAAGAACAGACAATTTTCTTGAAGCTGTATTATCCAATGAACTTTTCACAGTTTTCACATCGGACTTATTTGCCTGTCGATCAATACTTTTATCTAATGAACGATTTATTTCAATATCACCGGTAGATTTTACGCGCGTCATCGTACTCTTAACAGTTGGTATTGAGCTATAACTCTTACGATACATGGGTCTGGGCAAAGATCTTGGTTCAATATCAGATGTACGTTTCCTATGTAAGCTCGATACGTTCGGAACAATGTTTGGGCCAACTGGTGCCGGTGAAACAGACCTAGAAATTTTCAAAATATGTAAAAAGTGTCATCTCTGCCGTCTAGTAATAAAGGCTACTGTCAAAATCTACATTAACGCGAGCAAAGCTACAAGTAAAGGCTAGTTAGCAACAAACAAAATTTAAATTACTCACTTGTTAAAATGCCAACTATTTCTACTCAATTGTTGTTGCAGTGGAGACGACGGAGATGACATTGCATGAGAAATGTCTTCTTTACGGTTATTTGGTGTAGACTGTGCCACCGGTTTCATTGGTTTTCTGTTAATCTAAAAACGGTCGATAAAATAATATATTAATTTCTTAAATATGTGATATTCAATACGTATGTATGTGATCGCATATCAGGACTTGAACCAATTGCCTTCACTATCACTTTTTGAGGCCAGAGTTATCTAGGCATAATACTGATTCATATTTTCATTAGCTATTTTTTACCCCCCTAAAGAAGCAAATGCCATGAGCTCATTTGCACGTGGGTCATGGCACAATGTTTAATAATAAATTGAAAATAAAACTGAAACTTTCACCAGTTCTTAGATCGGAATCTGGAAGTTGCTATATACTTTGGAATGTAAGTCGATGAAAAACATTGTTTATCTTAGTTGCGTGTATAGCCGCGAGTAGCGGCTAGTTCTGTGCAAACAAATGCATGTTAATGAAACTTGGTCGTTAGGATTTTGTTTCTTAGAAATAAAATATTTATTACATTCTCTGGAGTGTTGGATATCAGTGGAGCATTTGTTTTTGATTTGCTTGTTCTTGGAGGAGTAGCATTAATTATCGACAGCTTGCGAGTATTTTTTACCGGTTTATCTGTAACAAATGTAAAAGTGTTTGCACAAAAATTATTTCATTTTTTCAGACAGTTATCTTATCGCAAAATATGTATGTTTAATTCGTAATGAATATTTATATTGATTACAAACTACATCATACCATATAAATCAGAAAATTACCTTTCGTAACAGGTTCCTTGACCATAACACCGATCGGCACTACAGCTTTCAAAGGTCTTCTTTTTTCCACGTTGGCGGCGTTACCAATGTTCCTTTTAAATTTTATTTTATCAAGCAGATTTTTGCTTTCTGTAACTTTTTTTAAACCGACACTCAAAGGATTATTCTGAACAATTTGAAGAGGAACGACTTTTTCCAACTTTATCACATTTTCACTGACTAACTTCTCACATTGATCGTTGTTTACGTTTACAGTATCAGACTCTTTATTCAGCTGTTTTGAATCATGTGACATGAAAGTCTTCAATTGTTCTTCCAAAAAGTGAACCTTTTCTTGTAAATTAAATACCGTATCACGAGTAATATTATCAATCTCATTTGGTTGTTCGTTATTATTTAAAACTTTAGATAACTTAATAATAGTGCTTTCATCTACCATTTGACCTTCATTTTTGCTTACGAAATTTCTCAAAGCTTTTAATAAACAGTCAGTGTTTTGATTGCCCTCCGCCAAAGTCGGCAATGGATTTACAGGACTCAATAAATCAATAGTTGTGCTCGATTTCGGACTATTATCAATGTCAACATTTTCTTCAGCACTCTTTAAATTTAATTCATTTTTCTCCGTTTCAGGAAATATTTTGTCGATTATTTGAAATACGTCTTTTGTTGGTTTGTCTTCCTCTGCAGATAAATTGACTGCATTCCAATCAGGGGGTTTTACATTTAAAATGTCATCTGCATCGCTGGAAGCTAAAAAAAATTAAAATATATCCAAATTTGCGAATACTGTTGTATAAACATTTTCATAACAGTAATTTCATCCTTGACAATAACTTGGTGAACATTAATACATGAACTTTGTCTTTACTCTTTACTTTCTCCATTTGTAAAATATTTTTAATAAATTACTAAATTATATTAATAATTAGTAAGTGGAATGGATAAGGCGAATTTGTTAAAATATTCACTAAAACATATTTATCAAACGTGTTACACTTACAATCAATAGCGCTTCCAGCTAATTTAGAAAATGTGTCAGCTAAATTATTTGCTTCTACAAATACAGAATCATCAAATTCCTAAAATTAAAAGTTGACAATTTAGAACAAAATACGTTTTAATTAATCATAAGCTATTAATATTTCGACATCATTGTATATATATACCTCTGCTGTAGCATTAAATATTTCATTTGCATTGCACAAAGATTTGGTGTGAAGATTTTTCTGACGATCACTCACAAAGAAATTGGATTTATTAGCACGATGGACCGTATTTAAACTGTGAGATTCTTTAATAAAATTATTTTTAAGAAAACTAGAACCGATTTTTGATAAGTCTGACTGAGATGACGACGTTTTAATACTTTGTGTGTCTTCATCCATACTCAAAAATGCTCTGTTTAATGTTCCTTGACTCGACACTGATCCAATAACTTCATTTTTCAATGATTTTAGGTCACTTATTACTTTGTCTAACTCACTGTTTGATCGATACTTAACTGATGTATTTACATTTTGAAAACAATCAGCTGACCAAGATCGACGAAATTCAGGTCTTTTAAGCTCAGCTGTTTTCTGAATTATGGCATTTGGTTTTGCCACTGAATTCGTCAGCATGGATAATCGATCAGGACAATCAGAATTGTTATCGTTGTAATTAAGAGAGAATGATCTTCGAACCCATTGAGATTCTCTTGTTTCGCGACTAGTTTCTTGACATGACTCATTACCTTCAGACTCAGGTAATTTTTCAAAAAACGATTTATCTTGCTCAAAAACTGAGTCATTCAAACATTGTAAAGAACTATTATTTACCGAAGCAACGAATGCATTTTCACTTCTATTCGACAGATTTAAATCGCCGACAACATGTTGTAAGTCTTTACGTCTCAATTTTCCAGAAATTGATTTATTTTTATTTAAAATAGAATCACTCAAACACTGTAAAGAAGTATTTTCAAATGAAGCAACAAACTCATTCATACTTCTGTTTGACATATTTAAGCCGTTGGTAACCTTTTTCAAATCTTTTCTTTTTAATTTGTCAGTTAACAATTTATCTTCTTCTAAAATAGAATTGCTCAAACATTGTAACGAACTATCATTCAATGAAGCAACTGATGCATTTGCAGTTTCATTTGACGTATTGAAGTCGTTGATAACGTGTTGCAAGTCTTTACGTTTCAATATAGGATTTTTACTCAATAAAAAATTGTCCGTGCAACGTAACGATTGATCAATTTCAATTAGTTTGTCTTCAATAACGCAGCCTTTCTCTAAGCCTTTTGAATCATTCGAATCATCAATTTTCACGAGTAATTTATTGTCATTTAAACTTTTTAGTGGCTGTAATAACCAAACGGGAGCACTGCTCGATTTTGGAGATCTCTGATTGTGTAGAGATTTTGCAAATACGTTTTCAAAGGGATCATTTTCTTTTGTTACGTTGCAGTTAGTTTCATATAATACTTTATCAAAAGGATTATTATTTAAGTTATCCTGACCAATTAATCCGTTTTGAAATATACAATTTGATTCACTATTGTTTATCGGTGATGGAATAAGAGGCTTTGCTATAATTGGTACGCATTCGTTCAACGTATCGAGTTCTATTAAATCCATTCTCAAGGAATCCTACAATAGAGTTAATTTTCGATTTTAAAATAGATTAGGTAACCTTTATTTGCATGCCCCTACATGAGCATTTACCACATATTATAGCTTTAACGTTTGTGAACAAAAACATAAACAGTACCTATTTAAATTATAAAACTTTTTTTCAAGACTCAATGAAATTTGTAGTAATCAAGTACGGACTTAATACTTAAAAGCTGTTATTGCGAAAACTGAAATATTTGGAAGCAAATACACTCAATAATGCTAAACCTAATTCTATTCAATAAAACTACGAAATTGATGCAAAACAATTAAAGTCATTTTGTAAGCTTTTAACTAAATAAAGGCAAAACAAACTTTTAAAGTCTGAAAAGTTTGTTCTAAAAATAGATCTACTTTCAAAATCAAAAGCTGTCAGTTGAAACAACTACTGTGCATTTTATTTTAATCGTGTATTTAATATCAGTAACATAATATATTTTACATACCTCAATGTGAGCACTGTTTACATTAAAATAAATTAACAAATATATAAAAAATAAAACCTTTAATAAAAAGAAGTTTACAAACTCACTTCAAGACTTGGAAAACGACTGTTTAAAATGATAGTTATCTATTTATTTAGGAGTACAAAAAATAGCACATCATGTTGCATAATATTATCCTCCTTACTGCAGTGCAAGGTTTGTTCCTACAGAATAATCATCACTGATCTGTGTCGATTACAGATAATTGAATTTGTCTAAAAATCTATGGTGTAATCCACTCAAAACTCCAAAAATATAAAAATGCGTTCCAGATTTTCAAAAAATCCGGTTCTGAGTACTCCACAGCCACTGCATCTGATTTAAGTATTAGAAGCAGCGATATGAAACTGCTTAATAAGGAAACCACTATACCCACTTTTACTACTAAGAAATCCGTCAAAAACACACTTTTTTATTTGATAATTATTTCATATTGTAAGTTGAAGATTACGTAAGCCAATTTTTTTTAATTGAACATTCAGGGACGGATTCACGGTGTCATTCAAACATGAATACTTAACTAGAGTAGGATTGTTTAGAGAAGGCACAAGTGTCTGTCAGAAACGAATTTAGTGCCGGGTGAGTTCATATTCTACCATCGACGATTTCCTCCCCAATACTTCATTTCTACAAATCTGGTGTTTTCTTTCAAAATACAATTCTATTTACTGTTTGCGTACAATGTAAGTGATTTAACATGTACGTTTAATTTCTAAAATGCTTACTAAGTACTGGAAAAAGAAAATAGTTCAATGAATATATTAAAAGGTTTAATTTTTTTAAACAAATTTTAGTTCACATTATGTAACAACCATAAATCAACATTGTTGGTTGAGTTTGGAAATGAAAATTAAACAATGGCAATAATATTATTTCTGTTTCTTTCTTCAAAAAAATATAAACAAACAATACACAATTAATTGAAAATACATTTTGCAATGTTTATAAATAATTATGTAGAGTATTAAAAGGAAAAAATTAACTGATAATATACAGAACACTTAAACTAAAAGCCCACAACAGCACTTATTTAAAATATGGACACATGCTTGAAATGTTGTCGATCTAATGTTATGGTAAAATATATGCTTTCATTTTTAAAAGCTATGTACAATAGTATATTTCTTAATAAAAATAGTCCATGATAGTTGATACTGATAGGCTTTTATTAGTAAATATTTGCTTATAATACTGCAATGCATGTTTTTTTTGCTTTGTTCACTTCAGATAAAAATTGAATGTTGCAAAGAAAAAAATTACACAGCACGAATATTCGAGTAAATTTACAATAATACATTTTAAAGCCTTTCTGGTTGGCGAATTCAAATGAGAACCGTTTAGACTCCAGCTGCGCGTGTTCTTAGTTTTAATACTTCACGCAGTCACGTGGCATTGCAGTGATGTTATGCGGTATTGCAGAGAGACGTTCAGCAATATCGCAGTATCACTGACGATACATATTATTACAATTTGATTTATTTTTTAAAAGAAATATATTTTAGAAACTCTTTCCCTACAATATAATCACAAACTAAAATGGCCGATTTTTACATGTTATTTTAAATTAAATCATAAACGTATGTATTAATTATTAATAGTACGAAGATATATCCAATTTTTTTCACATTTTATGTTTAAATGGCAAGAATTTTTTTTCAGCAACACTTTTTAAAGTTTATTTTGAAAAAGCTTCATAATAATAGGTGTTATGATTTTTTTTTGTTCTTATTTAGATTATGTTTACTACATTAATTATTTAGTAAATCGAAACTATTAATTTCGTTATGCGACGTCTGAATAGAAAAGAAACAAACTGAAATAAATTATACACTTTTTATTTATTTGGAACATAAAAACCTTACAAAGACACACTTTGTAAAAACAATGTATAAATACTGCAACGAAATCTAAAATATATTTATATTTCAAAATTCATTTATAATTAATAAGTTATTATTTTGTCCAAAATGCTGTGACTGTTAATTTTTTTTAAATATTTTTCAGTGTTGAATTTAGAACTATTTTGTGCATTTAGCTAGTTTCTATCTAAGTAGCTAATTATGTTTTCAATACAAAATCAAATCATTTTGTATGACCTACAATAGTTTAGTTTGCCAATTCAAATCATGAATTTGTTGGTAAAACCAAACACAAATTTTTGGATATGTTCTACCAGGTTTAAATCTGGTAATTTCAAAAAAATTTCATAAAACAAACCACACTTTTGTACAATTGTCCGTCAAACTGTCAACTTATTTAGTTTTAATATTTTTCTACGTTTTTACTTATGATGAAGTTAGCTTGGAATTTAGAATGGAACGGTGAACTATTCAAAAGAGAATTACCGAAATGTAGCCAAAAAACTCAATTTGTACTTAGAAAGCTACAGATAAGTATTTTTTTTTTTTAGTTTTGATTTTAAAATTGGGATGAAGTGACCAGTTTTTGACACACCTTGTATAATATTTATACTGATATCAAAAACTAAATTCTATAGTTTTTAATAACATATACAAAGTTCAAGTTTGTTTCTTGGCTTGTTTGTTCACGATAATTTTATAACTACTAAACCAATTTAAAAAATGCTTTTACTGTTAAGCCTACTTCTATTGCAGGTTATACATTTTTTATTATACAAAAAAGGGGTGAGTAGAGAGCGCAATCCAGGCGAAGCCGGAGCAAAACGCTAGTATAAAAATAATTTGGTGAAAAGATCAGATTTTTGGTAAGAAATTGAGAACACAAGTGACAAAAATGCAAACATTTGTGTGATGGACATTAAAAATTTCAAAAACCTCACTCATTTTCGAAATACAAACTCGATAATAATTTTGGAAATATAATGCAATTTAATTTCTTAAAACTACAGAGTTTATGACTAACTTAATGACTATTGCAAACAAACTGTAAACAAATTCGGTGTAGTCAAACGGTATGATTTTAAAATATGGCCTAGTTTTATGGACACAACAATTTTATACTCTAAAATCAATATTATTATAAGACCAGATCAAGTTATGGTTGACCAATTTTCTGCTGAATGCTTTATTTTTTTGCAAAATGATGGAACAGGATTGGGAATGGTGAAGGCCCCAAATTAACGTGATTTTTTAGTAATTCCTATTTCAGTGTCTTTTGAGTATGCGTTTTTTTAATAAGTATTTCTAAACACAGTCTGTTATGGACGATACCCATACTAATAATTATTAGTTTTCTTTTTTTAAGTGATTTTTTTCCCAATTGAAATTCTGCACCTGTCTAGCAATAAGAACTTGACAATTATCAGACTCCAAGTTTCTTGTCATGAGGTCCATTTTAAATACTAACGTTGGATTTTTGATACGACTTTAAGTTTTTAATCTAGATTTAAGAAATGTTATTTGTATTTGGAGAGATCTCCATTTAGTTGAGAACAAATGACATTCTCAAATCTAGATTTAAAGTTGAAAATCGTATCACAAACCTAGCAGTAGAGATGTTAATTCAGCGGAAAAAGATCTCTTAGCGCTTTACAGTACGTATTATCCAGACACGTATAAATTAGAAGAAATCATTCATACTGGACTTGTGTATCTTAATTTAAAGTACACAACAAAACCAATTATATTTTATGTTTCTATTAAATTTTATACATTATTTACAATAAAATCTCACTTTTTCAATGATAGTTTTTCATTACAATATTAGTTGCTTAGTTAAATTTTGTACCCATAATAACTGCTAATGAGGTCGTTTCATTATTTCTATTTGAATTAATAATAATCCATTAAAAAAATTCCAACCGATGACAAGACCATGATAACTTCAAAAATATTGACATTATACATTTCTTTTTATTTTCAAAATATTTACAAAACTACAAGGTTATGAAAAAAATTATTTTATAAAACTTTCTGTTTAAAAATGAATAGAAAAATCATTATGAAAATTATGTAGTCATAATTGAAAAAACAAAGTCAGAATTTTTGCATATATGTCGATTTACAATAGGGCTCTTCCTATTTAGGTGTCAAACATTCTATTAAAATTCGGTTTCGATCCGTTTAGACGTTTGAGCGAAATTGTTTTTACAAAAACACTATTCTTGTTGTACTCCGGGAATCTCAAGTACATAAAACATCGTGAAAAATTAATTTTGACCTAAAATATCCATTTTCACTGGTGGATTTAGAACAATAAAATAAAAAAATACTAATTGAAATAGTAAAAAAAAACATTTTCTGTGATGTACTTTAGTCAGCTGCAAGATTGGCATGAGATATAGTTCCTCCTTGATGCGAAAGAATGCCACAAAATCGTGGCTAGGGTGTTCAAACAATATAATGAAATAAAGGATTTCTGTGTATTTTGAAATTCAATCACTATAGTGATTAATGATGTCTTTCCAATTTAGTACATTATTTTGGACAAATTTTGCTGATAAAATTAAATCCAGTATTTATCACTCTGCTACTGGCCAATAAATTACTATAAATTTAAAATAACAATAAAGGTACAATTTATTCATCTACATAAAATTATTTCTTCGTTTATGGTACACCATTATTTACAGAAAAAAATATTTTGTATTTCAACCAAGTGATGTTATTCTTAATTCGAATTAAATCAGTCATTAGTATATTACTACATTCACACGAAATATAAAAAACAAATTTTAATGGGTTACCTATTTATTTTTCATGGCTTTAGCCCTTCGTGTAACACGACCACAAAATAGGCCACTAACAAAAATGAATCCGACAAATGTGATGGCAACTATAATAAAGTAACGCTTTGACTGTGATGTTAAGACTTCATTAAACAGTTCATTCAAGTTTTCTGGTGGGACGAGCTAAAAAAAAAATAAATCTATAAATTCATGATAGTTAATTTCTTATTCTCTTTTAGTTTAAAAGCTATGATTCATAACATCAAAACCAAAAAAAATACAACAGCGCCTAGTGTACATGTTTTCATGTTTTTTTTTATTTTTCTAATTGAGAATGTTTGCAGAAAAAGTTACGTTTAATCCAATGATCACCAACGTCTGAACTTTTTTTGATCTCGAAGTTTGACATATTCTTTATGATTTTTTGGAAACTTTAAATGAATACAAATTCAAAATCAGGGAATTGTTAACCAGACTAAGGACTAGATTCGTAGATTGTAGATAATATTATAGATTACAGACAGCTAAAGTCATTACTGATCGACACTATATCTAAAATGTTTCTAATTAATAAAAAATAAATACATACCTCTTGAGCAAACTGAAACATTTCCATTCTTTTTTGTAACATCGTTTGGCACTCGTTTTGTAACGGTGTGTTTTTATTTGACATAACGTTTTGTAGACATTTCAAATCTAAAACCAATATAATACTGAAATATAATTTCTGAATATGAACGAAAAAAGAAGTTAAGGTAAATTTCTAGATATATTGTTTGGGACACACATTACAAGATGATACCATAATCCTTAAAATTGTAAATTGAACAAAATTACTTCAGCAAACATAAAAATATTACTTGTACTATGACATTCATTAAAGTAACATTGTCTCAAATACATTTCTAATACGTATTTTTAATGATCTATGTCGAATGTTATAGTATTTCAAAAAAAAAAAGAAGAGACTCACGTCTTCCAGCTCCTTGTAACACATCGTTACAATACTTGAGCAGATCCACGGAGCAAGCTTGCTGAAGTAACGGATCGACATGAATATCTGCTTTAGCTTCTTCGATCATATTGGCTATTTCAATTTTACACACTGTATTGAAAATTTTTTTGTTTAATAACGCATTCTTTAAACATTCTTCCACTTCTCCTTTAGTTTCTTCTGTTATGTCTGTACTCGGTTTGCATAGCTGTTCTATTTCATTTTTGCACAGTGTTTGTATTAAAGGATTTAAATTATAATTTAAAGCCTGTTCGCGTAATATTTTAGACATTTGATTTTCACAATTCCCTGTCAGTTTAGCTTCTCTGAATTTTTTCTTTAAACATTTAATAACTTTTCCATTCAACTCTTCATCTTCAGGTTCCTTAACAATTGTCGCATGACAAAATTTCTTTATATCGGGTTGGCATGACTTTTGCAATGCTGGATTCAATCTATAATCCATATTTTGTTCAATCATTCTCTGCACAACGATCAGTTTACATTTTGAATCGAATACTGGATCTTCTCTATGATTTTTCAAACATTCCAATACATGCGCTGGATCTGAATCGTGGCAGAACATTTTTATCATTCCATTACACATAGTAATTAATGCGTAATCAACCGAATTGTCAATCATTTCTTGTCGCTTGATGTTAAAAATGGATTTATGACATTTGGGTGATAACTGTTTCGGTGGCAAATTCTGTAAACATTGCAAAACATTCGAAAGTCCGTGTTCCAAATCCGCACAATGTTTAGCAATATCGATCTCGCAATCTTTTTGCAATTTCGGATCAAAATCAATATTCTCTCTTTGTTGGAATAGTTGAGTTCTCACTTGTTGCCTACATTCTTTTGAAATTGTGTTTCGAATGCCATCAATAGTACTATTTCTAATTCGTTCGCTTAAACACGAAATAACGTCAGATTTTGTTCGCGCAGTGCCACAATACTGTTTAACGTAGAACTTGCAGGCCTCTTTGAATTTATATGTAAAATGATAATCTTTCAATGAAATCAATTGGAAATGTTCAACGGCCGCTCTACATTTCGTTTCCTCTCTCATTTCATGGTCATTTTTATGAGCAATTAAACATTCCATTAAATTGCCTTGATCCTTTCCCAATTTCAATTCGGCTTCACAAAATCGTTCCATCATAGAACGGCAAACTTTACGAATAACCGGATTTAATTCCACGTATGCAGCTTCGTCTTCTATGTACCGGGATATGACCTGTTTGCACTCGGAAGCTAAGTCGTCGAGATTATTTTGTAAGCATTGCATTTCTTCTCCTCGTTGAGGCTTGTCAAAACAACGCAAAGCTAATTCATCTATGCACACCTCTTCGATTTCTGGTTTCAGATCAACACTGATCGCTCGCTGACGCATTACTCGCCGTATTTCTTCATAACATGCCGGTCGCAATTGAATTTTATTCGTTTCAGAATGGTATGCGTTACGGTATAAACACGGAAGGACAAGCGGACCTCTTTCGGGGTCATAATGTTCACCTCTTTCGTACCAAGACTTCTTTGCATGACACAATCTGACGGCATCGTCTTGACAGTTTCTATACAACTGTGGATCGAGCTTGAAATCTCTCGCTATGAAATATTGGATTTGTACGAGAGCAGTTTCGCACTGTTGATTCATGTGATCGGTACCTAGTTTATCCATCAGACAAGACATAACTCTTGCATCACCTCCACGAACTTCCCGACAAGCTGAATCCACTACCGGCTTGCACGCTTCCCGTAAAACGGGATCAACGCGCCAATCTTCCCCGACGTCAGTCTGCCTGACAAGATCCTCTAGCGCCCTTAGACAACTAACCGAAACTCTTCTGTCCCGTCGTTTTTTTGGTCGTGCGTGTTCCATTAAACAATGAATGGTTTTCCCACCGGCCTCTAGTCCGTTACAAAATGTGGAAATATCGTCCGCACAACCATTTACGATTTCAGGCGATAAATGAAAATCTTCTAGCAATATTTTCCTGTGATCGAGCATTTCGGCTCGACAATCGGGAGTAACTTTAGTACCGTTTCTAATAACACCCTCGAGACAAAGCAGGATTTGAGCTAAACGTATATCTTTATCGTCGGAAATACCTTTACGACAGTGTGAAGCTTTTATGTCTTCTTTACATGCTCTTGCTAATCCTCTGCTTATGCGATAATCTCGAGCGATTAGCTTTTGTCGACGAGTTAAATGTTCGTAGCATTTTTGCGACATAGTATTTTCAATTTTATGCTGCATTAAACATTTCAAAATATCTGAACCAGATCTTAAATCTGGACAAAACCTCAACTGATCTGTCGCACAAGCCATATACAATTGTCGATCGAGTTTAACATTATCTGATTGTATTTCTGAAAGATGTAATACTTCCTTTTGGCAATTTTGGGTGAGATTTTCAATTCTATTTTGTAAACACATAAGTGTCTTTCCTTGAGAGAGCTTCTCTTTTGAATGTTCCAGTCGACCACATTTGTAAATTTCAATATCTTTTTCACATTGATTAATAAATGGAGTTACCAATCTATAATCACTCGCTACGACCCATTCGAGACGTTGGATTGTATCATGACAACTGGGAAGAATACTATCTCTGTGGTCTATCAAGCACATTAGCAACGTATTCTGCGCTGATTTGCGATCGCATTCCGTAAAAATACTATCTTTGGCACACGGCTGCCGCAACAACGATCTCAAATTATTATTGCTGATCAAATCTTTAGTATGAGTCCATATTACGTGCTGACATTGTTCTGACAATTCAGCAATTTGGGGCGCTCTGAAAGTCTGTATGCATTCAAGGACTGCTAAATCATCGGTACCAACTTCATTGCATAATCTTCTTAAAGCATCGATGCATTCTGGTTCACTTATCAATGACCTAGAAACATACATCGGTTGGGGTTGGCTTCTTTTAATTCTTACTCTGTCTATATCACTGTTAAATAAATGATGTGCATTTTGACTGGGTTTAAAATAAGTTATTTCGTAATTGATATTTGCAATCTTTTCAATACGTTGAATCATATGATAGCAACTTGGTACAATACTCTCTTTTTGATGATCAATTAAACACGTTAATAGTGTACTATATTTTGAATTATGATCGCAATCTACAAAAATATCTTCTTTGGCACAAGACTGCAATAAAAGTGGTCTCAAAGTATGATCGCCGATAAGTTTTTCAGTGTGTACCCGGATTATGTGTTGACAGTCATTTGTCAAGTCTACAATTTGTGAAGATTTCAACGACTGGACACATTCTAGTGTTGTTAAATCATCTGATTCTATTTCATTACATAACCTCTTCAGTATTGCACATTCCGGTTCATTTATTAGGAGCACGCTTTCGTCGACATTATTTTCTTTTACAGTTACGTTGTTACTGAATTCCCATGGTATAATTGCATAATCATTCCTGGTACCTAATTGTCTAACAAATCTGTTACTAGAAACGCACAAAGTTATTAAAGTTAACAAAAACACTATTTTTATAATACAGTTGTAAACATAACTAGCTAAAGCCATTTTTATATTAAATATGAGCTAAATCATTTGTATCTCGACGCATATATTGTTTGTTTACTTTTTCGTAACAGTTTCTGGCCGGCACAAATTTATAAAACACCCCTGCAAGTGACAGTAAGTCAGCTTTTGACAAACGACTAGAATAAAGTTTAGCTCAAGCTACGAGATACGGCCTTGATAACGTTTTTGAAGTGAATTCAGGCGACAAATAAATTGATGAAAAAACTTTCAGAAATTATACCTAATTAAAGTGAAATAATTGATAAAACCGAGTATTGTTTAACAGGATATTTTTCTTATCACTTGAAAATTGTTATTTTAATTGGAATAAAATTCTTATCTATAAAAAGAAAAGTTTAACGACAATGCCTTATCATACAATTTGATAGGTTTTGTCACATTACTTCGAGGGTTTTGTAAAGCTGTTAATTTTTTCACAATACAATTTTAAAATACCTAGGAAAAAGGAATATTAAATTTTATGGTCAGCATTTGAATTTTCTAAAATTTTGTTAGCGACGTTTCTTCTATTAAAGCATTGATGTTACCTTTAGAAACATTATTTTTTAAAGAATGCAATCAACGATATAAAATAGTTCTTTCAGCGAACCTATTAATGCTCATGAATATGTTTTTATCACAAAATATAGATTAGACATTTTTAGGAGCACTCGCTATTAAATTTTATAGCTGTGTTCTATCCTCCCAAATCTTACACCTAGCAATTCGCCTTTCAAAAATAACGTACGTCTATGATAACATAACTAATTAGAGTATCATCCCCTCCAAACTACGTTTCGTCAAATAGAAATGTCGTGACTGAAAATGCCGAATGCACGCTCAGTAGCGATGTAACATGGCGGTGGTTATGTCTAATATGAGTGGTCACATATATAATCAGTTAACACGGTCTTTAGAAAGAATATTAGAAGAAGCTCAACTAAGTGGTGAACTAAAGTTAAGTGGTAGAAAACTAAAGGAGTTCCCGAATTCCGGTTCCAAATATAATCTAACAGATACTGTGATTGCAGGTGAGTTTAAGGCGTGATATTTATTTTTCTACCCCATGGATAGAGATAATACTTTCCTTATGTTTACATAGTTGATGTACTATTTATTTTTTAAATTCTTCAATTAAATATTCGTGCAGTTTGTTTAACTTTAGTAAAATATTATACGTTTTACAATACAATGAAACATGATATTAAATATTATGGTTTTTGCAATCACATTTTCAAGTTATTAGTCATAAATAATTTGTCGGTTTGAGAGGATGAGGAAGAAAATCAGTTTGTTATTCACTTTTATAGTGTGTTTCGGTATCAAGTTAAATTGCATAACTTAAAAAAATAGTTTTAAAGTTTTTCGGTTCCGTAACATTTAATTTACGTTTTCAAAAATGACAAGAAAGTACGTATCCTTGTTGAAATGACATACGTCAGTTAGTCATATATAAGTAATCAGGAAATTATTATTGATAATTGTTACCTATTTCATTAATGTCCTAAAAGCCTCAATCAAAAAAACTTAATAAGTGATGACGTATCTTATAGCTGTTTTGGCTATGTGATTTTGGATTTTAGTTTTAAAAAATGTTTGACAATTGACATTTGTTTGGTAGAATCAGATGCTGTCTAAAATTTAGGCAAAAACGTAGTATATTTTTTTGCACGATCTCTTATAAATAGCTACTACACATGCATGTATGCAGGCATGCAAAGTGATCCATTACGCACTATTGCACTAGTCGCGCTATTCTAACTCCATACTTAATTACTGTTTGTTAGCTGTTTTTTTATAATTTATTAAGTGAACTGTCAAAAATTTGAAAATGAAGTGAAAAGCAGCATTTTTATAAAAGGTACTTGCAAAAAATACCATATATACCTCGTGCGTAATGGTATCACGGCTCGTGTGACTGTTGAAACTCTTTTTAAACATAATGTCACCCAATATAACTCATTATGACGTATACAATCTATTAAAGTAAACATTTGCCTAGTCTACATTTTTTTCGTGCCTTTTCTTTTTTAAATTTTTTTAATTATTATTCTGCAACTGTAATTTTTTTTTTGAACACAAAAACAATTTCGTGCAGATACTGAGTTGTCAATGAAAATATATAATATCGACTTTGTTATGTAGTAATTATCAATGCAAACAAAATTAGGTACGTCGCCTTTGTGTACATTATAGTATTTTAAATTTCGTCTCATGTCGTTAAGTCGGTCGTTAACCCGAAACCTTAAAGCAGATTATCATATTTTAAACAAACTAACATTTTGTGCTAGGTGTCAACATTTAAATTTATTTTCGTAGTACACGTTAACGTATCAAGTTATGAAACTGTAATAGAAATTTAAATGCCTGCATGACATATAATGAACAATGCTTTTTTAGTTATTTGTTTTTAAAAATCACACCGCTACTTATTTTATAGATCTGTTTAAAAGATACCCTTGATCTTGATTGTCGTTTTTATTTTGAGTATTATTATATTGTATACTATTCATAGTAGAGCTCCGATTATCCGAGTCTGTAATCATTTTAACATATATTGAAGAAGCCTGAAGAAAAATGTTCCAAATTGTATTACGTTCGTTCCCGTTTTGTCGAATTCATAACCTATTTTTTTGCTTTTTCCGTTTTATTCAACATTTTGGCGTATACCATCAGTCGTGTCGAATAATCGTGACTTAACGGTTAAACGGTTACTTGCGTTGTACATATTTGTAGGATAAAAATGTGTGGCCAAATATAGAGGCTAATTTAGAGAAAATAAATGAAAATGCTTTTTTTCTTTGAAATGCACAAATGAAATGCATGTGCTATTCTTTTTTTTTTTTTTTGCTTGAATTGAGCCAGTAATTTAATATTCACCCTTCTTCATTATTTTTTTTATATGCATTATCTTTATCATCTGGGGGTTGTATCCAGCGATGGGTAATAATAATAAGTATGCTAATAAATAATATATTTGTGTTGTCAGGACGCATTATTATTTTCTTTTGCCCATGATGAGTGCAGTCTTTAACAACCTGATTTCATGTATTCTATTATTGGTTTATTACAGTTTTTAAAAACTACAATTTGTAAATATGCTTTAAACTAGTGACTTCGTATGCGATTTGCGGGTCTTGGAAGTCCGTGGCATTTCACCGAAGGATCCACGTATGAACTTAGTGAACATTTAAAAAATTAGTATCTATAATGATTTTTTTTAAATTAAAATTTGATCAGATTTTTTACGAATGCTTTCTTGTACTTTGAAATACAAAACATTAATTAATTGGTCCAATCACTCCCTGAACATTTCCCCTGTTTATGTGGGATCCCTGAACTGTAAAGTATAAAATCCTGCTGTAGGTGATTTTTATTGATAAAGAAAGCAATAATGTGTAAAAAATACTGAAGATTTATTAAGACCGCATGACCTGCACGTGTTGTATTACATCAACAGCTACACAAACCATGTGTTGGCTACCATTGGTTTAGAAAGTAACATAACGTTACATAACCACATATGTAAAAGATTTGCAAAGAAAAACGAGAGTAGACGGTCGTCCATTTTTATAATATCTTCAATTTGCTTACGTATAAGATATTCAGATGTTTTTTTCCGAACTTTGGAGTCATGCTAAATTAATTGCTGAGAAAAAAAGTAAATTTTATGACGTATCTTTTGAAGACAACGATGTAAATTAGTAAAATTTGCATACAAATACAGGTTGAGGAAAGGATTTTACATAATGTATCAAAAACGATCAAAAAATTATTTGACATTATAAAAATTTATAACGTTTTGGGATTTTGCGTATATGTCCACCTTAATGGTTCAGCATTCAGTTTATAAAACCACTCTCCTATAAAACATCCATGAAAGATGCTCCAAAAGTATTTTTCGTAATTATTTTATGAACAGTGCATTGTATGATAAAAGGGTACATGAACGAAAATGTTGAGAATAAAATTTGGAACAAGAAAGGTTAAATGTATTTTTATCGTTGAAGGTGTAGTTTTTAGTAATAAAAACTAAGTTTGGGGTTCGAAGGCGCAACAAAAAATTCGTTTCAGCATCACAATTTACAAACCAATAACCATTCGTTTAAAAATGCACAGAAATAGAATGACGGCGGAGAATTCCAGTTTAAGAATCAAGTAGTATTTTCTGAAAAACAAACAGGACCCGAGAAACAAATTTGTCGCCGTGCTTTAATTCTTGACGAAGTATATTTTACAAAACGAATTTACAAAGCATGCCACGATCGTAGGCTCACGTTAATTAATAATTGTGTTTCAAACGAAACGTTGTGAAATTTGTATTCCATCCAGATGTTATTCAGTAGAATGACGGGACACGTGTTTGCCTCTCTATTTTGAATGTATATTATAAATAGTTGGTTTGGTTTGAAACTAAACTGTAACGGATTCGAATTGAATTTATTGCAGTGTTTTTAAATTTAACTTCTCACCGTTCAAAATGGTAATAAACTATAATCATCAGGTCCCTCATAAAACCCTTCATGGTTAAGCCTTATGTCAGTGATTGAAATTTTGCTTAAAAGTTAATTTTACAAAAGAAAAAAAGTAGGTATCTCAGACTAATGAATTCTGAACGATTTTACATGAGCCGGGAGAAGCCAGGAGTATTATAGCGATTATTCTGCCATTTATAATTAGGATGAACTATAAATGACCATTGACTTTAATAAACGATAATTTGTGGTTTTATTACAAATCAGTATGTTTACTCATACTATGATAGTACTAACTGGACTCGCATTTCTTTGATATTTCTGTACAAAATCATGACGCAAAAAATGTCAGTTAGTTTACTTCAACTCTTGTAAACTGCATAGAAAGTAATTGCTGTAGAATTTTGTACTTTACAATTTGAGCCTATAAACGTTTCGGTACAAGCTTTAATGAAATGACATGAGTTTGTAAGTAACGTTAAATACATAGGCATACATAGGTGTCCGTTGCGTCATCGTTTATTATCGGAATCCATTATGCGCCATTGGTGTCTCAAAAATTCACACTGCATGGCCAGATTTCTTGTATTAATAGAAATATGTATTTAAATTTTAGTCTCACTGTTGCCACATCTTGAACAATCTGATTGTAATCCAAAGATGATTGAAATGCCTGATACATTAACAGTATCCAGGACTGGATTACGGGTGGTTTTGAATTATTTGTCGTACATTTTCGCTCATCCGTGATTTGAATGTAAGACTTAAATGTTTTGATTGATTTGCACGATGAAAAATTAGTTGCTGTATCGCCACTTGTCATAACTGAATATCATGATCAAAAGATACGTTATTCAGATTTCTTCACAATACTTCATTTACTTACGAACATAGTGTATCTACATCCGTGTGTTATTGTTTTAAGTTGCCTTAGGATTTTTAAGTCATCGGATCATCACTAAAGATTTCTAAATCACGCCCGTTATGACATCATCGAGGTAGTGGAAACATTTTGGTTTAAACCTTGGATCAAAACATTAATTTTTCTATTATGCAAAGATGTTCTGTTATCGTGTTTGTGATGATATAAAATTTATTGGGTTGGGTAATATCGCAAGCGATGGTGATATCATCGTTTAAACCTTGCGTTGGATACCTTCGTTGTTTACTCCTAACAATCTTTTTATTTATACATCTATAAGTACTTACTAACTTCGTAAAGAGGAAAACTTTATCTCGAAACTGCAAACCAATTTGAATATGTAATTATTTAATTGTAAAACGCTTTTTCTTGGGTGGAATGCCTCATGTGATTTCTGGCTAATAAACTAGAATTATATTGTTTCCAAACCAAAATCAGTCGGAGCGAAACCGGTGCATAAATATATAAAATAATAGAAATCTGCTGTTAAATTATAAGACATTCTGTATGGTCAGTTATTACCACCTAATTTATAAATTTCTTAAGCTTATTAAACCCGGCCTGTACTGGTAGGTGACACCTTGAATTAAAAAAAATAGTTGTATGTGCTGGGATCATCAAATTGTTAGTAAGTTTATTTTGATAAGTAGAGGGAGGGAGAGAGAGAGAGATTGCAGATTATAGATGCTCGACAAATGAATTGAAAATTATAGAGCATTTTTTTATATAGTAAGAAAAAAAAGGTTAATGAAAGCGTTTATTTTTTACTGTAATTATAAAAAATAACATTTGCTGCACGCGACATGTTTTAATCTTTACTTTAAAAACGAATTTAATTCATATACATATAAAGTAATTAAGTAAACAAGCGTTACAAAAACGTGTTGAATGTTTTCATTAGCAAACGAGGCATGCTTCAAAGATAGCAAAGTTTGCAAATAGAACTTTCAATATTTTAGCGTGTATATAGTTTTTGCTTAATTAATTTAATCCATTTTAAGTAAACGCTGCCGCAATTATTACTAAGCACAGCGAGCTCTGACGATATAGAAGTCTACTGCTAACACTAGTATTTTTTTAACGAATTCAATAGGTAATATGGTAATATGGTAAACATCATATCGATTGCAGACTTTTGGATTTTTTTATAATCATTTTTTATTGTCAGTTTCGTGTCAACACTATTTGTCGATACAGATTGTAAAGAAATATCGACTATATAAAATGGCTTGCAATTTTTTTTGCATACCTGAGACCTCTTTTCAAATAGATATATTTTCAGTATCATGTCTGCAGTTTTCACAGGACATATTGATGAACTATCTGCACTTACAACGTTTCATTGAAAACAACATATAACCTTAATGTTTTTCGATTTTATTGTTTAAAACATTGAAGAAAGCAGTGAAATAAGGCAATTATTTTTGTTTTTGTATAAAATGTCGTGAACAACGTTGCCAGACGTCCCGATTTTGGCGGGGCGTCCCGATTATTCAATCAAAATTAAATGTCCCGCGCGGGACAGGCTCAGTCCCGCTTTTCGGGGATAACTCGACCGTGCGAAAATAATTATTCTCTTATTGTAAGTTGCAATTTGTAACACTCATTCCTCAGCCTATTGTTTGAAACGCCATATTTTTCTAATGAATAAAACTTTTTTGATTTTGAGTTCTGTTTTTTTTTTTATTTTTTTTATTCAGAAGACGATAAGACTCAACTATTTAATGATAGGGTAAATCTGATTTAAAATATATTTTTATCAAAATACATTTTCTATGGCTATTTTTGCTAACTATTGTCACGTAAACGTAATTTGAACTCAAATAAAAAGATAAATATTTAGAAACTTCTGATTATATACGTTTTTATACTATGTCCCGCTTTCGACGAAAGAATTTCGCTTTTTTCACTCAAAAAGTTCCAAAATCCCGACTTGGCAAAAAAAAAAAAATCTGGCAGCACTGGTCGTGAACCAAAGTCCTTACATTCTACCAAAAAAACGTTAAATTTTTTAGATTCGCTCTATTAGAAACAGGCCATTTTTACATTGTCAGCTCTGAAAAAAAATTACACCGAATTGAGATGTTGCGGAGAGGACGAATGTTTTATTTGACGTGCGTTTGCGTCAGTATTAAGTTACGTGTTTACTATGTTTGTATCATGTATAGTTGGCTGACGGTGGTCAGCTCTGTGTTTTGTTTTTGCGACCACCGGAAATACTGAGGGATAAGACATCCGTTGCGGATGAAATGTACAGGGCCTGCACACAGTTATATATAGTTATATATTATGCACATGCAATATACTGGATGTCTATTTATATTTGAGATCACTCATTAGTAACCCCTGTTTGCATTACATACACACACGAGAAAAGTTCCCTAAGAAGATTCAACTTCTAGGAAAGAGATTCCCCCCAAAACTCTAATTGAAAATTAACTGACATTTTAAATTCTGCAGTGCCATTTTTATGTGGAGTGGCTATTATAATTGGCTGAAATTTTTCTAACAGGTCTAGGTAAACATAGCGTTAGCGGTATTAATAATTCATTAATCAATTCAAATTTTCGATTGTCTCCTGACCTGCATTACGTCCTGTTGCTTCTAAGGGGCTTCAGACGCTGTATAGAAACTAGTCAAAGTATCGTATGGATTGAGGATAGTTGACTACTATCCTCAATCCATACGATACTTTGCTAAATAAGCTGTAAATCATTAATTTGGATCCAACAGGAATAAACTCTTGCCTCACAAAGTCTGAATATATACCAAGTTTCGTCTATAATTTATAAATAAATAAAGGATTCTCTTTGACATTTCACAACATAGCTTATACTAGCTTAACATCGTTCCGGTTCGTTTTGACGATAACCTTATCTTAACTGGAGCGAAACCGGGTAAAAAGTGCGCTGCAAATTTGGGTACCAAATGATTACGTACCAATTGTTTAATCAAAATCGGTCTAACCGTTTTTGAGTGACAGACATTTTGAAAACGCGTTCTTCAGTCTATCAGACAAAATATAACTGAGTCATTATTTTGTCTTATACCACGCTGTAAAGCGGACACTAGAGTTGGGTAACTCAGATCTGAACCGGTTCAAAGAGCCGACTCCAACAGAAGATCCGTGAGAGCCGACTCACTTTTTTTTTGAGCCGACGGATCAACGGATCCGCATAGCTCAGTGAAACACTTAACACACAGAAGCACATTTTACACTTACGTATCAGTTCTTGCTTTGATGCATCTGTCAGCTCAAATGACTCATGCATCACATTTTTGGCTATGCATTCAGGTCGTGATATGATTGACCGAACTAGGTAACTCAGTGGCAGACTGCAGTAACATATTCAGAACTCGGCTCTTTTTGAACCGGTTCAGTGAGCCGGTCACATACGGGATCCAGATGCAAAGATGCAGATCACTAAAAAGACCCGTTTTTCCCATCTCTAGCGGACACATGGTGTAAAATTTAAAAATAGGACTATAAATAGAAAGAGATGAATAGACGACTTTAATAGGAGTAGTAGCTCTGTTTTATGTTATGGTAGTTCTCATCGTTACACGTCGTTGCACACAACTTGTTATTTTGTATGCGCGGGTAAAATTTATATATTATAAACAGGTGTATAGAGGGACTCACAGGGTGGCCAACTGGAAGTTAGTCATATAAGAATAATAGCTAACTGACAAAATAATACTCGGTTGCAGAAAGCATTGTCAAAAAAATTGATTGTGAGCATATTACAGTTTTTATGCATGCAGGAATTAATTAGAAAATATTATTAACTAGCGGTCCACTCCGGCTTCGCCCGGGTGTAAATGTAATATATAGGATATCAATAAATTCTCAACGTGTATTGCATTTGCGCGAATTCAATCGCTTTTATTTGTAAATGTTCAAAAATCGAAGAAAAATCTTATTTCCCAAAAAGAAATTTAATAGGGCCGTGAGGTTTTATACTTTTATTATGGGAAATTAAGTTTGTTTTTGGGCAAAATAAAAAATTTAACCCCTTAATACACCCCTTAAAATAACATTTTTCTTCTTAATTGTAATATTTTTATCAATCTAACGTCTACATCGAATTAAATACACCCTTCAATAAATAAGTCACTATCTGCAAATTAGTGTTTTCAAAAAATGTGTAAGTCCGGTCCTGTTAAGCCGATTTTATTAAAATTTTAGGGGCACTTTTTAATTGCTACTAACGGGTCAAATGTCAATTTTGAAACGATTCTGAGAATTTTTTCGGTATTTTGGGGTCCAAAAACATTTTTCAACCCCCAAAAACTACCCTTAAACTGTCTCGATTACGCCCATTTTAAATAGGCTTCTTGCGGTGATGGATTTCAACACGTGGGCCAAAACTCTTTCGAAAGTTATTGCGCGTACACATATATATATATATACGTATATAAATATATATAAGTATATATATATACGTATATATATAAACATTTTTAAAAATGGTGCCAATGTGTTTAGGAGGTTATGAAACGTCGAGAAATTTTGGTCCGACCCCTAGGTCCCGCCATCCGACCGACGCCAATAGTGTATGTTGCCATATGGCAAATACACTAAAAATTTGGTTGATCCGATCGCTACCAAACTTCAGATCATCCGCTGGGCTAATCTAAAGATTGTCTGAAAATTTCATCAAAAATGATCTACCCGTTTGGAGTCCATAGATTACATATACATCGTCTTTTATCTATATAGATTATTAAAATGTAAAAAGTGGTTATTGTGACATAACGATAATAGTTTGGACATATATAGTATCGCGAAGTTTTTTGTAGTTATTGATATGTTCTTTAATATTGTAGAACATACTTTTGTTCTATCATCAATAGTTTCCGCAGTGCATGCGACGAAAGATGTTTTATGGCATTTTTTTACACCTTGGGTTACGTTACTGAAGTTTTAGTAAGGATCCCTAATATTTTCTAGCAATAAATATAGCCTATGTTACTCAGGGTGAATGTAGCTTTCTAATGGTGAAAGAATTTTTTAAATCGGCACAGTAGTTTTTGAGTTTATTCATTACAAACATACAAAAATAATAATCTTTCCTCTTTATAATATTAGTGTAGATGAGAAAAATAATCTTTTCGTTGTTAGAGTAAATTACGCCCGAGCTAATCAACTTTCTGTTTCACACACATTTGAAGAGCAAGTTTTTTTTCCTTTTCCTGGCGTCTCTTATTTTCTTCTTTTTTATCGCCTCTACGAACTTGCTACCCTGAGCTGGACATTGAATGGGTATCTGTATGTTTTTGGGTATTTTGTACGATCCGTAGACGGAAGAACGTGTTTTCAGAATTGTTTGTTTTTTGTATCGGCATCACGAGAGCTGGATCGGTTTTGATGAAACTTACCACAGCATTTTCTTCCAGCGGTTACGACAATCTTCATTTGAGCCATCTAGAACTAGATAATATTATCAGTATGATTTGTTATCTAAGAATTAGGGCTTCAATACGTGCAAGAATATATCTTTATCTCGATATTTGTTGGTTTCTGATTGATGTTGAAAGAAACTACCGATGCAGTTTTATCATTTTTTATTCAGTGTTACGATGTTTCTAATTTTACGATCGATTTCGGCATTTTCTTGCCAATCTCGTTGGCGCTATATCATGGATCAAACAGCTCGCAAGGTATAACGTTTCGCCACCCCATATGTTTGCAATAAACGTCATCGTATGATGAATATTGAATCTCCGTGTACTGAGAATGGAGACGATGAACGAAGGAAAGGACTCATCGCGCACGTGTCTTCCATATTGGAGAAGTACAGACCCTCCGTTAGGAAATATCTCATCGCATGCGTATACTGAATTGGGGAGTACTCTTGCTGTAGACAAGTAGACGTGCAGATTATGCCAAATGAAACTGCTGACCTTTTTATAGAAGTATTTTTCAAGATCGTGGTCTAACTAAAGCTATAGACGCGCAAAAATGATTAATCGGCCGATTAAACTATCGGATAGTAGTGATAAAGGTGTTAATATGAAAAAGCGTGCATGACAGCGACAGATTTTGTATCGGTCTGTTTTGCTTTTTTTTAACGCTGTTATCTTTACTATCGGATAGTTCGATCGACCGACTATTTATCATTCACGCGCACCTATGCATTAATCAGATTCATTACATAATTCGATGACAGAATAATCGATCAAAAAAGCGTACCACGGTCAAAAAAACAGTGTTGATTACGATGTCTAAATAAGACCTTTTTTAGAGTCGAGAAAAATGATTAATTCAAATAGGTCGATTTTTAACACGCTTATGTTAGCTTGACTTGCATGGTGTAGTGTGTAAAAATCTCGCAACTTGATTTTCACCTTCTCCCAAACGTCTAGTTGACCTGGAAGTTTGCAATCGTATGTATAGTTTCGATGAGAATACCTACAATATTCTGATATTTTGGCTATAGTAATGTTTATTTAATAATTTAGAAATGAAAACAAAAAAACATGTGGTGGAAGTGACGGTTTTGATGGTGAAAACATGTTTAAAATTAAATATAATGTAGGTACATACAATGACCAATAATTTGAAAATAAGGAAATATAAAAAAAAAATAAATAAAAAACGCTCTCATATCAATGCACCTAAAAATAGAAAATAAATTTCTTTCTCGTGTATAACCTATATTTAATTTAATTCATCGAGGCCCCACGCTTTTAAACGTTATAGAAGAGGAAGACATTGATTTTTTACTTTTTGGTGCGTTGATATAAAACTGTATTTTTTTAAACAGGCATATTTTTCAAATTCAGTTAAAGTTAGATAACAACTGTTATTTTCTTTTTTTACAAACAGTCAACGTCTCTAGTGTATAAATACCTTTATATAAGCGTAACTTCTCCCTGCAATAGATCAACTTTATCTGACCTTGCTTATCCTTCAATGTATCAAATATTGATTTTAACATACATGTCAGCGCAGATAGCGGAATTAGGAAATGGTCACTAATTTGTAAGTTAATGGACATTTCTCTGATGGAACTGTTTGCTTCCAGGAAATGCTTTTAACGCCTTTTAAAAGGTGTGGACTATGAAGGACTTTGTTTATGTGCGTTCATTTAAAATGTTTTTTCAGGATAGAGTAGCACCCCATTTGACACAATTTGATGAGATCATAATATGTTCAACAATGTTAGTGAATTATAAGTAATGAAATGAAGTTGTAAGATGACACATAAATTACATTTGATTGTTACACGCATGCCGTTTGATTTGCGTCAGTGCTTTATAAAACAATTATTGTTTTATAAAAAGAGAGGCGCGACAGAGAGAGATTGTAGGTTGAGCGTCTATAATCTACAATCTTTCTTTCGCCACTCTATAAAACAATACTACTTTACCTACAATATCAATTTTGTCATGAAGTGAAATGCTTTGTTTGCTGCCAATATTGAAAAAAAAAAATGCTTTAGTTAAGGCAGTTGTCGTGGTTAAGGCACATCGTCAGAAAATTCTTAATTTTTGTATACTTATTAAGGATACTTATTAAGGATTAGATAATTAACATTGATTGTATACGATCTTTGTAGTTCTGAACCAGTTTTTTATTTATAAAAAAAGAACTAACTGTCAGAGACTTTCCGAAAACTGACAGTCTTTCAATGCATTTGTTATGAGTTAAAAAAAAAATAAGAAATTTTTTTTGACCGTCTAATTATTTATAAAAAACGGTTTAAAGTTCAACAATTTATGGAAAAGTATACATGCATATGAATACTGTATGGGTTACGTTTCCACAGGCACAGTCTTGCGTACAAATTATGGATCACTTTAGCTACAAGCTAGTATACTTTTGTGGCGCGTATAATCTGTAACTTTTTGACAATATTGTACCACGACAACTACCTTAATTAAATAAGCCAAAAAAGCCTATTTTAATTTCGTGTTATTTAAAATACATTTAATGGAATTTACTTGTGTTTATTATGTTGTAGTAGATGTTTTATGCCATAAAATGTAGAATCAAATTAAAATAGCTGTTGTAAATTTTCAGTCGAAAATAGATAAAATCTGAAATTTAAGAATTCGCTCAATTTGAAACCTGCATTCAATATATTTTGTGTGCATATAACAGAAACGAGAGCATATTTTTTAACGGTAAAGTGTCTGCAAAATTAATTTGCGCCTTCTTTCGTGTAAGAATGTAAAAGACAGCACCGTACATTTATTTTGCCTGCGGCCAGTGAAGGGTTTGCTTTAGAATTTAATCACTGAGAATGACTATATTGACTGCGAATTTTGAATAGATAAGGGGAATAAATTAGCTAATGTTCATCATTTATATTTTATAGTCCATCCCCTGTTATTACAATCAGATTACAGGGGTTACCTATTCAAAATGAAATGCAAATCAGAGTTTCGTGAATTTTCGTTTATGACGTTAGATTTCAAGTCATCTCTAATTAAGACGCTTAATTAATCTTATAGGCAGTGGCGGGACCAAGAAGGGCACGTACTTATTTAAAAAAACGTATTGGTTACCTTCCAATTTATTGTCTTTCTAGGGTTCCATCAATCACAGCTTATTTTCTTCGAATCTACTATACGAAAAAAAGTTAAAATTTGGTACTTACATAGAATTTGATGACCCAATCACGGACGTATAGATAAACGAATTCGATTTTGGGGGCCAAAATTAAAAAAAATACATTTTCTTAAGTGCATCATGTGACATATTAAATGAAAGGGTTTTATAATTTAAAAATGCATAGCTTTATAGATATTAATTAAAGAAAATATACGAGCAACGAGCAGGCTGGCAAGTGGCAATCGATCCCACAATTGTTTTTTCAAAATTAAAATGTATTTTTCGAATAATGAGACTATTTTATTATTTCAATTCAGCGCGAACTCTCTAGTAACTATAAGAGTTTCCGAATCAGTTATTTATGTCATCTAAAATCAGTGTTGCCAGATTTTTTTTTGCCAAGTCGGGATTTTGGAACTTTTTGAGTGAAAAAAGCGGGGTTCTTTCGTCGAAAGCGGGACATAGTAAATATAATCAGAAGTTTTTAAATATTTATCTTTTTATTTGAGTTCAAATTACGTTTACGTGACAATAGATAGCAAAAATAGCCATAGAAAATGTATTTTAATAAAAATATATTTTAAATCAGATTTCCCTGTCGTTAAATAGTTGAGTTTTATTCATCTTCTGAATAAAAAAAAACAGAAATCAAAATCAAAAAAGTTTTATTCATTAGAAAAATATGGCGTTTCAAACAATAGTCTGAGGAGTGAGTGTTACAAATTGCAACTTACAATAAGAGAATAATTATTTACGCACGGTCGAGTTATCCCCGAAAAGCGGGACTGAGCCTGTCCCGCGCGGGACATTTAATTTTGATTTAAAAATCGGAACGTCCCGCCAAAATCGGGACGTCTGTCAACGCTGTCTAAAATTTAAAAAAAATCGCCTGTGACAGACGGACGGATATTGAAGTGATTTCATGTGTTCCGTTTAACACTAAACACTAAAAAAAGCCTGTTTTATTTTTTTAAACTAAAATAACGTGCTCAGCGGATCTTGTATTGATTTGTGCTTGTGGATTAAAATAAAATGGAGACGAGAGGACGTTAGTGCAAGCTGAGGGTTAGAACACATCGAGCTTTCTTAATCCCTAAATAAGTTTTACGACGTTGAATAAAAGTTTCATTGTACCTTCAGTTAAGCTGTAAATGTTCCTTGTTGACTTCCATAGATGTATTTGAAATTTTAATAGAAATAGTAACGTGATTTTTAAATTATATTCTGTCAGACTGTTGATACAATTTTGATAAAAGAAAACGAAAGCATTTTGGTCTAAGATATAGAATTAAAAAAAAAAATCAATTACCTGAAGGATGATATATCCGTTTTTCTCGAGAAACTATACACTTTTAGTGATCCGTGCAAAACGTAATATTTATGGAATCATTCCAGTATCTGTTCGTTCGTGCGTCTGCAGTCACACGCGATTTTCTCTGAAACTATTTGACGTAAAAAATTAAAATTTGGTATAAAGATAGACTGGTGGCCTACTATAGACGTGAAGTATAAAAAGTTGAATTTTGATTCTGGGGGTTTATTTCAGGGAATAAATTATAGGAAATTTAAAAAAAAATCAAGGACATCATATAGGGTGTCAAATGAAAGCTTATTGAAGCACACGAATTCAGCAGTATATGTATATGTTTTTTTCAGTTTTTTAAATAATCTTTTAGACGAGATACCTACCGAAGTGTCTGAATTAGCGTCTTTTTTTATAAGCATGTAAGTTTGAAAAGGATCTAAGAGATTTCGAATTTTGTCAAATATAACAATAAAAAGTTATGTTGGTTCTAGTGAGTAATAATGACAACGTTTGTGTTTTTTGATTACTGAAGTTTTTGTCAGAAATGTCTGCCAGAATGACTCGGTGAAATGTCACGGAAGTAACGCAAAGCTCCACTGTCAACTATATTACACCTGCATCTACGGTTAGTTGTTAACATTTTTTGAGGTTATATGTAGCTGTTTTCGTATTCAAATCTGAATATTTTACACATCTCTTGAGAGTACTGGTGCGGGCGCGACTCAGTGTTTTTCTTAGACTGAAACAGCGTTGTGAGATGTGTTTCCCCAGGGGAATGCAAAGGGAATAAAGGGAAGCAGTGAAGCATTTCCAGAAAATGCAATGCGGTTACTTTATTACTAGCTAAAATAATTCTTAAGGTGTGATAAAAAACTCTTTGTTCAAAATACAGCAATTAGAATATAAAAAATCTCCAGTTAAGGTACTTGTCGTGGTTAAGGCACACCGTCAGAAAATTCTTAATTTTTATATACTTATTAAGCACATGATAATACAATTACCCTGAAAATTTAAAGTCGATCGACGGTATATAATCCGAGATAAATCCAATTAAAAATTGGATAATTAACATTGATTGTATACGATCTCTGTAGTTCTGAACTAGTTTCTTATTTATAAAAAAAGAACCAACTGTTAGAAACTTTCCAAAAACTGACAGTCTTTCAATGCATTTGTTATGAGTTTAAAAAAAATAAGAAAACATTTTTGACCGTCTAATTATTTATAAATAACGGTTTAAAGTTCAACAATTTATAGAAAAGTATACATGCATATGAATACTGTATGGGTTACGTTTCCACGGGTACAGTCTTGCGTACAAATGATGGATCACTTAGCTACAAGCTAGTATACTTTTGTGGCACGTATAATCTATAATTTTTTGACAATATTGTACCACGATAACTACCTTAAGATGACTGATCCCTCAAATTGTAAAATATGATCGGGAAATTTCGGACTGTGGTCGGAAAATTCATTTTATTACTGTTTTTATTAGCTGACTAAGCATTAAGCGTCACAAAATTAGAGATTTCCAGAGTTGTACGAGTGAAAAAGGGACCATATTGAACAGCTGGTACTCATTAGCCTTTAAGGTAGTTGTCGTGGTACAATATTGTCAAAAAGTTATAGATTATACGCGCCACAAAAGTATACTAGCTTGTAGCTAAGTGATCGATAATTTGTACGCAAGACTGTACCCGTGGAAACGTAACCCATACAGTATTCATATGCATGTATACTTTTCTATAAATTGTTGAACTTTAAACCGTTATTTATAAATAATTAGACGGTCAAAAAATGTTTCTTATTTTTTTTAAACTTATAACAAATGCATTGAAAGACTGTCAGTTTTTGGAAAGTTTCTGACAGTTTGTTCTTTTTTTATAAATAAGAAACTGGTTCAGAACTACAGAGATCGTATACAACCAATGTTAATTATCCAATTTTTAATTGAATTTATCTCGGATTATATACGGTCGATCGACTTCAAATTTTCAGGGTAATTGTATTATCATGTCCTTAATAAGTATACAAAAATTACGAATTTTCTGACGGTGTGCCTTAACCACGACAACTACCTTAAATGTGTGAAATGCGGTCTTAGCGAATTGTACAACGTTTGGTCGTATGGAGTATATCGCGTTAATTTGTAAACAATTGTGCGCTGATGTAACTCGAGACGAATACGTAAATTTTTTTTCTCATTTTCAATTTGAATGGATCGTTGACATTGTTTGTTGCTTATTTAAATAGAGAAAGACAGATGTAACGGCATTTGTACTGCATTTATTAATAGTGAACAGAGACAAGTATATAGTTTCTTGTTACTAAAGACATTTGTATTTCACGCGAGCTGAATGTCAAATAGAAATATTTTGAACGAGACGTGCTTCTGCTGTTTTAACTTTCTTTTATTTTTATTTTTTATTTGTAGTTCGCGTCATGAATTGCAATTAAAAATTGAAGTTTATATTTTTTTAACTATTATTTTTGAGATGTTATGAAATGGGATTCTTTATTTTTCCTATCTTTTTTTACATACGATTCTCAGTATTGAAGGCAGGGGTGTCAAACTGGCGTTCCACGACGAAACTTTGTACGACCCACAAAAAAGAAATAAGACATTTTTTATTTCAACTGAACAATTCGGCTTGGTTTCTGATACGACTTACAGCTTTAAATCTAAATTTAAAGTTTAAAGTCGTATCCGAAACCAAGTATTACAAGTGCCCGCAGCTTAAATAAATTTGACGTCCCTGAATTAACTTACGTGAACTCACTTTCTCGACGAGAGGCGACAAAATATTATTTTTTGTGTAATTTTGATGATTTTTACCGAGCGGGTTATTGATCTTTATTGTGTTAGTTTAATGAAACCCATAGAGGCCTAAATGAAATTTCATTTATTCTATTTGCCATCTTCTGCAACAATTAATTTTATAATTTGTTCACATAAGTCGTGTATAAAGGATGAATTTCTAAGCATTTTTTCCTGATAGATTAAGATGCAATTTACTAACCCTAATGCTAACGGCCTGTTTACAAACAAAAGCTTACTATATTATCTGTTGACGTCGTACTTGTGAAGTTGATTATCACTAATTGGTTGCGTTCAGAACTATAGCAATGCGCAAATATGAAAATGGTTAAAATAAATATACTCAAAGCGTTCTTCAGCATCCGATTTTATGAGTTTTTTGGTGAAGATTAGACATTTATTATTTAAGAAAAGTCATGGAAATATAAAATAACCAGCTTTCCGACTGGACACAACATAAAACAATTGTAAACTCTTACTTTCATTTATTTTTATTCACTAGCTTCTGCGCTCGCGAATTTTCTAGTGTGAACGTAAATTTCGCACACAGATTTGCTTGCATTGAGGCCAGTTATCGGAATTTTTATCTTAACTCAAGCGCAACCGGGTATAAAGTACTCTATACTGTTTGAATGTCAATTGATAGTGACGAGTAGTATCGTTTCTGCCAGAAACGAGTCTCGCGTCGGGTCGAATGGGTTTATGTTTTCTAATAAAGAGTGGTCTTATATGAATATTATGGTCATTTAGTTCCTCGTCACTAGTCAAGACGCACTATTGACAGTACCTACATAAACCGCCTTATGCAATTACAAATTATGCCTCTACTAGTCGCTTTTCCCACTCTTCTTACTGCGTAGATTCCTGATTTTACTACTAAGTCCTCTAAGCGATACTACTGTACTCTACCAAGTTTCATTTGACCAGCCTTTCTCGAGTGTGAAGAAACATATTTTTTTAATTAACAAGAAAAATGCTTTTTTGCCTTCTGTGGTAATTATCGCAAAATTAGGAAATACGTTTTTTAGTTCGAGTAGCACACAAAATACCCAAAGCCCGAAAAAGATGGAGTTGTTTTTGAGTAATGCGGGTACAGATAGACAGATACAAAGTCTCTGTTCCATCGACCTTATATACTCTTGGACGTGCCGAAGCAGTGTCATCATCGAAAAGAAAAAGATAGACTGATATTGTGGCCATTTCTATCTCCCTCAATATGGTACCTTAACCAATCGAGCATGTAGAGAAAAGGATAGAGATGTGTCCACGCATGCTCTGTCCTCCTTACTACGATATATTTATGTATTTATATTATATTATATTTATATTTTATTATACGACCACACATAGTTGGAAACAATACCAGAAATATTATAATGGCTTTGAATCAATGGGCCTCTTTCTTCGCACACATTATATCGCTTTGTTATAATGGGGTACAGATTGCGGCGTTAACTAAACTGTCAAGTGCCATACAAAACAGGCGTTCAATTTTTTGTTGCTGCTCTTTTTTCCTCACGCATTTCATAATATCCGCCTCTCTGTTTGTCCGATGACGTTATAAAAAGTACAATGTAATTTTATAATGTATGCGTTTATTAGGAAATATCTGACGAATGATAAGTGCTGATAAGAAGGTTATATGGAGTGATGAACTGGTATGTCTGGTGAATGGTATCATCGTCCTATATATGGATATTATAAAACTGGTGGTGATAACACTACAGTTTCCAGTTGTAAATCCTGATGCAAAAAAGAGGGGTGTTATAAGTCAGTATCTGTGAATGACATCGTAGCTCCAAAACGAATGAAACGACTACATTGAGTTTTTTTTTGTTTTGTTTCAAAGATCATATTTGCGAGATCGATAGAAATTAATTCAGCTGTTTCACAATGGTTCGTGTATAAAAACATTGACCAGTATTCCGGCTAAAAACTTCGGATTTGAGCTCAAATGTTCAGTCCACTGAATCGGATTGAATCGATTCGGCAGTTTTGGGATACATGAAATTAAATGAGTTCCCACGTACTTGTCTCGGCAACACCCAGTGTGCGTTTACCCTGCCGAGCCGACCCAATTCCATTCAGTGAGTGTGAATCTTTAGTGTAAAAAGTATAAAATAAAAATTCAACTAAAAGTCTTAAAAAACCCAACCCTTCGAAAGCAGACCTTTAAAAAGTAAATTCGTAACGTAGACGTTAGATGGTAACTGGTACATTTGTACCTTTTGAGAATAACTTAGTAACCTTCTGAACTGCTTGATAAAAATCGTTCAACTACGTCAGGGTAGTTGATTTTAATTGATTCAATATGTTGCATAAACAGAAAGTAATATTTTGTCACGGTCACAAGTGAATAGCATTTTTTTGTGTAAAATCAACCTTTTTTTCAGTTAAAAAACTTTTTGCGTGTTGCATAATGAATTATCATTCATAGGTAATAAAAAATTGGCAACAATGTAGTCATTCTATTATATCTGTACAATTTGGCGTCAGCTGTTGAGAGAAACACAGATATCCGGTTTTCACACTTGTTTCACGTATTGCCAACATTAAAACTTAAATAAAACAAATTTTTATTTTTATCGCAGAACTGCGTTAAATAGTTGATTGTTGACATCGCTGAACTACTGACACATTTCTATAATAAACATTTTGATATTCTGTAATATTTGTTCAGTTTGGATGTGAATTTCGATGAACATGAAAAAGCGTAACGTTCGACTATTTCAATTGACTGCCCATCGGTAGGTTATGACCGCGGTCTGCGTTCGAGGCCTGCGTTGCAAAAACATATACCTTTAATAAATTAAAACGCATTTCCTCGGTTGCTTTAATGTAGGTATGTGGACGAGAGAGGTTGCGAAAGTATATCGGTGGTGAGTAATTTAGAGAGTTTCACTTCTACCGTGTGATTTTAAGCACACACTCTTTTGTTTGCCTAAATTATTTAAATAATTTCCATCTCACATGGAAAATGTAAAAAAAATATATTGAGCCTCATCCTCATAAACTCACATAAGAAGTTTAACTTCTTTAGTTTTTAATATTATTCCCAATTTTTTGTTAAGTCAAACTAATTAACAATATTTACATATACACATATACTTAGCAACACGCTATAAACTTCCGTTTTTGTCAGTTTGATGTAATTAGGAGACAAACTAACTTCTCCTTTCGGAGACAATTCTACTTCCCCTCGATTTTTACATTTTTCAAACAGAAGTTAAACTTAAAAAAATACACATTGATTTATTGAATAATTATAACGTTGCATCAAAGTGGGCATATATATCGAGAAAAAACTCAAAAGAAAATGCGATAGGGATGTTGACTATTTTTGGGAAAGTATTTTAACTCGTGCATACGTACCTAATATTGCCACAAATATTTATTATTTTTATTTAAATACAACTCAAGCTTTAAAAATCATGTATTTTAAATCGCGTTTCAAATTTCGGTTCAAAACGCCAATACTAGTTGCGTGACGTCACCTGTTCATACCAAAGGAGACTCAAAAGTTTACACGGGAGCTACCATCCTATAGATACGTATTCTGTGCTCATAAACCTTAGTAAACTGAGGTGATGAAAAGTTGTTTCGTAGTCGTTGCTATAGTTACATGTAATTTGACGTTTCCTACAAACAAATAAATAATAAATTGCACACTAAATATTAACCAAACAATGAAGTTTTTTGACAGCGGCTGAACATATGACGTCATGCGCTTTGATTGGTGTCTGTTGTCACGTGACTTGAGAGTGATTTTATTAGGTTTTATTTATTAAATATTAATTAAATTCCTTAAAAATAAGGAAAAATATTGTGCTTTTTAGTATTTCTATCATAGAAACTACTACTTTTGGTTAAAATTATGTTTTTATTTAAATACAGTCAACATCCCTATTGCAGAGTTCCCGTTGCAATTTTATATATTAGTCTTGATGATAGCTTTTCATAAACGGATTATATATATAGTATATACCTACGAAAATATTACTCTGCAGTTGCCAAGCGTCTACAATCTGCAATGTACGAAAATACTGCATGCAGAATATTTATTATTAGAGCACAGGAACTGTGGATAAATGTAGGTCGCATAAATGTCAATGTCAATCGAGTTTTCCCCGACATATATAATAATTATTGCTGCAATGTCCCTATAGCAAACACAGGTTGCAGTTGCACAGAGTGTTCAAAGTAACAGCTCAAATAATTATATTTAGGCACTTTTTTGATTGAGCCTATCTGGTTTTTCCTCCATTATTTAGGACCTCTGTATAAAATCTGCTTTTTATGCCTATATGGAGGTCGGGAAAACACACATTTAACTGTAAAACAGTAAAGTAAAAAAAATGTCGTACTATCATTTCCATAGTAAATCATTCTCTAACCGCATGAGAATTGAACGTAGGCTACAATCAGAAGATCAACTGATAATAATCTGCCAACTTTTGTCGAAATGTTTTCAGCAGTTTTTTAGTGATGTCGGTGCAAACAGACATTTAAAAAACGCATTCGCTCGTCTAGATATTGTAAATAATCTAATAACCATATCGGTAAAATCTACTCCCATTAAAACAAATCGCATCGAGATTGTACAACATAACCTCGCTACTTTTCGTCCGCGGAAAACGAAATTGGGTGAAACAGAGGTCCGGTTAGAATTTGATTCGACACCCTGTATCTGTATATTGTTGGTACAACGAGACGTGGCAATTATGACGTGTGTTAGTAATTATCTTCAGAGAACGCTAATATGAACGGTGTGTCATGTGTTCCAGAATAACACGCTCCATTTATTTTAATTACATTGATTCTTCATATGAGTTATGTTGATGGGATGGGAATATTTTAATGACGGTCTGACATTTTAGCGCCAAGTCTTCCGTGCAAATCGGAACACTTAAACCCTGATTTTCTAAGATAGCTGCACCGTAATATAGCGGCCGTCATATTATGACTATGAATGAAGTCACATAAAACGTGCATAGAAGTAAATGAATGCTGCTTTTTACGTTACGGTGGTGCCACCGCTACCGGGAATTCCACATCCACTTTTTTCTATAGCCGTTATATTACGGTACAGCTATCTTATGAAACCACGACTTTATGGAATCATTTCAGTGACGATATCTATCAATCCCGATTGTCACAGGCGATTTTCTCTGAAACTATTTAACGTATTTTTTTTTAAGAAATGCAGTTTTTAGTTGACTTTTTTCATTTCTTAATTTTGGTACAATTATGGAAAATGTTAGATTATTGTTTGTTTTTTTCAAATTAAGAGTTTTAAGTACTTCTTCAATTGCACGAAAAATACTGTAACTTGAAAATTAATATTAACCTTTTATTTTTTTTAGTAGAATAGCTATAGTTTTGCTACCATTGTTAAGAAACAACCATTGTTACAATGGCAATATTAGAAAAAAATATTTTCTAACACGATGACAGTCTTTGAAAATAAATTTTTCTAGTATTGCATTGTAACAATGGGTGTTTCTTAACAATGGTAGCAAAACTGTAGGTATATCCTTCTATGTGATTAATTAGTCTTACAAACTCTACCGTTGCTAAATTTTTCTAATCTTATATTTTTTGTTCAAAATTATCATTTTTTTCTCTTTCAAACTGTGAAATGAATAAAAAAAAATCGATTTTTTTTAGTTGCAATATTTCTTCGAAAAGTTGCAAAAAATTCTGAACGCGATTTGGATGTTCTTATTTAAAATTTCATATTCAAAATTCTATTCATATTATGTTTGTTATAATTATTGCTAAATACTGTAAAACAGTATTTGAAAAGCGTATTTTTGTTTTTTGTTTTTTAAAGGGAACTAAAATATAAACACTATTTGCGCTGCTCCTAACTGCGAAATACCTTTAAATTTCCTCGTGATAAGGATATTGTTACATGAAAACCAGGATATGAATATTAACGGCTCAGTTAATTAGTTTATTAATTACTATAACGTAACTGGTGTAGTGACATCACGTGCGCGACTTGTAATTTGTACCAGCGAAGCGCTGCGTCCCTGGGGAGCTGTTTTGGGTTGAAAATATTGGAATGGAAATACGTATTGCAGATGTTAACGACATTCTATAACGACTACTTTTGTAACGCATAAATTGAAAAGACGAATTTGTTCTAAGCTCAGATAAACGTGACAGTGGGTAAATAATACATTTTGTTTGTTTTTTCGTGTAAATATTATTGCATTTTTAAGAGATGAACTATGATTAGAAACCAAATACAATTTTTATTTTTAGTTGTTTTTTCGGGAAGTTTTGTATGTATTTGAATTAATTAAAATAGTTTTTAATTTAGGGGCGTTGTAAATATACGCATTTTTTTAGAAGCCGTCGTCGGAAACGAGTTTCACAAACAATGCGCGAATTTTAAAAATGAGGCGCCATTTTTATAATAAGATCGTATGAACTGGTGTGTGTAAAAATAGAAGGTCGTGTGTAAAAGAGCTTTTTACACACGACACAAAACTCTTTATGCATGGCCCGAAACCATGTAAAGACATCATTTTACGTACTAGTGTTACATAAATCTATTTTCATTTTTTGTGAGAAGTTTACCGAAGTTTTTTTCTTGTAAAGTCAAGTGGTTTATTTCAAATTTTTGTGATTTTTTTATAATGATATTAAGGAAAGACAGCTTGTGACACTTGACGGGTAAAACAGATTCATTCACCGGCTCGTTTTATAGGAGCAGTGCTCGCTCTTACCATTACAAAAACAGAAGGTAACAATTGTCATTCACGTTCACCTTGTTGAAATGGTTCCAATTTTGTTTCGAATCTATAGAGAAAAAAGTTTTTACACAACGTAAATACGATGCAGTCTGAAAGCATTAAAAAAAAGTATGAAAAATTACTAAAATGTCTGACGGCATAAAAAGAGATATGAAAAATTGCGTTAAAAATGTTGCGTAAGGTAGTTTTCGTTTTGATTATAGCTGTGTTTTATAAATGGCCTTTTGTAGCAAAAAGTATACTAAAGCGTGCTTGAAACGGTTAGTTTTTTTTTGTTCGATAGCGTTTTATGAAAATGTCCATCACGCAAATTACCAATAAAGGCGTTGCATGTCTGACGTCTGTATAATTTAATTATGACAACACGTAAAGACGTGCTAAAGAAAATCATTTATTGATTTTGTCGTTACGCCTATTCTGTTTTTATATACTACTTATAACTCTTCTAATCTCATTAACGTCTTAAAGATAAATAACGGTATATATAGGCTTTGAGTTTTGAAAATAGTCATGGTTTTTGAGAGCCATTTTTACCGTTCCATGTAAAACGAAACATTTATGGAATCATTTCGGGGGCCATCTGTGTGTCACAGGCGATGTTTTCAGAAACTATTTAAAAATGAAATTTGGCACTGAGATGAAGCGCTGGGGCCTAATTGCAGGCATGAAGTATAAAAAGTTGAATTTTGAATCTGGAAATTATTGCTTTTTTTGCAAGCTGCAATACAAATAAACCATTTTTTTCTAATATTGCATTGTAACTTCAACAATTAGTGTTTTATAATATTATGGCAGACTATAGCTATTAATTAATTTTTGATACAAAATATAGGTCTCCTATCCTGTGTGGAAGAAATTCAGAAAGTTATTTATATATTACATATTTTAAATAAATCGTTATTTTATTGTGAATATAAAAATGTTATAAATACGAATTCTACGATCGTATAGACATCTGAAAACAAAATGTAGGTTATTCATTTATTTCTCAACGCAAAGGTCAAAGGTAGACTTCTATTTTAATACTAGCATAATATTATTTCATGTCCTCCCAATAAATACACCCCTTTTGCTTTATATATTAAATAGAGGCATAGCATGGCCAAAATAAAGCGTAGTATAGGGACAGTCTGTACGCTCTTGATTTCAAAACCATGTTTTTAACACCCCTCTAAAAATAGCTGCTTTTCATGCCTGTATGGCGGTTGTAAAATGACCAATTTCGCATTTGTGCGTAAAGTTAAAAAAAATTCAACTGTAATTTCCAAAAATGACCTGTGAGTTGCCGTTTAATGGGCATGAGCACTTGACTAGCGTAACGCAGATGACAGCAAGTACCTACATCTTTCTTTAACGTAGTTGTCGTGGTACAATATTGTCAAAAAATTATAGATTATACGCGCCACAAAAGTATACTAGCTTGTAGCTAAGTGATCCATAATTTGTACGCAAGACTGTACCCGTGGAAACGTAACCCATACAGTATTCATATGCATGTATACTTTTCTATAAATTGTTGAACTTTAAACCGTTATTTATAAATAATTAGACAGTCAAAAATGTTTTCTTATTTTTTTTAAACTCATAACAAATGCATTGAAAGACTGTCAGTTTTCGGAAAGTTTCTGACAGTTAGTTCTTTTTTTATAAATAAGAAACTTGTTCAGAACTACAGAGATCGTATACAATCAATGTTAATTATCCAATTTTAAATTGCATTTATCTCAGATTATATACGGTCGATCGACTTCAAATTTTTAGGGTAATTGTATTATCATGTCCTTAATAAGTATACAAAAATTAAGAATCTTCTGACGGTGTGCCTTAACCACGACAACTACCTTAAGGTATGATTCGTCTTCATTCTGGACGATAGTTTTCACACAGGAGGAACCCTATATAATCATCTTAAAACATATTTTGTTCAGGTATTTATAATAAAAGTTTCTTTCCGCATAAGTATGTTGCGCTTCATAATGGCCACTCTATATATATATATATATATATATATATATATATTATATGGATATAAGCCATCATAGAACTCTTTATGATCGTATATTATAAGTGTGCCATAAAAGAATTAAGTCACGGAAAATCAGTCGAGTTTTCATTATATGCTTTGTAGAGGACTGTTATATAGGATAGACTGTAATCTTCTTTAAAAGGTTTTTGTGAAGTAAAAGACTTTCTTATGTGTGCTTAAAATAGCTAAAATCGGCTTTGATGAAAAGTGGCAAAATATAGCGTTTGAAATCATTTATCGAATACATTTTCAGTAGATTTTAATTTCATACATTACTGATTTCTGGTATGGTCTATACCAGAGGTGGCCAACTTTTCTGTATATAAGATCTACTTTTTATCTTAAAAGTGTGGCGCGCTCGACTTGTTGTCATAGGCGTAGTCTAAGGGGGAAGAAGCGGTGTGAAATGCACACCATGTTTATACACTGTGTTTCAGTATAAGGTGCAGTCCAGCTAGGTATGGGTAGATAAGTAAAATATATGTTTAAAACTATTTTTAAATCACTTATTAAGTTTTTGAGATATAGGCTTATGAAGAAAATAAATTTCCAGACCCAACTTTTGACAGCAAAATTCTGTACATGCGGACCTAAAAAATTCGATTTTCCGATACTTTTTTAAGATAGATTTTTACTAACGTATCAAATGCAATTTAATTTTTTATCAACTGCAATGTGTAATTTGTTCGTAAATATGAAAAAGTTGTTAAAAAAATGCACAGTATGGCTGATAATTTGATATTTCACTTTCGCGTTTTTTTTTTGGTTAGGAACATTTATCATGAAAGAATAATATGACTTACTTTTTGCTAATCTATAATAGCTTGCTGAGTATTCCTCATACTGAAGTATAGATATACGGCTTATCTACCTACGTAAAAACCAACAACAATAATTATTTAGAGGGCCAAAAAACTCACGTCCAGGGGATTTACGAGAACATGGATAATTATTAATAATATTAACAATATTTATTAAATCAAAGTAGCTACAGATCGGCCAAAATTGGCCTCGCGATCGACCGGTCGATCGCGATCGACTTGTTGGCCACCCCTGGTCTATACTATAGCTTCTTCTCCCTATTATTTACAAAAAAAATCGCAGTGTGTCTATAACAGTGTGCAAAAAATCCTAATTGAACTATTTGTTCCTTGAAACAAGATTGCCTGCTTGATACTTCGTCCGTACAGAATTTAATGCTTCTGTCCCCCAAAAATGACTTTTCTGAACTTCAATCATACTAATATTATAAAGAGGAAAGATTTGTATTTTTGTATGTTTGTAATGAATAAACTCAAAAACTACTGTGCCGATTTAAAAAATTCTTTTACATTAGAAAGCTACATTCACCCTGAGTAACATAGGCTATATTTATTGCTAGAAAATATTAGGGATCCTTACTAAAACTTTAGTAACGTAACCCAAGGTGTACAAAAAATGCCATAAAACATCTTTCGTCGCACGCGCTGCGGAAACTATTGATGATAGCACAAAAGTATGTTCTACAATATTAAAGAACATACCAATAACTACAAAAAACTTCCCGATACTATATGTCCAACTATTATCGTTATGTCACAATAACCACTTTTTACATTTTAATAATCTATATAGATAAAAGACGATGTATATGTAATCTATGGACTCCAAACGGGTAGACCATTTTTGATGAAATTTTCAGACAATCTTTAGATTAGCTCAGCGGGTGATCTTCTGAAGTTTAGTAGCGATCGGATCAACAGAATTTTTTAAATTTTTTTTTGGGAAATAAGATTTTTCTTCGATTTTTGAACATTCACAAATAAAAGCGATTGAATTCGCGCAAATTCAATGCACGTTGAGAATTTAATGATAATGATTCTCATCTTTTATATCCTATATATTACATTTACACCCGGGCGAAGCCGGACTGGGTCGCTAGTTGAAAATAAAACTTCAACTGAGTTTGCAGGAAATTGTTTCGTAAACTATTTGATTCAACCTTGACGCTAGTCAACTGTCATTACGGACATGTTATTTTCTAAACTGGAGTCGTTTGGAATCCTGTATCAGTAATGCAAAAGTGCAAGACAGCAAAGCGGTCGTCTTAAGGTTGTTTTCAATGAGATGAGAGAGTAGGATTGGCTGACCATAGTCTGCGCCACTTTCGTAGCGGCGGTATATCTGTTTTAAAGATAGAAAAATATACATTTTTGTAATATTTTTTATTACAAATAAGCTTGCAGAGTATTCTCAAAAAAATTGTTTTATAGCCAATTTCTAAGGGAGATTCCAACTCTCAAAAAGAAATAAATGAGGAACGACCCCATTTGTAAAGTTCCGTGTTAAAAACATCGAACCTTTCCCAATGCGTCGGATTGTTTAAGCAATAATGCGGTATTGTTTTGCAGACGTAAAATGTACACCCTCTATTGAATCCTTAAACGAAATAAGGGGATGTGCTGTCGCAATGATGCGAGGAAAATACGTTCACACTGTCGTCGTCGCGTTGGCAGAACTGACGATCCGCAAAGAAAAGTTTCATCGGTCATAAATTCTTAAGGCGCTATGTTACAATCTTTTGAGTTTTCGCTGGGGTAAAGGGGTGCAGGGACGGTAAAATCAGTGAGAATTCGGTCCGCCAATAGGAATAGAGATGACAATATTCATAGTTAAGCAAATGCAACACTGGCCTGCATTGGCGCTGTTTACATCGTTGACACCATAGAGCTTATAAAATGTTCCATGGTTCAAATTTCTACACCTACTTACTAGCTAGAGCTGAAGAGTTATAATATTAAAATTATATTCACATGACATCGTGTTCATAAAAATAGTTGCTTTATATGCACATATGTAAAATATATTTTCTATTGAAAATAACATAATTATTGTTTATTGGCCATATTTTATGGTTTTAGACGGGATGGTTTTTGATTTTTGTAAAGAATAATGCTAGATGTTAGAATTCAGGAAAACAATTTAGTATCAGACTGTTTAATAATAATAATAAATATTTTGTATTTTATAAAAGAAAAATAAATCATTAATTATCAGTTTTCTATATTTTATAAATCTTATAAATTGACATCATCGTACAGTTTACAAAGTATTATTTTATAATTATATATATTTTATTTATCTTATATTAATTTACTGTACGGTTTTTAGGTAAGTATTTAATTTTTAACTTCTCACTATTGAAAATCTATACTAATATTATAAAACGAGAGGCAACTTCGCTTCGCAGGGGGAGAATTTCTCGCGGGGGAGTGGTGGTAATAAAGCATAAATTCTTATCTCTGGAACCTCTAAATCGATTCTAAAAATTCTTTCAATAATTGAAAGCTAGACTATCCCTGAGTGATATCGGCTATATTTTATTTTGATTCTCACGGGGGGGATAAATCATAAATTATTATTTCTAGAACTACTGAACTGATTCTAAAAATTATCTCACTAATAGAAAGCTATACTATCCCCGAGTGATATAGGCTTTTTATTCACAATTTTTACTGCTCGTAAATTCGTGTTCCATGCATATGAAAATATTCCGCTAATGATCTCGAACGTTCAGAAATGTAAATAGCAAAGAATTAAAATTAGGCAGGTCTATCTGGATTTCTTATTGGCAAATTTCGAGGCAGTCTAGGGTCTATAATTTCTGGGAGTATACATAATTTGTAAAAATGTATTAGCTTGTCCTTCATTTTTTCTTCCCAAAAGGAATTATCGCGATTGATCTGGAAAAAAAAAACAAAAACAATAATATATACATAATTTTCAAACACAGTTAGAATTAGGAAGGGTATCTAAATTATATTGTAATATCTAAGATATTATACCTTCAGTATTTTGGTATCAAGGGGGGTCCAGACAACAAAGTAACAATACTCTTTATTGCAAACTTCCATTTGTCCCTGCACTTGATACATGTAAAGATCTTCCGGTTTTAAATTAATGTCCCCGTCAGCATTTAGATTTAAAAACTTTATTTTTTTTTGCTCAATTGCCTCTTGAATGGTTAACTTTGAAGCAGACCACGGACATTTTATTTCAAGAATGCCATATTCGCCAACTAGGCCATCTGGACTAGCTCCTAAAAATGGGTAATCTCTGTGTATGAAGAGACCGCAACCTTGAACTTCTAAGCCTGAAATATGCGAAAATTTTGAGAGAGCTATTGGTTCATGTTCGTTGCCATATCGCGTAGCAGCATTTCCAAAAAAGTCTTTATTAAGCAATAATTCCACCGTTTTTACACACGATGTTTTCTTCTGGAGCTTACAAATTTTGCCAAACACTGAAGCTGTAATCCGAATAGCTCTTTCTTGTTTCCATAAAGGGTTGGAATTTTGTCCTCTTGTTATTATTTCAAGTTCCGATCTCTGCGTTTCGTCAATTTCTAGTGACTTGAGAAACTCCTCTTGCTTTTGCAAACACACATTTTCAGGCATGTCTTCTGTAGATCCATAATCCTGATCTGCATTGTTTCCCAGGTTTTTCACATGAGGTTTTCTGCTTACTGCATTAAAATTCAATCGTAGCCTAGCGTTGTAATTTTTCTGTTTGGTTTTTGACGCGATGAAAAATTTGGTGTACATTCCTGGACTTCTTTGTGTTACAGATTTATTTATCTTAGAATACAGGTCTGAAGAACAATTATATGACAACGCTGCTGCTTCGCATCTTGTTTGATATGCTCCTTTTAGTGAAAAATTTATTCGCTTTCCACCAACGAATTTACACAAAATTGAATTGTACAATTCAGCGGCATTGTTGTCCATGTCCATCAACAAACTTGATGCGTGCTGAACTAAGCGGTATACGCAGCACATTATATCTTCATATAACCCACAAAATTTTAAATCTGCAATCAAAAAAGTATAAAATAAAGTATAAAACACCCAGTTATTTCGGTTTAGAAATTAGCATAAGTGTATGTAAACTAAGTACATATTACGAACCTTCAACCTTGTTGTCATCATCAGGTACAGTCTTAGAACAGAAATAACCTAAGCTATTACATTTCAAATGCTCTCCAAATACATGACTTGGTGAATTGATCAAGTCGTTTTTAAGACTGTTAATTTTGGTTTCCAAACTTGCAGAACATTTTTTTCGAAACGCAATTGCCTTAGACACCGCAATCCGCAATCGAATAATATTTGATTCCAAACATTTACGCAAAATAGGTGGAACTGCTAGATTTTTGGAACTGTTCCTCTTTTTAGTTAGTTCTTTTAATTTGTTGCAATAATTTCGTAACAGGTGGTTGCGGCATTCTATTTTTTCAACTAAATTATTACCGTACGGTTTTGCCAGTTTCAAATTTTTCATGACACTGCTATCCCCGTCACCGACTAATTTTTTATAAACAAGACCATGATGTAATATAGAAGAACGGAATCCTTCGACTATAATACTGGCTTCCATAGCTGTTGAGGTTCCATTCCAATTCTTGTAGCAAATATGTTGATCGGCTATCAACCCAAGAGAATCAGCTCTTGTACAATTGGTGCAATATTTATTTTTGACCCCCAAAAACAGCATTTTCCCGGTTCTTTGACCTATTATGCACCCCACTCCCGATAGCGCGTTATAATTTGTTTTGTACGATCGTTTACACCATGCCCCATCAGCTATAACTGTAATCATCGGAATGCCGTCGTCTGTAATGTCCCCAACTTCTTTAGCCAATCGAGCTTCTTCTTTGCCCGCTTCTTCCATCGACTGCCATGCAGTATTACGAATAACATTAGCCATTTTATTGTGACTAGCTGTATAATGATAGACTGATAAACTTGGCTGATTAAGTGCAGCATGTTGTTCAACTAACTGGGTATGGCCTATACCCGTAGTTATACAACCAAGAACGGCTGCATCATTCACTGTTATGTTGGCAGATGGATCATCGTCGTCGGTACTAAGTGTATCTTTTAAATTACACATTTTACATTGCAATGTAAATATACTTTTTAATCCACTTCTCTTTTCAGATATTACATACATGTCCTGTAGACCACAAGAAAACGGCTGATGTAATTTCATTTCAAAGATTTGTTTAAAAAAATAGTGGATATTGATCACCCTTCTTCCAGTAGGTAATTGGTCTCCCAATTCATAATATGAATCCTCCATGTCAGTTCTAAATGGGTCCCTATCGGTATATGAACTGTTTGTAAGATCATTTTTTTCTGAAGTGGAAGATATATCAAGCATGTCTAAGCTATTTGTATCATCTATGTATTCAACAAGCTCGTTTCTATTTGTCAAATCTTCAGGGACTAGTGTATCAGATAACCTTTGACTCTCATTACCCATATCGACATTAGGCAAAATTTCAGAGGAAGTACCAGGCGAAAACATTGATCTACTTTGTCTTACGCTAAAATAAATAAAAATTATTGTTACAAGTTGTTTTTGTTTCTCGAAAAAAATGATGACTTCGTTAGGGTTCGAATCGAAGCGTAACGACGTAAATATAGTCTGAAAGAAATTTTATCAAAATAAGGTCAATTTTTTATAAAAGAAACGCAAAAAGCGGATTTTACAGGAGGCTTAAAAGGTCGTTTCCATGATTACGCCACAAAAATACTTTATTTACGTTAAAAATATTTTCTTTATAAAAAAAATTATTATCTATTTAATAAAATGAAAAAATGAATTTAGTACTTACTTATTTCCATTATTGAAAAAAAATAATTATATATATAATGATCGGACTTGTTGAGTCCTAATACACGACCCGGACTTTTTATAACATGGATTTTGTCTAATTTTATTGAATATACTGACAAAACAACTTGAATGATATATAAATTGTTATTAGAAAGAAAAATGAATCACATATTCTACTTACAACTTGACTCTCTGCTTTGCGCTCTTTTTACGACCATAATATGTTCTCTTGCTTATTTTCATTTTGAATTCACTTATGTTGCATAAACGGCAAAAACACTATTACACTACAGAATTAGAATTCTATTATTCTGCTGTCTTCATAACATACTATAATATATTATTTAACACTCGTATTATTATTAGTTACTATAACTACAAATCACAATGAATGAAAATAAATTCTGAAAACACATATTTGCTAAAAAACAGCAAAATAAGGTCAAACTAGGAGGTTACATTACGTTATCTCCTTCTAAAATTCTAATCTCCCTAATTTAAATGTTCGCCATCTAGCTACGTTATTAACTCAAATTGCCATTTGAGGCAGCACCGGACGATTGTAATAATATGAAATTATTTTTAATTCGTTTTTCATAAATAAAAAACCACCTTTTCAATTGACGCCACAATGTTAATGAAAGAAGTCGTCTATTTTTGTTTTAGAATGTGCGCTACAAGCTCAAAAAAGTAAAAAAAAAAGTAAATAATGATATTTTTTATTTTTTTTTTTAATTTCAAAAATCTGGCTTTGTAGCGCAACTTGCCGTATCATGAAGCGTATATGTGCAAAATTTCAGACAAATATTCAATCATTTGTTCAAGTTATTTATGAAAAACGAAAAATTTCATTTATATAGCGCCTTAACGGAAAACAACGATTTCCCAGAACAATAAAAAGAACGCTTTTTAAGGATAACATATTTTATGTATTTTTATTTATTTATTTATAAGTGCCTTCTTTGCGCATTTTTGTCGTTTTTTTTTATTATTTTATACTGAATTAAATCAATGTTGGGTTGTATGGAATTTTATGGTCGGGATAAACGGATTTTTTTCAAATAACGTAAAATATGCAGACGTAGAAATGTGTCGAAAAAGGGTACTTTATTTATTTATTTTTATTTAGAAAAAAAAATCCGAAAAAAATGTGGGTACAAAAAAAAAAAATAAAAATATTTTTTCTTCCAGTGGATTATTGTTCTTCAGTTCTTTTATTAATTTGCCTATAGTTTGTATATTACCTCAAAACTCGAGAACCACTAAGACGGTTTGATAAATAATTTCAGTTTGAAAGCTTATTTCTTGACTTGTAACACAGGCGACTAGTTTTGCTTTCAAATCAATGAAAGTCGATTGTAAAGTAATAAAAAAAGTTTAACAAAAATTAATTAGAAAACTGTAAAATAACTTTTTTCAATCATAGTGGTTTATTTTTTAATGTTTCCTTTTGAAACACTCGGAAAGAAAATCTGATACCCGACCATAATTATTAGTTATAATAGAAAACAGTATCACGGGTAATTGGAATAAAGAAAATAAATCAATTTAAACACTCATTGATTGCAACGTTTTGTTTTTTCTTTAATTAAGACTTTTTCAAGCTCTAAAAATTTTTTACAAAAATTAACATTCATATAATAAAAAATATTAAACATTATGGATTAAATATTATTATAACATATATCTGGAATTGAACTTTAAAGATGAATAATTTTTAGTGTTTGACCAGTTTTTCATATCCATTGTTAGAACTTATACTCAACACTAACATTATTCTAAAGTTGCATTTCAATCGAAGTTATTGAATCTATAAAGTCAACAACATAGAGGAGACAGATGCAAGATTCAGTTTTGCTTAAAACGGCTTTAAAAAAACGGCACACGCTCGAACCATCTTTCATTGTATTGACTTGAATCATTAATATCCTTCTTCAGTCTTCGCCATCTGTGTAACGCATGATCGGTTCATGTAGCTCCTTTCAGTACGCACGGTTAAGGGCGTACGCACCAATTTTATCAGCTATTTTAATACTGAATCGTATCCTTAAAATAATCGATAAGTTAAGAACTGTCCGCTTCTTCTGTACTTATTTTTATGTATTGGCATTTTGAATGCTAGATTAGGAAGAAGTTAGAAAGGAGACAATCGCTATATCTGTGCTTACGAAAATTCACAAATCCTTGATTACCGCGAGTGTATTATACGCAGAGGCGTAACTATAAATTTGGGACCCCTGGCACATTTTTGTGGCATATTTGAGCTCCTTAAAATAACGTCGCTCTTCATAATTAATGGAAGGATTTTGCAAAAATTCCGAGAAAAGTATAAAAGTAGAAACGTAGATATTGTCCATTTAATTAATGAAATCAACTACGCTTTCCAGATTTTTGTCAAGTGGTGCGCAGGCGCTGCACATCCAGCTATTATAATAATAATAATAATACTTTATTCATTTGTATGACCATATCTGGTATAAAATCGTCAATACGAAACAAAGTTTGCATGTTAAAATATGAGTTTCCGCGAAGGCTGGAGCTCTTTGAAGTCGGAGGCCCTTGGCTTTTGGCCAGTCCTGCCACATTGTAGTACGCCATTAATTATATTTAAAAATGAATTAGCTGAACCATCCTGAAAATTTAGAGGCTAATTAATTTTGGATAAATTCAAACGGACGCGCTTTGCAGTATGGCTAAACTTTAATGCATTTTATAGCTGTCTTATATTTAAAATTCTCAAAGTATAATTGTCATAATCTTAATTAAATAGGCGTTGAAGATTTCGACAGTGTAATTTTGTACTAGCAAATGAATTTTTAAAAATTGTAACTTTTTACACAATATCACGGAAATCAGGTGGAAGGTGAGAAAGAAATCGGCATTTTAAATTTTACGGCAGTGGATTTTATTTAATTAAGAAAAATATTTGTTGGGGTGTTTACATTTAAATTGATAATGTCAATATTGTTTCATTTTGCTCAAGCAGCTATGATAGTTACCTTAAAGAGAGTGCTTTAAGAGCTACGTTAAAACCAGTATTTGTGCCGGTTTGGGTCGTCGAGTTAACTTGAGTAGCTTTGTTTGATGCACCTGTGTGTATAGACAGGTGGAACACGGCTCAGCACCATATAAACCTGCCTATCTTCTTTCGTATTGAAACAAATCACACATGACCTGTCCTTGCTATAGCAAACGCTATTGATTTCTTTAATGTGATATATTGTGACAGTCTGAATTATACGGCAAAAGAGAGAGAAAGAGTTTGTAGATTATAGACGCTAAACAGTTGAGGTCATCAGTGTCGATATACGGCTAAATTATAAATATACAGTGGACGACCCCCGGTAATCCGACAAACATTTTGCAGGGTAGTGTCGAACTATCGAATTTGTCGGATTATAGAGTACTGCCTAAGACCCCCTATAGTCCGGAATTTTTTACAAAAAAGTACCTTGCAATCCGACAAATTACAGATCCAGTAAGATTCTATATGCTATATATATGTACTCTGAACTTGTTCAATCATGCATCAGTAAAGATTGTCAAAAAAATATTCAATAATAAATAATAGACCATGTCGGATAACAGGGGGTGCCAGATTAGACAGGGGCCGAATTACCGGGGGTCCACTGTAGATGCTTTATTTTCAGAGGCATGTGTGTGGGAAACAACGCCTATAAAAACAATTCTAGATTTCATTTTTTTGTTAAACGGATTTGTCATCAAAGCTCTGTTTCTTTAACTTTTGGCGTGAAATTTCAGTGATTCTGAAATGTAGCAACTTCTTATTCAATGGATGCATGAAAGTGCGCCAAGTTTAATTGGCACATCGTAAGAAGAAATTATATTTTCGAATTTTCGTTGTTTTTTTTTTGGTCATGTAAAAAGATGGTTAAAATTACGGTTAAAATGCCATAGGATGTAACCGGTAATGTAAATTGATAGTCATAATTTGAAAAGGGACATCTTGACCATTGAAAATATTATGTTTGATTACATACCGGTTCGTATATGATCGAAAATCTACGATTGAAGTAGGATCATTTATCTCGAAAATCATTTCCCTTGTTCGAATGCTACATTCTAATCAGGGAGATGAATTTCGATAGACAAAAATTCTCAAAGGCTGTATTATTACAAAAGTAAGTCTTCCATCTGTCCATTCACAAAGGCAATTACAAACACTAAAAATGCTTTCAAAGAATCCCGATATCTTAGAGATCTTTTAGAAATACTTGATTTAATAATTTCTGACTGCACTGTACCTGTGTACAAACACAGAAGCAACTTCTGACTTAATTAAAACTCATCATTCAGTAATATAGCTTCATAATATGTCATTGTACCTTATTTCCTGCATGCGACAGTTTCCAGTCGGTATATTTTATTCAGTGTTCGCGTTTTGCTGCTACCAGTTTTTCACCTTAATTGCTAAATTTAATTTTCCGCTTAGTTGATAGAAAAAATATACCTACTAACTCTTTGAAATGTGATGACGGTCCAAAGGAAAAATGAGACGAAAATTACGTCGTGTTAACATTGGTGTTATTTTGTGTAATTAAAAATTTTGTAGAATCTAATTTAATTATCTTTATTTGTTAGCCTGTTTATTCTTTTTTATAATTTTATTACTGGCTCTTAAGCCCGGCATTTCCCGTACCTCCATCACTTAACGTAATTCACATTTTTAAATGGCCAATGTCAAAATAAAGCGACGTAATAATTGTAGGTTGTGTATCTAGTGCGTAAATTATTGTTTTATGACCCATCATGGTAAAACGAACGCGGCGAGTGTTATGTCACAAGCTATAAAATAATCATGCACGAGATAATATATCACATTTTTTGCACGCACCCTTTGATAAAATAGCTGATATTCAAAAACTTTTCAAAATGTTTTGACAGTTCAATTATGAACAAGATCACTTCGTTGTAATCTCATGCGGTTAATCTATGATTTAATATTGAAATGATAATATACGACGACGTTTCTTTTACCTTACTCAGCTTTACAGAACTAGTGTTAAATGTGTCATTTGACGACCGCTATACAGACATGAAAAGTAATTTTTTATATGGGATGTGTGAAAAAAAAAAATTCGTAGCGGTCGAACGCAAAACTAAAAGCTTATAATCGTCCAACAATGCTACTATCTAGTTTGGAGTGAAAATAGATTCAGAAACATTAAGGACGAGGTTGACGTCTTGAAAGCCAGTTATTCAGACGAGTTATCCTGAATTTTTATGAAGGCGCATGCTCATAACTTACTTAGAAAAATATATTAAAATAGCAGAATGTAGATGTGAATGTAGCAGAATATTTTTCCTGCCCCCTACTTCATCATAATCATCATTGAAGACGTAGGCGTGTAATTTGCAAATCAATCCAAGTCAAAACCAAGTGAGCGGCGCTTTTGTGATCGCTAATAGCTGCTGTGCGAATTAATTTGAAAAGTAAATAAATAAAGGTGTAATTATTTATTTCCGTACAAAATGATGTATTAAAAATAATTATACACTAGAAATCTTCCTATTGTACTTTTGTGGTCTTTTAATTATATTTTTGAAAAAACGAAAGTGTGTGCTATAATCACACGGTAGAAGTGAATCGCTTTCTCTCCCTCTCTCACCGGTATACTTTCGTGCCCTCTTTCGTTCACATACACTAAAAGCCATCAAAGCTTTTAAGCTAGCACAATCTAGAACAATTTATTGGAACGGAGGGGATGCCTTTTAATTTATTTTTTACTACATCTGTTAGCGATTTAACTCATTTCTATATAGTAGTACCGCTGTTGTAGCCCATTTTCTTTACCATGACTTTTGTCACGCTTTTTCTTTACACTGCACTAATTGAAGTCACTACTACTTAAGGAAGTTTCATGTCAGAATGTGTTAAAAGTGACTTAAAAATTATTAACAATTGTTACCGTAAAACATTTACGAAATTACTATTCTCTCAAATGCAAAAATGCTCGATCGAATCACTTGTTTATCCAAAATTATATGCTGAAATTGAGAAAAAACCCAATATCTTTTATAATTGATTGACTGTGATCCATGTGGACAGTTCATATCTTTGTGTCGAGTCAGCAGCCAAATCCACAGAAACCTCGTCGTCTGTTATGTAACAAAGCGAGAACTAACTGTAACCCTACTGCCAGACTATGCTCCTCGCACTGCTCCTCGCACTGCTCTTCGCGCTGTCGCGATGTTGCCCTAAGCGGCCAAACACTGCTGTACTCGCGACGCTCCGCACTCGGCTTTCGCCTTTCGGCAATGGAGGTCGATACTGTGGCAGCGTGCGCACTATGCCTTTACACTTAGACCGCTTGATGCGTACTGAGTGGCGCGGGAGTATGTGGCCGGCTTACTCGCGCTCTTATTGCCGGTCCTTTGACTCGCGCACAAAAAACCGACAATCGAGGGAGCACTGGGCATGACGAGGAGCATGACGTGCGGCATGACGAGTAACGCGGCCACACAACGTCTCTGCCTCTTTTCCTCGCTACTTCCCATGCCACTCGTCGAGTGTGTGGCTGAGGCATAAGAACTTGTTGAACACTAAACTATTCCGTGAATTTGCGTTTAGACACGAATCGATGGCACTCGTGAATTTGCTTGGATTCGGTTAAGAAGACTTTTACTGTAGTTTAGGAGGCGGCATGCTATACAGCAATGTAATTAGTTTGAGTTACAAAGGAAGTTACATAAGTGGTGATATGTTTTCAACAGTCGTAAGTTGTAACCCAAGTCATTAATCTTCCTGAACTTTATGTTTATAACGCCTTTAATGTAGGTAATATTGTAAATATTTAATAAAGCGTACCGTTTTTCACTTAATGCGAAATGCAGATGTGGCTGAAAAACATTTTTATGGGTTGCTTCAATATATTTTTTTAAAATAATATTTTTTTTAAATAAATTGATTTTTAAATTATTGACTTAAGGTAGTTGTCGTGGTACAATATTATCAAAAAGATATAGATTATACGCGCCAGAAAAGTATACTAGCTTGTAGCTAAGTGATCTATAATTTGTACGCAAGACTGTACCCGTGGAAACGTAACCGATACAGTATTCATATGCATGTATACTTTTCTATAAATTGTTGAACTTTAAACCGTTATTTATAAATAATTAGACGGTCAAAAAATTTTTCTTATTTTTTTTTAAACTCATAACAAATGCATTGAAAGACTGTCAGTTTTTGGAAAGTTTCTGACAGTTCTTTTTTTATAAATAAGACACTGGTTCAGAACTACAGAGATCGTATACAATCAATGTTAATTATCCAATTTTTAATTGAATTTATCTCGGATTATATACGGTCGATCGACTTCAAATTTTCAGGGTAATTGTATTATCATGTCCTTAATAAGTATACAAAAATTAAGAATTTTCTGACGACAACTACCTTAATTAACTCCTCTTGCATTCTCACCATAGTTATATCAAAATACTTGAACACCTATATTTTGTTTTGTTGAATGTTTTATCAATTAAATTATTTATGACTTCCACACTGCTGGACGCATTCTGCGAATTTTGAGCTGACATACCTTCATGCTAGCGCTTAGGAGAAACTGCTACAACCAAAAATAGTATTCATGGGTATGCCGACATTTAAATCGTTTGAGAACCACTAATTTATAATGGAAAGATTCAGTAAAAGTTATTGTACGTTGAATTAGTGATTTTTTACTGGAAGTTTTTTAATATAACAAACCGTGGTTTGTGACCATGTGTTGGACAACACTCTGATTGTCCTGCCGAACAGATGTTAGCTCGCGTGGTCGTTTGCCCCGTGTCTAGTGTGTATGTACATTGTACAATGTCCACAAGAGGGCCTGACGCCATTAAGTTTCGCTCGTGGCTTGTATATATGCGAGAAGACTCCGCACATTGGGCCAGAGATTGATAAAAAGTGGGCTAGAACTCAAATTTTACAACTTTTCAGAAGGACTATCTAATGAAAGCGTGTGTTTTTCGTGGAAATAGTGAAAAACGTGATCAAAAATAAAATTTTGCAAATTTCTACGCTTGACAACCGAGATCATTAGTGTTTTCCAGAAGAACACAAACGTCCATGTACAACAGTGTGTTGAAAATTCGTCCGGAAAGTTTAAGAATTTTGGTCGTTTCTCGTTCTGTGGTCCACTGTGGTACATCGGTGCTGGCGCCTATTACACGATTTAATGCGTTTTCTGTGACGACCATAAATGGTATGATAATGTAGGGTACTGAATATAATATGTAGTATATCTCAAAGCTAAACAGATTTGGTTTTGTATTACTTTGATGTAATTTGAGGTTCTGTTCTCCGTATATAGTGAAATTTCTTTTGAACATACGGTCCATATGGAAGACAGACATCTTCCAAAATAAAATATTAAAATCTTATTTCACTATAATGAATACCGACTATCTGATTATATGACTCAGAAACAAAATCAACGGATCTATATCTTGCTCATATTTTGCATGCGTGCTTAGGACGGCTCCGAAGCGAAATTTCAAAATCCGTCCTAGTGCAAATGTGGGAGAACAACCGGATAAAGCTAGTTAAAAACTGAAAAATAATCGTTTTTTTGAAAACAATTTTTCCTTAAAATTTACATGGTGTAGTATGCGCTGAGACTGATTCTTTGACCTCCTGGGAAATGCATAGTAGCCCTATAGTCATAATAATATGGAAGAGCCAGTCCGATCTATAGACAGATCTAGATAAGTAATGTTTTTTTAGGCTTTCATACATCTATATGTCTATCTGATTTTGGGGGGCAAATTAGAAAAAAAAAATCAAGTACATCACGTGACGTATCAAATGAAAGGACTCGTTTTGAAAAATGCAAATATAATTATTTCATAATTTTTAAATTCAAGTTTAAAAAATTTTAAAGAAAATATACCAAACAACTGATCCCAAAATTTTGAAAAAAAATAGGGAATATAGGACCTCACTCATAGTTTACAGGAAAATCTAAACAAAAATCCTAAGTCGTATAGTTTTCATGGAAAATGAAATGGTACGGAATTCTCTTCATGCGAGTCCAGTTCGCATTTGATCGGTATTTTTTTTTCTTCTAAAGGAAGTTTGGAACAGACCGTATAAGCGATATGCATTATATAACAGTCATAAATGGTTAAAAAATACGGTACACGGTACGGACGTTAACAAACGACCGGGTGAAATATTACTGTGGAGGCGTCATCGGAACTCTTTCTATTTGTTGGAACGATTTATTGTCCGTGTTGAATCAGAAATGGTACTAATTAATTCAAAAGTCAACCTATATTATCTTTGTATGGTATTTAAAAGCCAGTTTGGGCCATCCGTCAAAAACATTTGTTTACAATCTAAAATCTAAACAATTGAACGCCATAGCTCACAGACTGCTTTAAATTCTTAAACTGTATACTGTGTATCTGTGTCCGTATTCATTTTTACATTTTATGCTAGAAATAGTTATTTTTAGCTTTTTTCGTGTCCCATGTAAATATCTTGAGCAATTTTATAGCTAAGACCGTTGTTTAATTCGTCATAACTATAGTTCAATTCGTAAATTATAGGCAACGATTAATAAAACAATGTAAAGCTTCCCCGTTCTTAGATTCCCATACATCAAAACTATGTCTGCAAGTTTCGAATTGAACTATATATACCGGGTGTTTTTTTTCAAAACTTTGAATGGGTTTTTTTGTTGATACACTGGTTGAATCAAAAAAAGTTGTTGGGTTTTGAGGGGGAAATAATTTACACGTAATACCAACCCCCTCCCCCCACCCCTCGGCATGGGGAGAGGGTAACTTGTTTTTTAAATGAAAACCCCCGATTTTTATGATTACATTTTTTTGTGTAAAAATGAACAACTTTTGTCTAAAACTTTTTTTAATTTTTCCTGTTATTTTTGTGTAGTCTCGATAATGTTGATGATATGATGAAGGGTGGTACTTCAATTAAATTATTCTTTATTTTAACATTAAGATAATAAGTTTTCAAAGTGTTCTCCATTCACTGCCATACAATGGAACAATCGATTCAAAGTTTTGAAAAAAACACCCAGTATATGGTACCTATTTCAATTATATTTAGCGTACACTAGAAAAATACAGAATATTTTCATAACCTTACTATCCTGGCTATAAAACCTCTAAATATTATCTAAATTAGTATCATTCTCCACTTGTGGATTGGAATGGTAATACTGATTGTTTCTACAAACGTTTCCTTCTAATCTAATGCCACGATCTATATCTTTGAAAGTATTTTCAGAATATAAAAACGTATTTACGTATTTGTTTTGGTCACACAAAAACGAGTTTTCCACGTTTTCAAGGTCTATATACAGTATATCGTTATTTTATTTTTTATTTTTTTGTTTCAGGTAATATACACATTTCTAATTCTTGACGTTGAAGGAAATGTTCTGTAATAATGTAAGTAGGCATTATTTAAGATTGGTTAATTGGCAATTGTTCGAAAAAGATCAGTCGGAATTTCTACAATTTTAATAGGCACAATACTTTTCATTTAACACAAAGAAGCTGGTAAAGATTATAGGACTAGAGCGCATGATCTACAGAACTTTCAACGCATGAAGTACGTTCTTGCTTGGCAAGTTTTCCAATCAGATATGCCTTGTGCTAATAATGATTTTAAATGTGAAAGAAAAACAAATTTTCAACTGAAATCTGTAGGCACTATTGGATTTGTGCTATCAGTGCCTTATTCTTGAAGCCATTGGTGCGTGGTTTAAACAAAAAAAGAAGGGAGATAATAATGCATTGAAATCGAAACGCCGGTTGAGAGTTCACACCCATTACTGAAGTTTCTAAAGATATTTCCTCTCTTAGTCATTTAACATAAGTTTTGTGTGAATTTCAAGGCATTTGCAAATCCCTTCCTATTGTACTTTATAAGACTCTAATCTGCGGTACACTGGTACACAATAAACTGGCTGACAAGTAATCTATAGCAATACAATATATGTATATTTATGTAGGTTGTTCAACTATGGAAATCAATACAACTGAGAATATACGAAAGCATCTCAACCGTTTCACAGAATATCAATTTCCAAACTACTGTTTCACAAACAAACAGTTATGTATAAAGGCCTTGCCTTACAGAGCTATCATGGCAGCGCAACTGATTAAGCTGCCACGATTTTTCTATAGACTGCCAACAAAACAACCAGCCACCAGACAGGATGCAAGTTATAAAAAATCAATTTTGCGGTAAACATTGATATTGTGTTGAAATTCGCTAAAATCAATATTTTTACGTTAAAAACATCTATTTTGTAGCAAATTTTTTTATATCAAAAAAGTTGATTTTTTAATATATAGAGGGACAAAAAATCGTGTTTGAGAAAGAAACATTACATTTTCTTTCATTCACAATAACTTCTGCAAAAAGCACCGATTTAATTGATTTTTTAATGTTTGTCTCAAAAAGAATCCTAGACGTATTAATTTTGGTGTTAATTGTGATTTTGAAAATATGTATTTTAATCTTTCTTACACATTCCATTGGAAGTCTTCAAATTCAAAATCCTATTGGACCAGGAAAGTCATACCTAATACTACAAATCTGAAAAAAAATCCCAAACAATGCCAAAACACTGAACCGTTTCTACTATTTTATTTAATTGCGAATTGTCGGAGTTTTGTTTCTTTTTGGATCACACCGCGTATTATAGTACGCATGTATCATCGTGACTCCATGAGAGAGCAGACTGTCGGCCGGCTGCAACTGTAGGGTTGTGGGGGCGTTGTGCAGTGAACGCAAGGTCTCCGTTTGGGGTCCTCGACTTGCATCTCCCTTTGCCTCAGTCGAGGGTATAAACCGGTCCCCTCCACTCTTCCAGCAAAACAAATGTACCTATTGCAATATCGTTCTTTCATCAGGAAACGTTTGCTGAAATGGCATACGGCCTGTGTTCAAACATATTTTTATTAGCCTGTACAAATATTGTCGTCGAGTTCAAAATATTTTTTTATTGCTTCATCTCGAAATTAACGACCAGTTTTATTAAAATCGTCAGTAACTTCACTTCATATTTGCGTTTTATTATTTGAAATTTTATTCATAAACAAATCTTTGCCTATGTTAATTGACTATCATAACTGAATTACGATGGTATTTGCTCGCAATTTTATTTATTGTTGGACTAACTTTTGAGCTTCTGCATCATCTCTCCGTACATAGATGTTGAATGGTTTCTCACCGATTCCCAATTTTCAACAAACGAAACATCGGCAAAGCTTCTTTTTAAATTGTTCCTCTACCAAACTTTGCCACAACGCTAATCGTTTCTGTTTCTCCATTCTGCCTCATCTACGTCCACATACGAACTACGTCTGGATCTTCCTCTATTCCGTTTTATCTATGTCTCTCACACACGCATCATTCATTCTTTCCAATGCCGTGCCACTGTAGTCTTTTTTCACAACTTCCAGAATGATCCTGGCTGGAAATGTTTTGCAGACGAGATAATCTGCAATTCATTACCCAGTAATCCATCTTAATTGAGAACATTTTCTTCTTAGTCCTTTTACCTGATTACCACATTTCGTGGCTCTATGGTGTAATTTACACTATAATATGAAATTATAAATACGTTTTTTATTGGCAATTGTATTATAAGAGACTATAACAAATTTATTTGTGTATTTATAACTCCACGTTCTTATTCCGTTTATGATATTAGTTATGGGTAATTAATTAACCGTAATTAAAGATATTTCCAATTTAAGATGTGCAATGAAATAAAAAAACGTCTGTAACTTACACTGAATTATAGCACTCACTATAGTGAAGATTCGTGTCTAGCGCTACGTAAGGTAAAAATTAGCTCTCGCATGGTGTGAAAAACAACAACAAATACGCTTTATTACGAGAAATGCTTACTTAGCCACTGGAGAATAATTGATAATGCAGTCGCCGCTATAGTAGAAGATTCAGGTTTGAATCCCGATAATGACATTGTTTGAATAGAAAATGTTTTTAATATACCATAGTAACATCAACAGTGGATGTTTCATAATATTATAGCAGACTATAGCTATTTATTTGGGTAGTTGTAATATTCCTGAACCATAGCATGGTGTTGTTTTAGCAGCTTTTACTTTTTAATTTAGTTTTGTCACTTACGCGACTCTTCTTGTAATTGAAAAATAAAGTACTTTAATTACTACCTCAATCTCTTCTACCGTTTGTTTAATAAATTGTTTGAAGAACCTAATTTCCATTCAACAACTCGACAAACGCACTTTTTTCTGCTCAACATTGCAACATTCTAAAAGGGTACTTATAATTCTAGCCCTACTACACAGTATCCCTCTGTGTCGAATTTTAAAGGGTCGGTTATAGCACGTGATCGTCGGTGAAGGTGCATGGCGTTTGGGGGTTGGGATTGCAATTCACACGCACGTTCACCTTGACTACAGACACCACGAGGGGTGACGTAGGTTAAGACAATGGTCTGCACGGAACATCCCCTAAATTGACAGTCGGACGGTATACGCAGTAAGGCAGCAATATACGAATGTTCTATTTGCATTTTTATCTGACATCTGTCTAGACAAGACAGTGGTATTATTGTTTCTTAAGGTTCGGGCGAAGGAAAAACAGAATTAAAACAAGCGGGCCGTACGATTTACCGGCTTAATGAATATTGAAAATTAGGAATAAATAATTAATAATTAAAAAAACCCGGGTCGCAGTGCCAAAACCCTGCCGACAATATAGTGTATTTGCTAATACAGGTATTGTGGCTTTATTAAATGAAATTAAGTTTGTTTTTGGACAAAATAAAAAAAAATTGAACCCCTTAATACACCCCTTACAATAATAATTTTATTAGTTGAAATATTGTTATCAATCCAACATCTGCACCAAATTAAATACGACCTTCAGTAAGTAAATTCGTATACGCAAACTAGTGTTTTCATAAAATTTGTATGTCCGGTCCTGTCGGGCCGATTTGCTTATAATTTTAGGAGCACTTTTTAATTGCTACTAAAGGGTTAAATTTCAATTTTGAAACGATTCTGAGAATTTTTTCGGTATTTTTGGGCCCAAAAACTTTTTTCAACCCCTAAAAACTACCCTTAAAATGACCCGATTGCGCCCATTTAAAATAGGCTTCCTGCGGTGATGGATTCCAACATGTATGCCAAATTTCGTTAAAATGAATTAACTCCTTCGAAAGTTATTGCCCGCACATATATATATATATATATATATAAACATTTTTAAAAATGGTGCCAAAGTGTTTAGGAGGTTATGAAACGTCGAGAAATTTTGGTCCGACCCCTAGGTCCCGCCATCCGACCAACGCCAATAGTGTATGTTGCCATATGGCAAATACACTAAAAAAAACGGTCAAGTGCGAGCAGAACTCGCGTGGAGAAGGTTCCGTACCTTTCCGTTTTTCAAGAGAACTTTAAGACTTTAGAATTTTCGTATAGGTTTCCCTGTAAACTATGAGCTATGCCCTATATTCCCTATTTTTATAATTTTAGACTCAGTAATTTTCGAGATAGGGGGATATACTCGATTTTCAGATATTCTCTTTAATGTCTTGTAAACTATGCATTTTAAAATTATAAAAAAAATATTCTCCTATCTCATAACGAACCCTTTTATTTGATACGTCACATGATGCACTTGAAAAATTTGCCTCCAAAATCAATCCCCAAAATAGAATTTCGTTTATTTACGCTATACGTCCATGATTGGGCCATACTTATAACTATCTCGTTAGCGACCCCACGTACAAAAAAATTGAATATCTCCGTTGAATTTAAACATATCGAAATAATGCTTTCAGCATTTTTAAAGTTATCCTTATCATTTTGTGACACTGTCATTATTATTTTCGTCAAGTGGAAACTTCCTAATTGGTACTTTCACCAGTTTTCGAATTTCTGGATTTGTAACAGAAGCGTGGGAACACAATGTATAAATAATGTTTCAATGATTTGATATTTTGAAGCCTTAGGTACGTTTTTATTAAAATTCTGTATTACGCATGTGTTTATATAGTTCTGTGCCATCAATTATTCGATATATGCTAACCAAATGATTAATTAAAAAATTGCAGGATAAAAAATTAATGTAAAATCCACGACAAGCTCTCAAAATTAATGAATCTAACCTGTTTTACATCAAATAAAATATTTATTATAATCCCATGAGAAATAAATACCAACTCGGAAGCGTGCATGCTATCATTCAAATCATATGGGATTTTTTCACTGTTAGGTAGTTTTGTATGTCCCAGATAAAATAATGAAACGGTGAAATATTAGTTTTCAAATCTAAATTTTATTTTGATTTTCGGTGCTGTGAAAACGTATACAGGCTGTTTCCATTATTATTTAAAAATAAGTTCATAAAAATAATAATTTTTTTTAACAAAAATTTGTTTAAATATTGCCTAAGAAAATTGGTGCGGAATCTCATCAGTAAGTCCAACACTGTGAGAAGTCAGACGTTTTCCTCCGACGACGTGCTAAGTACATATAATTTACTGCACTTCGACGTCGGTAATCTGCGGACATCTGTTATTATCCTATACTTTCAAATAATTCGACATTTTCGGTAATCCGGCGGTGTCGGATTAGAGAAATTCTACTGTTTTTGGTAAATATTAAGTACAGTTCGTTTAAAAGAAGTGAACAGCACGTTTGAGCTAAAAACACTTTAATCAAAACTTGCTATAAACTCATTGAAACAAATACATATTCAACCTATTTTTTTCCGAATTGTATAAAAGTATAGGATTGATAGTAAGTTGTAGTAAATTATCACACATTTTTTGTTTTGTTATAATGAATTTTTAAACGATTTTTAATCATTTGACGATCATAATTTGCAACAATTATTTATTACGATTTTTGTGTTATTTATAAGTAGTTATATCTACGTGACATTTAAACTCGCATTTAAACTATAGAATGTTTTTGTCGATAATTTCCACATTATGTATTTCCTTTCGGAAATGCCATAAACCACCAGGCTTGATGTATTAGAAGTTAGCTATTTTTATGCCAGTATGTTATGTTATTAATAAAACAGTCGAACCCGGAATACAAATTGGATCTCATGATGTCCTTTCTGAACTTTCAGATCTCAAAGGTTTAGTAAATAAAAAAATTGTTTAAAAAATACTTTTACGTTATAAACGGGTTCCTTGCAAAAAGTAGGTACTGTTCTATTTAAACAGATAGTAAAAATAATTGTTTCAATTATAGAGGTGGAAACAACGAAAAATCCACTTAAATATACAAAAAAAAGTTACCAGTTAGACTGGAATTATGCTCTGCGTTCCATTTACGGAGGCTATCCACTTATCCAGGCCCTACTTTACTGTATTTATAAAAATTAAATATAGTATGGCAGAAATAATATTACAATAATTCTATTTATACTTAAAAATCGGAAAAACTCGAACAAAAAAATCCCAGCGACCACAAGCTTACACCACTGTTTAGATTTTTCACAGAAATGTTTGATGTCTGTAGATTATACTAAAAATATGTTTTTTCCTTGATTGTAAATGTATATGAATGTCGAAACTACCTCTGTTTATACAATATATGCATGTTATTAGTGTATTTGCCATAAGGCAACATACACTATTGGCGTTGGTCGGATGGCGGGACCTAGGGGTCGGACCAAAATTTCTCGACGTTTCATAACCTCCTAAACACTTTGGCACCATTTTTAAAAATGTTTATATACATATGTATATATATATATATTTATATATATATATATATATATATATATATATACGTATATATATATATATATATATATATATATATATATATATATATATATATATATATATATATATATATATATATATATATGTGTGCGGGCAATAACTTTCGAAAGAGTTAATTGATTTTAACGAAATTTGGCCCACACATTGGAATCCGTCACCGCAAGAAGCCTATTTAAAATGGGCGTAATCGGGCCATTTTAAGGGTAGTTTTTAGGGGTTGAAAAATGTTTTTGGGCCCCAAAATACCGAAAAAATTCTCAGAATCGTTTCAAAATTGACATTTAACCCTTTAGTAGTAATTAAAAAGTGTCCTTAAAATTTTAATAAAATCGGCCCGACAGGACCGGACTTGCAAATTTTATGAAAACACTACTTTGCAGATAGTGTATTATTTACTGAAAGTTGTGTATAATTTGGTATAGAAGTTCGATTGATAATAATATTGCAATTAAAAAAAAATGTTATTTTAAGGGGTGTATTAAGGAGTCAAACTTTTTATTTTGCCCAAAAACCAACTTAAGTTCGCATAATAAAGCCACACTGCCTGTATAAGCAAATACACTATATTGTCGGTAGGGTTTTGGCACTGCGACCCGGGTTTTTTTCATTTAAGCTCATCAATTACTTTTGTTCATTGCCTTTCGTGAACATCAATTTCGTCCAGAGACTGGCGCCCATGAATGCCCATGTTAAAGTGGGTTCTATTTTGACCTTGGAGTAGCCAACTTGCGTGACTATGGTAGGACATTTCGTTATGATATACAGAGACCCCAAGAGTTTGAGGAATCTCAAGCCATTAGTTATTTCCTCCCTTGCAACAAAAATTGTTATATTGTTAAGTAAATTTTGTTGCGAAAATGACTTGAATGTCATTAATCGTCGAGAAACAAAGTATGAGTGAAAAAAACTTAACTACCTGTATTTAATGGGAGGGGAGGTCTCAGCAAATATTTTGTTTCGTGGCTCCGTGAATCTTAGCTACGCCACTGAAATAAAACGTAGTGTTTGGGTATTGTTGATAGTATGTATCCAATTACATCAAAATTGGTGCAGCCGTTTTTGAGTAATGCCAATACAAACAAAAACTCTGGAAACGTGTTTTCCCATGCATTGTCGTAATACCTATACCTGCATCTTGATAAAAGTGCAAATATGGTTCGTTACTTCGTTATAACTTAATAAATTAGTATTTATTACGTAAAAGTTTAGCCTCATGTTTTCCGTGCACGATAGAAATAATTTAACTATTCCAATCTGTGTCATTGACTTTATTACAAAAATGAAAAAAACATGCACTTTTAGTTCTCGTCTAGCCCGCTGCACACGGCGCTGGTTTTGCCGCTGGATTGACTGCTTGTGTTCACTGCTAGATTGCAGACGTGTTGGGTGTTGTGATGGGTTCACGCGACGCGCTTTCTGAAGCTGGATTTGTATAGACGGTTTTGTTGAATGAGAACAAAAATGAACAACAACGCGATTATAGTAGAAGTTGTTTATCACAGACGAATAGCAATGATTGTGTTTTTATTAATTTTTTACTATATGTTTTATCAATTTGCCACAAATGACAAAAGTATCCGTTATGATGCAATGTTTGTTTAAGACGTTTAAGCTACTGTTTTCTGATTGGTTCTTGCTTAAAGCTAGCAGAGAATCAAGCACGAAAAATAACCCTGGTTCTGATTTTGAAAACCAACTTGTGACCACGTAGCAAAGCCAGCGACTGCCAGCACAAGTCCCAGCAGCGAATCCGGCGGTAAAACCAGCATCGTGTACAGCGGACTTTAGATACGGCTTTCGTGATAAATCGAAAGATTGATTACCTGGTTATATTTCTAAAAAAACTACATTATCTGAACTTTCTACTTTCCCAGAGATTTACTTGAACTCAGCAGGGAATCCATCAAAGCCAAACTCCCTTTATTAATGCGTTCACGCATAAAAGGCAAGTCACGAATATGTTTTTCCACCGTTAGTTTCGAGAAAAATGCCGGCAAGACATGTGAAATCATATGTTCATATTATAACACGCATTTCAACATCCTGTTAATAACTTTATTACCTTGTGCAACACGCGTCGCCGCGTCTGAATTTATAATGTTTAATAAATATCTGAGAATTCGTAGATAAAGACAGGTGCTGGAGTAATAAAACTTTAACGTAAACTTCACTTCTCTGATATGCAGGGTTGCATTTAAAGACACGCATCCATCGAAGGAACAGTGACACATTTTTTGTTACTATAAAACGTACTTTCCGCTTAGTGACATAGGTCAATTTGGACCAGTGACTCTGATAGAGTGGTCACATATTGGGTTCAGTTTGATTTTTTCTGTAAGTTAATATCAAACATTTTAGGGAGACTTTAGGTATGTTTAGGATTTTAGTGTAGTGAAATTTACACTAAGAAGTGTTCGTTATAGGTATGCCAACAGTATCAATTTATTCTCATAATTGTCAACCTATGACATCTATCATATGATCTACACGCTATTCACGATTGTAGTACACCGGAAGTCACCAAAACTGACGAAAAATACCGTCTGTGACATATTATAGAGTGAATGTTTCGTCAATTTTGGCGATGTCCGATACGCTACAATCGTTTCCCTGCTCAAGAGTCGAAACTGCTAGTGTTACACTTTTAGTTCGACACTGAAGTGTATCCACTTAACACTTTTTACACTGGGGCATGATTACCAAACACACCCGACAGATCTTATATAGAAAAAAGAATTTAGAATCGAATGAGCACACGTGCAGATTGGTGTCTCTTTTAGTTTAAAAGTTTATTATAAATATGTAGAATTTTTGACAGTATCTTTAATTATTAATGAAAGTTTGATATCTTTATAACATTTCTTTACTATAATTATGACCGCAGCCATCCTTTTGAATGTATTTATGATTGAGAAGTGAAAATTCAGTTTCAATTCAATTTCCCTAATTCTCGATTTATTATTTTATAATATGTAATTGATTCTATTATTGTATCGATATTTTACAATTGCACTATCGAGAATTCAGATTTTTCTAGCTTTCTCGTCTCGCCAAAATCTCAACAAATCTTTTCTCGAACACTTCTGTAGAGCTTCGAGACAAATGATAATATTGATCTCATGTCGAGTTTTCTCGTCTCGACTGCAACACTAAAAATGAGATTTTGAAATTACGCAGTAGGATAAAGGCCCACATCCCCTGAATCGGATCAGATCATCACGGCACGATCGGCAGTTTTGGAATACATGAAGTTAATGGGCGTATATGTTGCCAAGCAGATCTGATGGGGTTCAGTGGGTGTGAAACATTATTCAAACAGTCTGAAAAATCGAAAACAAATATGTATATTACGATTTCATAGATGTCACGATCGACATCTTTTTTGTACACCGCCCTCCATTTAATCAATTGGAAAGTAAAATCTGCCCCTCAAGAAAAAGAACTTGACGCTGCCACTACTAGTAATATAGATTGTATTTGTTTCACCTTGAAGAAAAATCAGTGAATTTTGAAAATGTATTTTTCTATACATCCTGAAATTTTGAAGTGTGTAAGTGATATGTATTATGAGTGAGAACGCAATATTGCGTTCCATCTTTGTTATTGCTAAGCTTGCACAAATGCATTGTAAAACTATGTTATTATAAACGTATTTTATGTGTTTGAAGTAAACCTACTCATGTTTACATTATCTTGAAAGCCTTGTTGATTGTTAAAAAAAAATGTCTCACAATAGCAAATAACAATGCCTGTATATATAATTATGGAAGATAAAACAAGTCCATTATTTAAACTACATTCCACGATAACCAAATAGCAAACTTGTGTAGTTAAAGTACCTTGATTAGTGAAATTATTAGTGTATTTACCATATGGCAACATACACTATTGGCATCGGTCGGATGGCGGGACCTAAGGGTCGGACCAAAATTTCTCGACGTTTCATAACCTCCTAAACACTTTGGCACCATTTTTATATATATATGTATATATATATATATGTGTGTGCGGGTTATAACTTTCGAAAGAGTTAATTGATTTTAACCAAATTGGGCCCACGTGTTGAAATCCAACACCGCAAGAAGCCTATTTAAAATGGGCGTAATCGGGCCATTTTAAGGGTAGTTTTTAGGGGTTGAAAAATGTTTTTGGGCCCCAAAATACCGAAAAAATTCTCCGAATCGTTTCAAAAATGAAATTTAACCCTCTGGTAGTAATTATAAAGTGTTCCAGAAATTTTAATAAAATCGGCCCGACAGGACCGGATTTACAAATTTTATGAAAAAACTAGTTTGCAGATAGTGAATTATTTACCGAAGTGTGTATATAATTTAGTATAGAATTTCGATTGATAATAATATTGCAATTAAGAAAAAAAATGTTATTTTAAGGGGTGTATTAAGGAGTCAAATTTTTTATTTTGCCCAAAAACCAATTTAAGTTATCATAATAAAGCCACACTGCCTGTATAAGCAAATACACTATATTGTCGGCAGGGTTTTGGCACTGCGACCCGGGTTTTTTATTGGTTATAATCGTTAAGAATTTTGTATTCTTTGCAACTGGATACGAATACCGACATTTTCTGTTTTCTGTAATTATCTTTATGCATACCTTCTGTTAATTCAGGCTACAGATATCAAAAAGTCTGCAGTTGGTGTAAAAATAGGGTTGTTGTGCAGGATTTTGAGCACAAAATAAGTAAATAAACAGAAGCATAACTCGGGAGCGGTGTCTTTTATGTGGCCACCGACGGATTCGTGACTTTGGTTCGAAGTAAAAATGAAATTTTATTGCTTTTCCATATATATACTTAATTAGTATTTGCGGTTTTGTTTAAAAAAATATGTTTTACTTTCACAGGAAGCACAATTTTAAAATGAAATAAAGATCAAATCTCTTATTCAAAATATGTTTCATATTTAAGTTTAAGTTGGCCAAATACTCGATTTTCGATATTTAGCCACTGGACACTATTTATTTAGACACTAGTCGTTACATTTCTCCATATGTATTGTTAGTAGGTATGTTTTTCAGGTCATCCAGTGCGAAAATACTGAAGAATGTATGGCTTTTGTCTGGTAGATATCTATTCTGTGCATCTGATGACTTCAGGCGTAGTAATTATAGAGCGTCTAGATAGACGTCTAGACTTCGTAATAATGCAATATTCTATATAAATATTCTACCTAGACAATGGTGCACGAAACATTTTATTTCTACACAGCTTTTTATTTTGAAATGCTTCGTACAATGTTAACGTGAATAATCCAGAGCAGTATTTCTCTGGAAATCAGAATTGAGCGTATAGATATTTGATTTATAAAATACAATTTCACAAAATAATGTAATAAAGCACGCACCATTCGGGACGTCTCGAAACATGTAATCGGTGCTGGTCTCTTCATCCCAATGAAAAATGGATCAGTGAGCAAGAATTTGATGATTTCATCATCATTGATATTATTTTACAAAATAACTTTTTTTCTGACGTTCGCAAATTCAAACGTGATTGCATAGCGTAACCAACTAAATCTAATCCGCGCATACATGTTGCGCAAGATATCACCATATTCGTAGCACGACAGTAACCAGTTTTGTCAGTCGTGTAGTAAAATTTGAGGTGGGTTTTGTGAGTGATTAACAAATATTTTAAAATGCCGACGATCGCATGAATTTTGTAATATTGCAGCTGTAACGATTGTCTCATTGAAATATGATGAGACATGACTTTTGGCGCGATATTTCTATGTAAGAAATGTGAGGCGGAGTTTCACCTGGTGTTGCGACGCTGATTTGTATACATTCGGGAGTAATATGTCTATAGGTACGGATTTAAAAAGGGAATTGACTGATTCGTTGTTGGTTTTGTGTGTCCCTAAGGATCTTATTTGTCCCCGCTGCTGTAATCTCTACAAAGCCTGAACCTTGTTAAGTTGTAAGCAGTCGAAATAAAGCACAAAAACAACAAATAGAAACGATTTCCTTTCATCATAAAATACTTACTGTGTGTGTTTTACTCTATATAACATAAAAGCTTACCACAAAACAGAATATTCTGTAAACAGTTTTGATACAAAACGTGTTACTTTGTGGAAAAAAACAAGTATTTTCAGCAGTTTTTAACATGACATTTATTGAGAACGTATTTTAGACCTGGTGCTGGGCTGCATCCCGTATGAAAAATTTGGTGGATTCATTCCAATTAATGATTTAACTTAAGATTGCTGAAAAATATCGGTGTGCAATTTTTTTTTACTCGGACTATATAGGAATTCTCATTTAAATCACTTGGTGTGTTTGTATGTCCGCTAAAAACGCGAGAACTACTAAACGGATTTGAATGCGGTTTTTACCATTCGATAGCTTATTTCTTAGAAGAAGCTTAGATTTATAATAACTGAACTGACCCGGCTTCATTTGGGTGAAAATCGGATTGAATTCACTATACTGAACAGACTTGAATGAGGTTTTTACCATTCGATAGGTTATATAGATTACTAATCTTTACCAGTCATAAATCTTCTTGGTTTTTGGGCTTGTAAGCTGTGGTTCATTAGTTTTCTCCCTGACGTTTCATCTATCACTGCGGTAGACATTTTCAAAGACGATGTGGCACAGGATGAAGTATCCTCCTTGGCAGCTCACATATAAGTTATGTCATCCCTTCTTTTATGCTCAGTGTGTTTGTGTTCTTTACTCGGTCGTAGACCGCCAAGGAGAACATTTTGCCCGTTGCCACACCATTTTTAGTGTATTTGCCATATGGCAACATACACTATTGACGTCGGTCGGATGGCGGGACCTAGGGGTTGGACCAAAATTTCTCGACGTTTCATAACCTCCTAAACACTTTGGCACCATTTTTAAAAATGTTTATATATATGTATATATATATTTATATATATATATATATATATATATATATATATATATATATATATATATATATATGTGTACGCGCGATAACTTTCGAAAGAGTTATTTGATTTCAACGAAATTTGGGCCACGTGTTGAAATCCATCACCGCAAGAAGCCTATTTAAAATGGGCCTAATCGGGTATTTTAAGGGTAGTTTTTAGGGGTTGAAAACTGTATTTGGGCCCCAAAATACCGAAAAAATTCTCCGAATCGTTTCAAAATTGAAATTTAACCTTTTGGTAGTGATTAAAATGTGTCCCCACAATTTTAATAAAATCGGCCCGACAGGACCGGATTTACAAATTTTATGAAAACACTAGTTACAGATAGTGACTTATTTATTGAAGGGTGTATTTAATTCGGTGTAGACGTTAGATTGATAATAATATTACAATTAAGAAAAAAATGTTATTTTAAGGGGTGTATTAAGGGGTTAAATTTTTTATTTTGCCCAAAAACAAACTTAATTTCACATAATAAAAGTATAAAACCACACGGCCCTATACAAGCAAATACACTATATTGTCGGCAGGGTTTTGGCACTGCGACCCGGGTTTTTTAAAAATGTCTACTGCAGTTGTAGACGAAACATCATGTAGAAATACCAATGAACGACGACCTATCAGCCCGGAAACCAAGAAAATGTGTGACTTGTGAAGGCTGTTAATCTATATAATCGTGATTTCGGTAAAACTGTTACATTTGGATGTGGTGCTCAAATAAAAGATCTCGAACTGCACAGAAATCAATAATATTGATTTTCTTCATTCCATAATATATAGGTATCGATTATTATGTAAAGGAGTCCACTAGTAAATAATAAAATGTTATTTATTGAAATAACAAACTGTCATAAAAATCAATCGTTACGACATAGCTGTTGAGGTGTTAAGTCATTTCAGTTTGTCAACAGAAGTCATCAAATCAACGCGAACTTTTTTACGTATTTTGAGATCGCAGATGAACGATGAGTGACGACATACGTGAATATATTTAGGGCTATGTTAAAAAAACTGTATAACAGAGATCATTAGTGCGTTTTACCAATTAGGCGTGTTAAACAATATTTCTTATAAATAAGACAATTCTATTATTTTTTCATTTTCCTATTTTAATGGACAAATATAATTATGTAATCTACGATTCATTGAGTATTAGGAGTAATCGTTACATTGTCCTGATTACCGGTGCTTGTATTCTGCAACAATGAGTAGTCAGCTACTAGTCACACGTTATGCTTCAACAGCGATCCCAGAAACAGCGACGCCGCATTTTGATAATAATTGAAGCTAACCCCATTACTACTATTAATCCAGGCCCAGTGAAGGCCATAGGCAAGAGAAACCATCCCAAAAATGTTAGCAATGCTTATAGTAAACACGCCGTTTAATTCTCTAGATTAAAAAAAAAAAATAGTGACTGCATCTGGAAAACGAAATATAGTAACACCTCGCTTAACGCTGTTTCAGTATTTCCCGGTCTCTAAAATAAAAGTTTAGCCACTGTAACGTAAATTATGGATCAGTTTATACAAAATGATTCAAATCTTGATAGAAGTTCAAAGGCAAGACGAAGTGTCATTGATGCAATATCTTGGTGTCGACAACAGCTTGCTGAACGAAACAGAAAAAGGCAAACGACATTAGATGATTTCTTCACAAAAAACAAAATATATCTAATGGTGCACTTTCCTAATCACTCACATAACTTCTTACTCGAACTTTTATTTGATTTTCATAAATGTTTTATGAACAAAAATCGATATTAGCAATTAATCAATCTATAATTAATGTTATATATAAACAAGTGTTTAACCATAATTGTTACAAAATTAAAAAAAAAAAACTAACAAATTTTGTTATTCTCGACTGTTTCACTTCTGCCTATTATTTACGTATTAAGATAACCTCGTTTAGTGCTGTTTCGTATAGCGCAGGAACTGATTGGAACGTATCTCCCGCGTTAAGCGGGGTCTTACCGTAGTAAGAAATGTCGAACTCACAACCCCCAGCATTTTTTTTCTGGCTACGGCCTTGCCCAGAATACCGAATAATTTTCACTACGAATAATCGTACTTTCGAATCTTGCCGTATATGGATTAGAGATGGGAAAAACGGGTCTTTTTAGTGATCTGCATCTTTGCATCTGGATCCCGTATGTGAGCCGGCTCACTGAACCGGTTTAAAAAGAGCCGAGTTCAGAATATGTTACTGCAGTCTGCCACTGAGTTACCCAGTTCAGTCAATCATATCACGACCTGTATAGAATCAAGAATGCATAGCCAAACATGTGATGCGCATGAGTCATTTGAGCTGACAGATGCATCAAAGCAAGAACTGATACGTAAGTGTAAAATGTGCTTCTGTGTGTTAAGTGTTTCACTGAGTTATGCGGATCCGTTGATCCGTCGGCTCAAAAAAAAGTGAGTCGACTCTCACGGATCTTCTGTCGGAGTCGGCTCTTTCAACCGGTTCAGATCTGAGTTACCCAGCTCTAATATGGATAACGGACTACATAACTTCGTGCTCACATCCCTAGATATAGTAATAATAATTAAATGGTGATGTTTGTTTCGATGTCGTCATAAAGGTTAAACTAAATGTCACACATAAAATTATGTTTACCTTATAGTTCATTTTTTATTACTGCAGTGGAATCTCCTTAAATCTGTTTTTGCACTATCAAATCAATACTTAAAATCGGAATTCACTTTTCATATCTATCAATATTAATGAAATATTATTTACAAAAAGAGTTTTTCTTTGTGGTTAATCGTATCATCCACTACGCGAGCGCACCTTCACCGCCTATGATTTTGCAGAATTCTACCAATTTCACTCCTTTTCTGCACATAATATGTTCTTTCGTTAGGCACATAGTAGACGGGATCTGATAATGCCAATATAATATGACCACCAAATAACCCTGATTGATTAATTTGTGTCATTTTCTCAATGCATTGTACAAAGTAGAGCGTACTGGAATACACAAATATCACTTATCATCGAGAAAACTGATCTGAGAAATGACCTTGGCCCGTAAGTTTGCATTCTTCCTATACGGTCGGCAGTTGTTGACCACGCTGTCTGCATTGCTAAACATTTCTTGTAATTCGATACAACAATTGTTTTAATGGATAAACAGGATCATTGCATAATCGCTCTGTTTACATTTAATCCAATTTAATTATATGAATTGCAAACAATTATATAAATATGTAATTAAATTAAAAGGGAGTAACCACAGCTGAAGGATTGCGGATTTCGACAAGTTGTGAACTTATTCGATACATTTGTTTGCAAAAGCTAGAAGTGTTCTTAATTATCGCAACATTACTTTTGTTGATTTCTAATATCAACAGTAAATATTTTACTAAGTTCGCTGCAAAATATAAGTTATTACTTACGAGATATTTAAAACGTTTTGTTTCAGTTAATGTTAAATGGTAGGGGCTTGAAGAAATACACCGCGACCCAAAAGATCTTTTGTGTTCTCGTGTACAGTTTTTTTTTTAGAATCTATCGACTATTGTGTTTTGATATATTATCTATATGTAGGCAAAAATATTTATATATTAAAAATTGATACGTGGCTTACTTACTTACTTACTCATCTTACAAAAAAACATTAAACTTATTTTTTTACTACCATGTTTCGAAATTGCAGTATTGTTTAAGTGATATTAAAATATGCTTGTTGGAATTGTTTTTGAGCGACATATTTATAATTTTTATTGACCGTGACTACCGATTTTTAAATAAAGTTGTTATCGACGAGAGTGACTCATTCTTTAATTGGTGTAATTTCTTCATTGTAATTGAAATGTACCTATTATGAACGGTTTATTTTTGAAGTGTGACGCGTTGTCCTATCAAATATCAATTTATATGTGGATCGTTTTTTTGTGTTGATAAATGATTCCATATTTAAATGTTTAAAAATAATTAAATTGAAACTAACTTTTATTGTAACATAAAAGGACATCCGGTTTCAATCAATTCGCTTATCAGATGCGATAGGATTGTGTGAATTATTATTTATATCGTACTGAAAAGGAAATTTATTTTTCGTTTGAGCGTTTAACTGATTTTATCAGGTAATCTGGAAGAAATATTTTTACGCATCAATATAGTTGCTTTCAAAATAGACTTTGTGGTCATCTCTATACTGCGTGTTAAAATTGAAATATATTTTAAGCAATTAACGTACAATTGTTATTTAAGGATATTGTAAATGTTTAAAAGAAATATCACACCCTTCTTTTGAATTCTTAGTCTAAAGTCTAGACGATTTTGTAATGTTAGGAAACGCTGCCAATTATTACGTATACAAATGTAGACTGGAATCTCAAATTGAATAGGAATTTCCGGTGATTATTTTGCACGCATTATTATTGTAAGAATAAATCATTATCATATCTTTTGATCTAGTGAAATACAATAAACCTGCTAGATTTATCAACCCATGCATAACTTTACAATAATATGCATAGCTTATATCCTGGGGTTTTAGTTTTCTCAGATACAATGTGCTTGTTATTCTAATTGGAATTATTTTGATTTCAGATTTATCAAAAAATCGTCTGTCTGAGCTACCGACTGAACTAACAGCATTCCCGTTTCTGGAGCGGTTACATTTATACCACAACACCATCCGAAATATTCCGGACACCGTCTCAACGCTACACTCCCTCACACATTTAGATCTTACTCGTAATCAACTCACCGTTCTTCCAAAAGAAATATGTCAATTACCATTACAGGTAAATAAAATACTAGAACTTTAAAAAGACCGCGCACACTTGTCAAGCGTGGACCAACACAGCACAAAACCCGGCTAGATGGAAATGGCAGGCGACCGACTGACAGTTATTGCTGGTTGCAGTTGCTGGTCTAATGTGCGCTACTCTGTTAAATAACGCGGGTACCTTCACGAACAGGCTTTTCTGCTCCATACTGTGCTGGTCGTGCTTGATAGATGTGCACGGTCGTTAATTCCTAATGTACCTTAACGTCCTTCACTAACAATTTTGATAAATTCGTAGGTGCTTTTGGTGTCAAGCAATCATCTGACCTCATTACCAGACGAGCTCGGTCGTATGACCGAACTCACCGAACTAGATGCTTCATGCAACCAAATAACACACCTGCCACATCACCTTCAAGAGATGACACAACTGCGAAGTCTGATTCTGCGCTCCAATCTCCTCCTGTGCTTATCGATAGAAATAACTTACCTTCAGCTGATACGGCTGGACATACGAGAAAACAGGATACAGACTCTACCAATAGAACTACGTCTGATGTCTAGTCTTGTCCACTTGGAGCTTGATGATAATCCTCTAACTTCACCGCCGGCTTCTGTAAGTTTTGTTTTTAATAAATATTGGATAATGGTCTCTTTGGGTTTTTCGACTTATACTCTAGCCACACTGTTTTTAATACCTATAGGCAATCAAACCTACTGCTACTAATTAGTGTATTTGCCATATGGCAACATACACTATTGGCGTCGGTCGGATGGCGGGACCTAGGGGTCGGACCAAAATTTCTCGACGTTTCATAACCTCCTAAACACTTTGGCACCATTTTTAAAAATGTTTATATATATATGTATATATATATATATTTATATATATATATATATATACGTATATATATATATATATATATATATATATATATATATATATATATATATATATATATATATATATATATATATATATGTGTGTGTGTGTGTGTGCGGGCAATAACTTTCGAAGGAGTCAATTGATTTTAACGAAATTTGGCCCACGTGTTGAAATCCATCACCGCAAGAAGCCTATTTAAAATGGGCCTAATCGGGCTATTTTAAGGGTAGTTTTTAGGGGTTGAAAAAAGTTTTTGGGTCTCAAAATACCGAAAAAATTCTCCGAATCGTTTCAAAATTGAAATTTAACCCTCTGGTAGTAATTAAAAAGTGTCCCTAAAATTTTGATAAAATCGGCCCGGCAGGACCGGATTTACAAATTTTATGAAAAAATTAGTTTGCAGATTATGAATTATTTACTGAAAGGTGTATATAATTTAGTATAGAGATTCGATTGATAATAATATTGCAATTAAGAAAAAAAAATTGTTATTTAAGGGGTGTATTAAGGAGTCTAATTTTTTATTTTGCCCAGAAACCAACTAAAGTTCGCATAATGAAGACACACTGCCTGTATAAGCAAATACACTATATTGTCGGCAGGGTTTTGGCACTGCGACCCGGGTTTTTTTCACATTATTCTTTTATGCAGGATAGTTCCATGACCTGCCATCTGTAGGTGTCAACTAAACTCTCACCATATATTCTTTGACTGTATTAATAACTGTGCAACAGTATTTTATATTTGAAATTAAAAACCAGTTCAGAATATAAGTGGCCAGAGAGTACATTTTATTTTTCATTGCTTGCAGTTATGTAAGCGAGGACGAGTGCATATTTTCAAGTACCTGGAACAAGAAGCGATGCAACGCAATAAATTAAAATGCGGCATAAATGGCGGGGGAACTGAAGTTCGTAGGTCTTCCAGTAGACGGTCCAATAGTAGTGTTAGTTCTTCGTCATCAGCTGGTTTACAGTCACGTACGGCTCCATTTCTTCAGGAAGGTTTCAGACACAAAAGACATAACGTTGACAGCGGGTATAGCACTAGTGATGGATTTGATAAAAGATGGTCGCAAGAAATGCAAGGTGAGTTTTTGACATTCGGTGATTTACGGGCGCACGGTGAATACCAACCAGGAAATGTTAGGGATTTTTTTATGGGCTAGAGGAATCGGAATATTAATATTATTCAGCTAGGAAAAAAACATCAAAGTACAATCAAATTCATGTATTTTCAACATCATCTAATTTCAAGTTTTTAGTCTTTCTCACGCCAATGGAAAAATACGTTTGACGACAATAGGGATGTTGACTATTTTTGGGAAAGTGTTTTAAATCGTGCATAAGTACCTAATATTGCCACAAATATGTATTATTTTTATTTAAATACAACTCAAGCCTTAAAAATCATGTATTTTAAATCCCGTTTCAAATTTCGGTCCAAAACGCCAATAATAGCCGCGTGACGTCACCTGTTCATACCAAAGGAGGCTCAAAAGTTTACACGGGAGCTACCATCCTATAGATGCGTATTCTGTGCTCATAAACGCTAGTCAACTGAGGTGATGAAAAGTTCTTTCGTAGTCGTTGCTATAGTTACATGTAATTTGACGTTTGCTATAAACAAATAATAATAAATTACACACTAAATATTAACCAAACATAGAAGTTTTTTGAGAGCGGCTGAACATATGACGTCATGCGCTCTGATTGGTGTCTGTTGTCACGTAACGAAAGTGATTTTATTAGGTTTTATTTATTAAATATTAATTAAATTCCTTAAAAATAAGGAAAAATATAGTGTTTTTTAGTATTTCTATCATAGAAACTACTACTTTGAAGTTTAGGAGTCGATTAGTCTCGATAAGTTGAAAATATATGAGTTACATATTTTTCTGATTCAGACGTGCGCTGAGTACTGGCTGTTGAGAATCTGGCACATTTTTATTTTTATGATTTTTATTTAAGGTGGCTCAGAAGAAATGGTTCGAAAATCGTGGCAAAAACACGAATCGTCGCCTTTATCGATATCGACAAACGATACACAAACTACGAGTAATAATCACTCAGGTACATCAACACCATCCACAATTTCTCCCGGGGACCAAGGAAGCCTTGAGGATGACTTAGATAAAGTAGGAAATGCGCGAAGCAATGCAGCCGAACAAATTAGAGTTAATAAGGATAGGAAGATTTTTAATACTAAAGAAAACTTCAACGGGTATGTTCTTTTTATTTCGTGTCGTTTTTTTATTTTTTGCTTTGCTTTGTGTGAATCTTTTTGTATATATATTTTTAACGAACTATTATTTGATAATTGAGTGGCAGTGTAAATTAACCTTAGACCATAGAGAAAAGAATTGGCGAATCGTACAAAGTACAAACAAATGTTTTATGCTATGAATCAGTAAGTTTTCAAAGCGGCACTGAATGTTATTTATTCGATGATTTAAATACAGCCTTAACAGAATTTTAAGTGAGTTTCAAATTTGCATTGCTTACATGAAAATAGCTTTTGCGATCATCATTTGCCAGCTGATTCTATTGCGTTAATGTTGACAGGGACTTTCTTGACCCAAGTGTAGCCAGGAAAAAGTATCCTATAGATTAAGTGCGGGAGTCAAGTTTCATCAAAATCAGTCCAGCAGTATTCCCATCTAGTTATCACACAATTTACCCGAAAATTCTCAGGAAGCACAACATTGCAGACAGAAATCCTATTACAATTTTATATGTTTATTATTAAATAGCGATAACTTTAATACGTCTCTGACAGGTGAAGACACATCTTTTAAAACTAGTAAGTTAACATGCATACAGGCGATATTTCTCTGCTTTCTCTATAGTTTAAGACAGCTATATCTTATTTAAATATTGTGAGAAGTTAACAATTAGAAAAAAGAACATTTTTTGTTGTTGTGCCATTTTAACCTTGCATGTTACTTGTGTGTGTTACAGTTCAAATCACGGTTCAACCGACGTTTTGGTTAACGGTAATGGTGTTGATGAAAAGAATCGAACGTTAAACCACATTCAGACATACAGGCAAGTTTTGAAACAGTGTGGAATAATTTTGCTTGTACTTATTTACAATTACTAGCGGTCCGCGACTCGGTTTAGCCCGTGTTATTTAAATTAAATAAGTTGATAAATCGTGGGATACTATATACTTCATTTGTTCACTCAGATATATAATTACTTCAATTTAGAATCAATTTGATGTGCACTCGGGCGAATCCGGACCTATAGACCCAAATTTCCTTCAAGAAACAGCGTATGGTAAAAACAACATTCAAATCTGTTCGGTATAGCGAATTGAATTTGATTTTCAGCTGGACGAAACCGGGTCGGCCAGTTATTATAGATCTAAACCTTTCCTAAGAAATAAGCTATCAAATTGATTCAGTAGATTTTGATCTATAAGCCTCACATAGATGATAAACAATGTACTGAAGAGCCATGACGTCGAGAAGTTGCTAGCTAATAGATATATGACTAAATGCTTCATGTTTTGAGATTTCATAACCTCAAATTGTTTAAAAAATTCTGTAAAATAGTTGTCTAAACGTTTAGTGTTCATCCGACAGTAGCGCTATGTTGTATGATGACAGAATAGTTAGTTATTCTTTTGTTTATTTTCTTAAATGTTTTTTCTGTATTGAAAAAAATTGTGTATTATCAGGGAATATAAAGAAGCGCTTAGACAGCAACGAAATCAAGATGGCCCATCGGTATACAGATCAAGAGATCAAATTACGCCTCCAAATGACTCAGGACGAACCAAAACAGAACCAAATACACCAACCCACCAAATAACACACAGTAATATGGCAAGTTCTAAATCAGACCCCACACCTTTACATTCAGCTTTAAGTAGTTATCCGAAACAAATATTCGATGATACATCGCAGTCGAAACGACCCATACAAAAAGTGCCACCGTCGAGGAACAACAATCATTTTTCACCGTCACACCAAAGTACGCCGACAGTGAATGGTAACGGAATCGATTATAATAGCCTTAACGGGACCCCGAAACATGCAGATGTTTATATAAAACCGACATCGCCGATAAAAAATTCCTGTGGATCATTGTCGCACGATCACGTTCCAGGTGCAGGGAAACAAAAAAACGGTAGTCCTAAACTTGTTACGACGAGTGTAGGTTATGTTAACGGACCTGCTAATGGAACGTTTAAAAGTCCTGTTAAAACGTGTCGAAGTATTTCTTGGAATAAAGATATTCCGCCGGATAAGCTGAGCTTTACTATGAGGAGAGAATTCGATAAAGCAAGAGAAGAATCCGATTTGATAGAACAGCTAAGAAATGTAAGTAAATAATAAAGTGTTAATTTTTTGAATGAATAAAAATATTAATAATATTGACTCTACCAACAGTAATAGATATATTAACAAAATAAAATTACTTGTAATACTGTTCAATTGGTTTTTATTTATATAAAAGACGTTTCAACCAACAGTTTTGGTCCTTTTCAATTATTTCAAATATTTGAAAATTGAAAAGGGCCAAAACTGTTGGTTGAAACGTCTTTTATGTAAATAAAAACCAATTGAACAGTATTGCAAGTAATTTCATTTTGTTAAGAATAAAATATTGTTTTTATAAATGCGTGTTTGTTGAACAGATTATCGAAACAAGACTAAAAATGGCTCTTCCGGAAGACATAGCTCCTGCATTAACAGACGGCGTTGTACTGTGTCATTTGGCCAATCACGTGAAACCTCGATCTGTTGCCAGTATCCATGTGCCTTCACCAGCTGTGGTGAGTCCATTATTTTGTTTTGAACACAGTGTCAAAGTGCGTTATTATTAAGCGTCTTGGTCAAGTATTCATCATAATTCGAAAAAAAATTTAAAGTCCAGTTTACTAGGTACTCGCTTAGTTGCCCGTACTGTTGTAATAAATATTACTATATAGAAGTATTTGACACTTTAAGGTAGTTGTCGTGGTACAATATTGTTAAAAAGTTGTAGATTATACGCGCCACAAAAGTATACTAGCTTGTAGCTAAGTGATCCATAATTTGTACGCAAGACTGTACCCGTGGAAACGTAACCCATACAGTATTCATATGCATGTATACTTTTCTATAAATTGTTGAACTTTAAACCGTTATTTATAAATAATTAGACGGTCAAAAAAATTTTCTTATTTTTTTTTAAACTCATAACAAATGCATTGAAAGACTGTTAGTTTTTGGAAAGTTTCTGACAGTTAGTTCTTTTTTTATAAATAAGAAACTGGTTCATAACTACAGAGATCGTATACAATCAATGTTAATTATCCAATTTTTAATTGAATTTATCTCGGATTATATACGGTCGATCGACTTCAAATTTTTAGGGTAATTGTATTATCATGTTCTTAATAAGTACACAAAAATTAAGAATTTTCTGACGGTGTGCCTTAACCATGACAACTACCTGAAGCTTGATAATATAATTTAATTTTCTCAATTTGAGAAAAAAATAGCAATTAAAAAAATCGGTAGTTAACAATATGACAACAAATAAAAAAAAATTAAGATTGGAAAATAATACCAAAAGTCAAGCTTTTATTGAAATGTACTAAAAAGGAGAAAAATTATTTTTAATAATGTAGTCGTACCTTGCAAAAGATAGTTATTATTTGGCCGTCATTTTGATATCTACTTCCACCATAGGGCATTCTTTAGTAACTACGGTCCCTAGTTCAGATTTTTACCGCATGAAGGTTGATGGTGCTGTTCAACTGTGTTGTAAACTTTGTGATGTAACTTTGAAATTTATTTATTTTTCAGCCAAAGCTGACCATGGCTCGATGCAGGAGAAATGTGGACAACTTTCTTGAAGCTTGTCGAAAGATTGGAGTAGAAGAAGTGAGTATTTTTTTCTTATTTTTTTGTAACGTGTTCCTGCATTTTAGTCATTTGTCATGTGAGTTTAACAATTAAGAATTTGCTGTGTTATTTTGACAAATTATATTTGAATGAGTTCATGTGCACTGATGGAATGTTAATCTATGTTTTAAAACAGTTATTATTTTATTTTGTTGATGTGTTCATTTTCCATATTATCATTACTTCCATTAATAACTCAGTTTAAAAAAAAACAATCATCGATCATTCATTGAAACAGCAAACACATTAAAATTTCATTCACATTTCGTCGCCCAAATGCAAAACTATTTTATTAGCAAAATCTAATCTTTGAATTATAATAATAGATTCAAAAATAAATTAGCTGTAACGTGGGTGAAAAAGTTTATTATAATTAATACACTATAATTACCTCTGCGGCGTTTCGATCAAAAATGAGATCTTCATCAAGCATCATAATAGGTACTTCACAATAAACATAATAATATTATAATACAATTTGTGACATTAAGGTAGTTGTCGTGGTTAAGGCACACCGTCAGAAAATTCTTAATTTCTGTAGACTTATTAAGGACATAATAATACAATTACCCTGAAAATTTGAAGTCGATTGACCGTATATAATCCGAAATAAATTCAATTAAAAATTGGATAATTAACATTGATTGTATACAATCTCTGTAGCTCTGAACCAGTTTCTTATTTATAAAAAAAGAACTAACTGTCAGAAACTTTCCAAAAACTGAGTCTTTCAATGCATTTGTTATGAGTTTAAAAAAAAATAAGAAAATTTTTTTGACCGTCTAATTATTTATAAATAACGGTTTAAAGCTCAACAATTTATAGAAAAGTATACATGCATATGAATACTGTATGGGTTACGTTTCCACGGGTACAGTCTTGCGTATAAATTATGGATCACTTAGCTACAAGCTAGTATACTTTTGTGGCGTCTATAATCTATAACTTTTTGACAATATTGTACCACGACAACTACCTTAAGAAACCAAATTTGACAAATTATTTTATGTCATAAATTGTATTGTAATATTATTATGTATACAGAAGTAATTATAGTGTAATAATTATAATAAACTTTTTCATCCACGTTCCTGCTAATTTATTTTCGAACTTGTATAAATCATGGATGCTAATATTAATTTGGATGTAATAATAGATTTATCGATAAAATTTTCTATACATTGGAACTCTTATAATAACTACTATTCCAAAATCAATATTCGGAACCATCTTTCAGTAAAATTTTTACGAATATACCTTGCTTAATTTCTTCTACTGTATTTTTTTTGGCGCCCAAACTTCTTTAATCGGATTTAAATATGGAAAATTACAATTTTGCAATTTAAGATAGTTTCGCATGCATGCTATGACTTATCATCATAATATCGATTAGCTCTTTTTCACCGAACGGCTTTTTTTCTAACGAAACGCTAGGTGCTAAAGAGTTAAAACGTTATTTCACACAGATCGCTACACGTTGTCACATGCGCTGAGACTGTGATGTGTCGTTGCAGGGGGAGCTGTGCACTCGGGATGACATAATGGAGTTCACTGACGACCGTCGCAGAGTTCAATTGTTATTGCGTACCGTCAGATCAATGGTGCGCCCGCGTACACTTGCTGCATCCAGACCGGAGCCCACTGCAACTGACATCACAGTCTCAGCATTACTTCTACTTGCGTTCATTGCAACGGTCGCGCTGCTTATTATGTTCCCTTTGCCGGACTAAACAGTTCGATGGCAGGATATGTTCCGATTTTATTTGATTAGATCATTCCCAACCTTTTTGTTTTGTCTTTTTTTCTTTTTTGTCCTTGGTAATTAATATAAAAATGAATTTGTCGGGAAAAAGGACTTTTTAAGTAAACACTTATTTGTTATTTATAGTGACGTTTCGTCCCTTGCTTGGGACTTTTTCAAGCTTTATAACTGTAATTGAATAATTAAAATACAATTTGTAAATTTACAATTGAAATATAAAATATCAGATATTAATTATACACAATAATGTTGGGAAGTAGGTATTTTGAAATCTTGGTATTATATTTAAACAGTTTTTCCTCGATGTATATCGAATATAGGCATTTAATAAATTTCTTCTTCAATAATTAAAATTCTACATTCCAGAGAATAAATTGAAATACGCTATTTTTTTGGATAGAAAATGACTGTACGTGTTTACAGGGTTGATAAAGAAACTAAATAATAATGTTGCAAAAGCGATCTATTATTTCAAAACAAAAAGAAATCATGACTAAACACTGTTATTGACATTAAAATTTTCAATTGTTTGTTTTGCACTTTTATATACAAGATCGAGAAGATAAAACGTATGGTTTCTCATTTGTTTTGAACTAATAGGAATAACGATTAATAAAAAAAGCGGTTTGTTTCAATTTTTGAGTTATTATAGAGCTGCGAAATATCGTTCATAAACCAAATATTACTTTTAATTAAGACGAAATGTAAAATTTTGTTCCAAATAATTGTACTTGTTACAAAATGATTCATGGTAAGTTTGCCAATTTTTTTTAGGTTAAGAAATTGTTCATATTTTATTCCAGTTGAGCAGTACAAAATTTATTATTAGTTTTTATAGGTTATATTATCGGCTCTCTATTTTTAGTTAGATAATCCCTCCAGTATAGGCGCGATACTCGCTTTTTCGTTTCACTTATAAAAAGACTGACCTATGGAATTTTGTAGATCCCTTATGCAAAACTTTGTATTTTATTATAGAAATAATTCGCAAATATAAATAAATTTTTGTGGAGGTCCCGGGACTTCAGCTTCTGTTGCCCTCTACTAAAACCAGTGCTGCGCCAAATGTTTAAAACGCTTCATGTGTTTAATCTGTGGCACTGGATTTGTTCAAAACACGAAAAAATGGATTTCTCACACGCGCCCATCGGAGAATTATAAAAATTTAGATTTATCGAGCTCTTTAATTATCAAAACGTTGAAATAAAAAATTTAGCGAACTATAAACGAAAAGTGATTTGTCTTGCGCAGGAATCGCAATTAAATAAAAAAAAATTAAAATATTTTTACAAGTGATTATTTTTTTAATGAAACATATGTCTGTGTATCGATTTTTTATTTTATATTTGCAATTTGAACTTCGACTATCTGCTAATGGACCAATTACTTGGTATTCGTATTATGTGCGAAAAATAGTTGGGTATTCAAAATTCTATTGTATTTCTTTTACAGAAATGGAAAAGAATATTTTACTGTTCCATAAAAATAAAGCAAATATGAAATAATGTTGTACACTATATGGTAATTAAACAAAAGCAAGTATTAAAAGTAATTTTCGACTACTGAAAAAAAAAATTGTTTTTTGCTAATGAAGATTTTTTAGTAATCACAAATAGATCATATTTCGGTTTTAAGATTCCAAATATTGGTGGAAAAGTGCCATAAACAAAATTCACATCGTCTAAAAGCAATTTATACTTCAAGCTTGCAAATCTTGTCGAATTACCATTGTTATTGTGTAATTTATGTAATCTCTAAAGAAAATAATATATTGCTACTATCATTTTATCATGACAAAACAGTTGAAGTGCCTGTCTATGATTGCAGCTATAATTGAATTTATAAAGCGTAAACTGATTGTAGAAATAGTTTTTCAGTTATTCAATAATTTTTGACATATCTTAGAACGTAATACTAGTCATTTCCAAACTTTAATATATTTTGGAAATTAAACAATTATCTGTCCATTTTTTGTAGCTTGGTTTTTGAATATCATTTAGTTTATGAGACGTAATTATTCTAGATTTTAATCAAGTGTAGGCTAGGCTCAAAATGACTGGGTTTCTAGGGTCAGGGGACAAAGCTCAGTATAATTTCAGTTCTGATAAATAGGTAATTTTGAAGTGGTTTTATGTACCTACAGCGTTTATTATATTCAAATAGACGCTATTAACATTAACCGTCGAGCGTCTATAATCTACAATCTGTCGATTTTATTATATTCGAGTCTACCGAGTTCAAAACCCATACACATTTGATTCACTTGTAGCATATTCCCTCCAGAAACAACCAAAAGTATAAGTGGTGTTGGTCCTATTGTTGGAACGAGATTGAAAACGCGGGTTATTACCAGTCTTAATTGATGGGCGCTAGTCTATGCTTGTTTATTGACAAGGTCAGTAAATTAGAAGTATTTTACAAGGTCGTTGCAATGTCATTCAATTATTCTGTCGCCATTTTGTTGCCATATTATCGTGTTTTATTTTTTTCGATTTTTATATGATATATTATTAGAAAAAAGTTTTGAGTGATAATGCCTACATTCTTTTTTTTATTTCAATTATTTACAAAAACAAGTGCGACATTAATAATTATTATGCATAAAATTAACATTAGGTTTCTAACCAACTTTAATGGTCAGTTTAAAAAAATGTCCGAATATATTGAAAAACAACGACCCGTAACTGAACCATACTAAACAATTCAATTTAATGACCTTGGCTTATATCAGTATTAAATGTAGTGTTGCATATTTTCATTACTGTTAAGTCTTTCGACCTTTAAAGTAATTTGTTTTTATTTATTTTATTATAGTACAACGTTTTGAATTATACCAAAAGAGAAGAAATTGTATATTATTATTTTATATATTCTTAGGTAGGTACTTAAAATATGTGTGTACTTAGTTTTAATTTGTATCACATTTATTTTTGCGGCACTTTTTTGTTGAAATAATAATAAAAATCTATAACACCTCGTGTAGAAATGAATGATAGGCAACTATTTAAAATTTTTAATATAAGCATTTGTTCTAAAATACTGCGAAATTTTGCCATCAAATTATCAAATGTAGCATCATTTTGTTTATTTACTTTAAGTAAAAAATCCGTTTACAAATTTTCTTTTTTCCCAGTTGGGAAGTTTTTGGAGCAAACGTTGATGTGAAATTTCTTACTCAGTTTGATCTGTAGAATCTGCCCCGTACGTTTATCTTATTCATTTTGTTTTGTATATTTGTGGCTTGGATTGACATAAAGAGAAAACTGTTTCATTCAAAATTCAGTTGGATTTTTAATTCAAAGATGTCGAATGATAAGTAATTACTGCTGATTACCGATGGACATAAAAAAACTGTTGTTTTCAGCCACAGTACATTAAACGAGACTCGGTTGTACTTATTTACTTATTATATTTTTTGTTTTTATATTTCTAGTCATTTAACCTTCATCCGTTCGCGACTTGTTGTGTCACACTTGCGCTCGCGTGACGGCAAATAGCCGCCCATCAAATTTTTTCTCATTTCGTTAATTTTTTTATTTATTTAAACCTCAATAACGTCGGGGGTTTGCATTGATAGTCTTTTTAGTGAGTTTATACGCTTTATTTAATATGAAAGACTTTTATTAGGTTATTTAATTTTTATTAGGTTTATTTAATAGGTAACGGAGACTAGGTAACATAGAAAATATATAGGTAACAATCACAACACTGCATCTTACTGATCACAATTAATAATTACAATGAAATAAGAAAAAAGGAACATTAGAATAAAAAATTAATTCTTTTGAAAATGGCTTGTAAAATCATTCATCACTCTCTTCGTCCCCTGTGTCTTCTCCATTCCGATTACGAGTACAATTATGACATATCATTTGGCAGTGGTTTTTGCAAATGTATTTTTGGCAATTATCGCAAGTCATTTTTGTTCTGTGATTTTTTTTGGACCCACAAATGTAACAAATGGCTCGCTGGTTGAGGTCCGCATCTCTAGGTCGGTGTTCAGCCAAGTTGTTATTTTCTTGTGCTCCTCGGTAGGGATTCAAAAAAAGTTTCAAATCTTTGGGAAGAGTCACTACTTTCGCACGATCTTTCAAGTTTCCTTCCATCAGTTCCATGGCCAGTTCGTTGAGATATGTTCTCCTGATATGCTTGTGTAGGGGGTTATTCATGCCGTAGATTTTGAATGAATTTATTCCACATATGTCAAGCAAACGGAAAAAAATAGTCATTGGCCATCTTTGTGTCCGTCTTGATGTGGAAATTCTAGAGCACATCAAGTCGACAGTGTCTATACCTCCCTTGGTAGCGTTGTAGTCCATGATGTGCTCCGGTTTCCCAGTTTCATCATCAACTCGGTCGTAATCGTGCATGGTTGAAAGAACCAATACTACTTTTCGTTTTTTTGTCACAAAAGAGACTAATGATTTATCGTCCTGACATCCAAACATGTGATTCCCAGGAATCAAATTCCTGTTTTCTGTGACGAATTCTGGTGGAATTTCTGTTTTATTTTTGCGCAGAGTCCCCAACAAAGTTAGACCAACGCTGAGCAAGTACTCTGCCAACGGGTAACTGCTAAAGTAATTGTCAGTAGTCACATTACGGTTCGTTCCTTTTATTGGTTCCGTCAGCCTTTTTACAACATCAAAAGGCTTATTAGAGCACACGAAAGGCCCGGGTTTTTGTGTACCACAATATATTTCTAAATTATAGGTATAAAAGGTTTTCGAATCACAAAGGCCGTACACTTTCAACCCATATTTTGCAGGCTTGTTGGCCATGTATTGAATCCAGGAACACCGCCCTCGGAAAGCAATTAGCATTTCATCGATGGTCGTAAACTCACCGAGGCTGTATGAGTCTTGGCAGTTAGCGACAAATTTGTTGAGAAATTCGCGGATTGGGGCTAACTTGTCATGTTCACGACGTTTTGTCCGAGTTGTTACATCGTCAAGTCTGAAGGATCTCAACAAAAAGCGGAAACGGTTTTCACTGAAATTGGCCCTTAGTATTGTTAGTCCCGTTCCATCTTTTCGAAAATATTCTGAGATATCAGCACGATTACCCCTTTTTGTAGCCATAAGAAACAAGGCACCGAATACAGCTAAAATTTCGTTCCTTGAAGTAGGCCTGTAGTCCCTCTCTCGAACAGTGTCAGAAAGTGATTGTCGTTCTGTTTTTTTGTTAGCAATAAAAATGTTGGTGTATTTGACTAAATCGTCTACCATTTCAGTAGAGATTATTTGAAGAAAGCATTCAAGAGGTTTTTTGCAATGACGAGCGTCTCCTCTTGGGCCAGGGAGGATTTTTATTATATTTTTAGATTTTGTTTTGGAACTCAACGCTTCTGTCTTATTTGCCCAAATTGTCTGACCGTCCTTACCAATGAAGAATCTCATTGATTCGTAATCGAAATTTGTGTCACCTTCACTTTCGTCCATTTCAATCTCGGAGTCACTGTCATGTACGTCCACGTCAATATTCTCAGGTTCAAAATCCAGATCTTCTTCATCGTCGAATGGTTCCTCCCTTCCATCTTCCTCTTCTAGTTCTGCAAGGATGCGGGCAATGTCTTCAGGATTGCTGTATCTAGCCCTAAAAAATTTTAAACAAATAAAAAATAATAACAATAATAAATTAAATGAATATATAATTTTTAAAAAAATTTTATGCACTACTTTTATGCAAAACGGCACTAAAATTGCGTTTCAAAGAGTGTACAAACTAAAATGTATTTCAAAATACACATTTTCTTACGAAAATCATAACTAAAACACAAGTTTTTATCGAAAATTCTTCTTATACATACATAGCTACTCATTATCTGCTAATAATGAGGCTGAAAGTAGTCAAAAGTGCACTTACATTTTCCGTGGAAGCACAAAAAAAAGTCACACTTCCGCTCGCGGGGCGGCAGATAGCCGCTGAACTGGAGGTAACAAATTTAAACACGTACTGAGGCGCAAACATGTGACGTACGAGTAAGTAACCAATAACATCTTGCGGAGAAGGGTCTAACTAGAGATTACAGCCGTAATATGTGGCTCTCCAACCCGTCAGTTACTTTTTGAGATGAAATATTCATCCTGGGCGGCAATCTGCCGCCTACGCGATCGGATGAAGGTTAAACACAGTATTTAACAAAGTATTATCTGTACCATAAATCAAGACTGCATTTTGTATAAAAATTTGTTGCTATATTCTTTTTTTGATAAAAGAACATTTTCAAAATTGAACAAAGAAATGTACACTCTGTGTCTGTGCAAGAAAATACATATTTTTCTTATTCATTTGATTAAAAATTATGTCTATACATAATATTAGAATTTGGAATTTAATCATTTGTGCAACTCATAAGGTAGTTGTCGTGGTTAAGGCACACTGTCAGAAAATTCTTAATTTTTGTATACTTATTAACGACACGATAATACAATTACCCTGAAAATTTGAAGTCGATCGACCGTATATAATTCGAGATAAATTCAATTAAAAATTGGATAATTAACATTGATTGTATACGATCTTTGTAGTTCTGAACCAGTTTCTTATTTATAAAAAAAAGAACTAACTGTCAGAAACTTTCCAAAAACTAACAGTCTTTCAATGCATTTGTTATGAGTTTAAAAAAAATAAGACATTTTTTTATAAATAACGGTTTAAAGTTCAACAATTTATAGAAAAGTATACATGCATATGAATACTGTATGGATTACGTTTCCACGGGTACAGTCTTGTGTACAAATTATGGATCACTTAGCTACAAGCTAGTATAATTTTGTGGCGCGTATAATCTATAACTTTTTGACAATATTGTACCACGACAGCTACCTTAAAATCACATTATTGGCATTAAAATTTAACTAAATATATGAATTCTGTGATAAAAAATTATGTCAAATTAACTAAGTTTTTGTTGTGATTAAAATTATAGATGTTATGGACGTCTTAGATCTGAGTTGGATTCGGAGTTTTTCTTATGAATTGCCGGATATGGTATTGGATTTAAAATTTTGGTCTCCTTTTCATGTAATTATTGAATTATAACGTTTATTCCGTGAAACAAAACGATTCTTAAAAACATGATTTACGTGGTGTGTGAGTGTACTGAAAGCAAGCAACCATTGACGGCATCGATGTTTAACATCCGTTATAATTTTTCTGATACAGATCGGAGCTCTGTAACATCCCTGAACAAAATATTAATAGCAGAGTGTGCAATTATTGAAAAAGTATTAAAGTAAAATTAATTTCCATAATATTATAATATGCCAAAAAAAAAAACTAATAAAAGTGTTTTCTTATAGTAGGTATTTGGGGTTTTAGTAATTGAGAAAAGACTGGAAAATATATTCCATTTTTTGTATTTTTTTATTATTATTTAAGGTTTTTTTTTATGCACTTATTTTTTTACATTTGAATGTTTAAAATACTAATGAGAAAGGGGAGAGGATTATTATTATCTTGCACTTTTGTAAAGACTTTTATAAAAAAAAATTACTATTATATTGGTGCTTTCTAATAATGTAGACGGTAGTGAATTAAAAAAATCTCATAGTGAAAATTATATTCCATTCTTTATTCCAAAAATTGTACTTAAAGTGATTTTCGTAATTTTTAGTGAAAGGAATGAATTTGAGTTGGCCTTTAAAATTGTTGATAACAGCATTTAAAAAAATGGTGTTTAACTATCTTAGAATTTTTTTTTCAGAACACCGAACTTATAGTAATTTACGAGCACCATCTCTGACTAGTGCGTAATATGCTGCAGCAAAATTGTAGATTGTGTATCGAGGATGTAATGAAGTTGATTTTTGACGAGTGTGACACTATGTTACACGAGTCAAAATCGCATTCAGCCCTTGAAACACCGCATTTTTTTGTTATTCCCTATAAAATAGCAGCTCTTGTCTTCATTTCCAACATTTTCAGCAATCATTTTTTAATAACGCGTCATGCTGTACCTATATATGGCTCAAAAATTCGCAGACTCGATCCCAGCTAGAGGAATATGAAATAATATTAAAGCCATTGAGTTTTGATTTTTCGCTTGTTATTGGCGCCCGTTAGCAGCCCAGAAATCAGTTATTTTATGACTGGTTTACATCGTGAAAAGCAGCTGTTTTCTAGGGGATAGGAAAAAATAAATCATAAATTATTCGTAATTATTTATATTATAAGAAACGAGTTTTGTTGCCTTAATATAAATTTAATAATATGCTTGTTATTTTATTTTCAATAAGAAAAGAATTTATTGTTTTTATATTTGTTATTATGTTATTTCATAGCTAGTAACAACATTTAAAAATGTATCTCTTCAGTATATTTAATATATTCTATCAAATATAAAATCATTTTTTGTTATTATTATCAGTTCCGATTTTAGTAGCAAGGTACTTGCCAATAAAGATCGATAGTTCTGACAATGTGTAAACTCGCAGCTTTGGCTGTATATAAAAATAATTTATCAAATTACTTTGTTTCTGATACTTGTAATTCATATTTCTACAAGTTGGATTAAAAAAAATGGTATGTGTTAATTTACGCTATAACCTGAGCTGTCGAGCGTCAATAATATTGATTTGAATTTTTGAAACATTTTAAAATAGCTTAATAAAAAAACATGTTAAAATTTACATTTCACTTACGCAGTTTTCATTTGTTTTCAGAATCTTGTATGTTGTGCTGCAGATGTCCTCGAAGGCCGTGGCTTGGTTCAAGTAGCAATCACCGTCACCGAACTGTTACGATTTCATACACCGCGCTCACCGATTCACAACCCGGGCACACCGGTTGCGACAATTATATAGGAGATGCAATTAAAAGGTATCGTGTTTTGTAGTTAAATTCTCAGTTAACAGACAGTAACCTTTAAGTCACAGAAGTGTTATAGTTTATTTATTTTAATTCTTAGAAGACTTTAACAGACAAAACACTAGTTTAGTGTCTAAACACGTCATATCATAAATAATAGTAAAAAAAATTAATCAAAAGATCTAGGCAGTATAGCTAGAAGAGACCTGATTCATTTTTTCCTTTAATGGCTTGTTTCACTTGTCATAAAACAAAACAACAGAAAAAATAGAGGTTCGGAAATATATCAGAGATGATAAGTGTTATTGTGAATAAAGTGGAATGATTCGATATTGACCAAGGATGTTTAAAAGAAGTTGTTGCGTAAGTGTTTAGATCAGACCCAAACAAACAAGTGTCTTTACAATTTACTTATTTCTGTTAGTTCCGATTTTAGTCACAAGATAGCGTAGCTGCAAAAGCCATTTGACATTGTATGTTGATTATAACGTCATTTGGTTGAAAAGTTCTCTTGTTTGTTGACTGACGATTTAACTAACTTTTAGTTCATAATCATGTGAAAGATTAATTTATAGGAAATTTAACAGCAAGTATTGGAATTAGGCTGGAAATTAGTTACTATATTTGGCTTCGATATATATACTTTGCAAAATGCATATTAATCATAAATTTATTAATTTTAGTAAAAATTAGCTCTTCAGTATAGGTTGACAAACGTTTCAATTTTAATGCTCAAATGACAAAGATTGGGGACAATATTAGTAGTTATCAGTAATATTTAAAAAATATCCGGAATTTTTGAAGTAGAGTTTTAAAAATTTGCAGTTTATTATTATCTACATTAGATTTTTTTGGACTAAGTGTGAGTTAAAAATGTTTAGATTTACGTACGATTTGTAATATTTCAAATTATATGAGACTGGAAAATAAATTGGAAGCCATTTTAGAGTGATTTAGTTAACTCTAGACTTCATCTAGTATTTAACAGTAATGAAATATTTAAACAAAATGTCTTTTTTTATATAAACAACGATTATATTTAACAGATGAATTTCCATTATTAATATTGTCCGTGATAATATGATAAGATGCGTAGTACCTACATACCTACATGTAAGAAATGTATTGTGAGTAAAAAAATTGCTGTTAAAATGTTCATTTGTCTGCGATAGCATTTTGTTTTATATTAAAACTTAAAGCATCTGCAAGTGGCTTGACATATCTTTAGAAAAGTTGTGAAAAACAATTTGGAATTTTTATAAAAATTAGTTCTAATGTTCTTGCCCCGAAAACATTTTTATGGCGTTAAAATTAAGACCCAAATTTCACAAGAGAGCTGGACTAAGATATAAAGTTCCGGTGTTAATAAATAAATTATAAGAGGCTGTTCTATTTATAATATTAATTTAATATATATTTTTTTTATTGTAAACTGTTCAGTCGTAATCGTTTTATGAGTATTATTTTTAAGCATTTAATTCAGACTCACACTGGCGATTATTGATAATTTTTTAACTTTGTGTTAAATATTATTATCTCTGTCGGTGTTGAAGAATGATAAATTAAGATTCAATTCAAAATCGAAAAGATAACCTAAAATATTCTTTACCATGAAAGATAAAAAAGTTGTGCCAAAGATTCCTATAATGACGAAGGGAAAACAGTGACTCGAGGCTCATAATAATTCATAAATAATATTTTTATCATGACCACCGATCAATTAAAAAAATTGTAAATATAATACATAGTATTAAGTAACAAAATTTTTTGAGAATTTTGTAACTGATTGGCTGTCGATGTGAGTACTTACCGAATGGAATATTTTAGGTACTAAAAAATAACTTTAATGTAATGATTATAGTCAGTTATGCGACTAAAATGCCTATAATATTAATATATAAGTAGAATGGACGAGTGGTTGTGAGTTTGTGATTTTGTTTTTAGTAAGTACATGTAATTATTTGGAATATTTGTATATTAGTTTCGAGAAAGTGTTCCGTTATAGCTGCTAATTGTGTTGAATAATTTTCCTGGTAAATGACAAATATTTTTGAGTTACTAAAACCGAGTACTGGAAGCAAGTGTTTCGTAAGATAACGTCTCCCAGTACATGGCAGTACAATTGTTTATTTTTGTAATCAGCAATTTTCGGATTCCAGAGGCATTCATGTTCCCTTTACAATTCGGCAAATCTGTCTCTGTTTAAAACCCATTTTCATTAATAAAATTTCCGCAAAACAAAATTTACACCAATGTTGAAATTATCACCAATTCTAAGTAAACCAGACATCAGCTCTCTACAAGTATTTAGGGTTGTATATAGTCAAGTAAAGTTACGGGCAACATGTAAATTGACCTTTAGAGTTACGACACTATACTTGGTCCAGTGAACAAATATAGTTATCACGAGAACATGTGATTTATGCAGTGCTGGCAACACTACCTCTGTTTATTTTCAAGCAATGTTCAATATTCACGTACACTAATCATGCACTTTTATGACTGCAGTAGATGGAGTAGATGTACCAACGATTTCTTGACAAAAATATTATAGTTGACTGTTGAGATCAGTGTAAAACAAGTGTACAAGAAAATTAAATAAAATTATTTGCTGACAATATAGTGCAAATAATAATGACGGATTCGTTGGTTTGAAATTTGTCATTGTTTGTTGATCAAAATAATTTCTGGTCGCTTAATAATAAAGTTTATTTCTAGTTAACATTTCTGTAACTTTTAGACACTCGAAAACTATAAAGACTGTCACGTGTCGATAAATTTAGAATAAGAAAACAAAACAAACTCTCAATCCACAGATAATGTAATCGAATATACAGGCTCTAAATAATAGTGTGAATAAAATCGTTATTTTATTTATTACAAGAATCAAAATTTATGTGCAAATATTTTCATATAATTTCTCAGAATAATTTTAAGTACTTTGTCTAGTCACAAAACGAATAACGTATAATAAAATTGTATGTAATTATAAAAATAAATCTGTATACCTAATGGGAGGGAAAATTATGTAGAATGTTTTATAATTATCGCTATTTATTTGACACAAGGTTAGCAACAAAAAAAGACATACAGGCTGTAATTTTTATTGTGAATATTGTAACTTGAAAATGTGGAGAACTTCTGCTCAAATATTAATATTTTTGTAACACAAAATTCCTATACTCCTTAGTGAACTGAAGTTAGTCAGATAACGTGCTGTCATTTTGACATAACCTTGCGTTTGATAGGAGATTTCTTTTATATTTTTTATATTAAAATATAGTAATTGTGTGTACAATTGCGTATTATCAAGTGTTATTACTTTTGTAGTTTTTATTTTTTTTTCTTCTAAAAATAGAGAACTAATTAATATTTAAAAAACATGTGCACTGTACAAGATTTTGATTTGCCAACGGAAGATATCTTTATGGAAGCAAAACCAGTCGAAATAAAGAAATCAAAATGTTTAAAGTGCGACGAATCTAATACAGAAATAGTTTTACGTTCCAAAGATTGGTACTGTAAGAATTGTTTTGTAGTCGCAATTAACCACAAATTCCGTGCACCGTTAGGCAAAAATAGATTGTTTCGAAACAACGATAAAGTACTAGTCGTTTATTCTGGCGGTTTACAATCAAGTGCATTGCTCCATTTGCTTCAAAATGCATTAAGCGAAACTTTTTACAAGAAATTAGTTATTGAGCCTGCTGTACTCTATATCGACGAAGGTGCTTTGTTGAAACAAACAACTGAGCATCGAAAAGAATTTTCTGCAAAGGCATACAATGAAATATCTAAATATAACTTCACGTCATACATAACAACAATATCGTACGCAGGAAATACACCATTTGATCAGAACCACTTAGGAAAACTCAGCGACCACGCTTCATTCATTGAGAATATCGATGACTCATATATTTTAAATTTAATTAATAATATTACGACTCTAACTGCCAAGCAGGATTTTATAAAGACGTTACGTCGACGTTTGATTTTAGATGTAGCAAAGAAATTAGGTTTCCGTTATGTCTTTACTAGTGAAATTTCAAGTGATTTGGCGAGCGCAACGCTTGCTGGTTTTGCATTAGGAAGGGCAAGCCATGTCACTATGGATGCAGGATTCTCCGACACTCGAGATGCTGATGTAACAATTTTAAGACCATTAAGAAGTTTTACCGTTGAAGAAGTTACTGTTTATAGTGATTTATTTTCTTTAGAACCGGTTATATTAGAAAAACTTGGAGATCAGGCTGACGTGTATTCAAGTGTTGACAATTTAATGCATAAATTCATTAGTAATTTAAATATAAATTTTCCGGCGTCCGTATCGACTGTTATAAAAATTACAGATAAGCTGACGACAATTGACGAGTCGAACGTTTGCCGATTTTGTAAGTCGCCGTTAGATAATAAAATTACTGATGGCTTATCGGCTTTGAATGCTGTTGAGTTTTCACGGCTAGCGTCGGCTCAAAGTGGTTTAAAAGTGGCAACGAATAATTACGAAATGCCGGTAAATAAATTGACTGAAAATGATAATTTGAACGTATTCTGTCATGGATGCTCTCTTACTTTTCGTGATATGAAAAATCAAGACGTTTTCAAAAAGAATAGCGTTTCTCAGTGAAAGCATTTCGATTATAAAATTAACTTTGCGTTTTATGTGATTAAATAAAATGGACTTCGATTTCATAAATTAATAAAATCATTGATTATGTTTTATTTTGAAGAAATAGAAGTCCCTATTTTCTGTATTGGTCAAATATAAAACTGATTTAGGTATACATTTTTATTAGTCCCAATTTTAATGCAAAAAAAAAAACGAAAATGATTTCTTGTGTAAATTATAAGCAGTTATATTTTGCTTATTTGCAAACTAATTTTATTGATTAATTTTGTGATGATTTTTACATTATGCTATTTATTTGTAAATATTGACTTGCAATTATAAAATATATTTTTAAATATGTCTGATTTCAGTTTTAATTTTATATAATCTATTTACATGTAACATAATGTTATATTGATTTATTTTTACTGTAATCATTTATTACATATAGCCAGCAAGTTTAGATAATTTTGCAAATATCACATATTTATATTTATGACCTTTATTTTGACAAAATTATAAAAGATGTCTTGGCTCCACTGACTTTAAACGTAGGTATAATATATATTTTTCATTATACGAAACATAGATATTACGGTTTTTGACTAAATTTGAAACTGTTTTGTATTATAAAAATGATTTTTCGGGAAAAAGGACTTTATTTATAAGTAAAACACTTAATATTTTATTTTCAGCGACGTTTCGGGAAAAAGGACTTTATTTATAAGTAAAACACTTAATATTTTATTCGCTGAAAATAAAATATTAAGTGTTTTACTTATAAATAAAGTCCTTTTTCCCGAAAAATCATTTTTATATTAATTACCAAGGACAAAAAAGAAATAAAGTCAATGTTTTGTATTATATTTTAAATGTGTACAAAACATCTAAAAATGCACATTTTCTTACAGCAAAACGTGATAGCGTTTTCTTGTAATGATTTTTTTAATATAGACATCTTTTACTTTTTGTCGTTGTATTCATGGTATATTTTAAAATGTGCCTTAAGTCATACACTTTGTGTTCGAATTTATTTATTTACATAATATTTCACAAACATTGGGTAGATTTAACGGTAGCATTACATTGAACATTTAGCTGTAGTAGTAGCAGCTGATTGGCAGGGTCATCTTAGAAGGAGGGAAGGCAAGTGGACCCAGGCACCACATGACCTCTTCTTAAGACGTTTCTGTTGCGGCAAAACTTTTTGTTGAATGTTGAAGTATTACCTAGCGGCTGATAAAAAAAACACGAAGTGTCTTGCCGTTAGAAAATGCTCATGTGTTTATGACGCCACGCCCTTTTAGCACGTCATACAATGTAGTGCTAGAGCCGTTCAACCTACAAAGTGATGTAGAAAATACATTACCGGCAAAATATCCGGTTAAATTACCGCGACTATTTATTATTATTATTACACAAGGCTGCGCAGAAGTTTTGCGTATGTTTGTAATTTCCGATCGAAATTTTAATTTTATTGCCAATATTCACATAAATATAAATTCATTACTTAATTAAGTCGTAATTTGTTCAGTCAAAATGGTTACATCGTACACAACCGGTAATTTTACATCACTATATCTATAAGGTTTTCAAAATCTATCACAATCGATTTTTATTTAATTGAACTATTTTTATTACAAATTATTCTTTTTGCAATAACGCTGGTTATTGATACACAATTTTCTTCTTTTACCAAAATTATTTGCAGAGAAATGTTAAAAAAATAGAGTAGCCCTGCTGAGTATTAATTCTGTTATCTGTAGGTAAAACTGAAAAACTCAACAGATATCACTTTTCATGTATAAACTTGTCCGAAATCCCACCTGTTATATTTGTAATAAATAAACGTATTTATACATAATATCTTCAAAAGGTGTTTTTTTTTCCAGTTTCATGCATCCTGGGACTGATTGGTTTTAATAAGACGAGTCGTAAATGTATTTACAGTGATGTAACTTTACTGACTGGAGACCCACGTAGAAAGTGGCCCCAGAAAAGTTTAAAGTCATCTTTATCAAAATTTTTTCTAGTATATCAACTCCACAAGTGGGGAATGCTAATAATATAGGTCAGAATTCACTTTTCAAAATTTTTAAAGTATGTATAGTCCGACATTTGTACGATATTGCGCGCAGTAATCCGACACACGTGTTTAATTGACAAATATTTCTCTGACGTTTCGTCGTGAAGTCGTTCGCTCTGTAGTCTGACAACAGACATTAGAAGGAGAAGACGTCACGTTGTTTGTGACGGAACATTTTATGTATTTTAATTGAATCGTATGCCTCAAAATGATGGGCGCGTTTTTTGCAGGTATTTTTCATTGATTATGGAAAAGAGTAAAGTCAAATTTTCTGAACTGACGCAAATTGAAATGGAGCACATCATTCATCCTCCAACTGGTAACTTATTAGTGTATTTGCCATAGGCAACATACACTATTGGCGTTGGTCGGATGGCGGGACCTAGGGGTCGGACCAAAATTTCTCGACGTTTCATAACCTTCTAAACACTTTGGCACCATTTTTAAAAATGTTTATATATATATGTATATATATATATATATATATATTTATATATATATATATATATATATATATATGTGCGCGCTATAACTTTCGAAAGAGTTAATTGATTTTTACGAAATTTTGCCCACATGTTGGAATCCACTACCGCAAGAACCCTATTTAAAATGGGCCCAATCGGGCCATTTTAAGGGTAGTTTTTAGGGGTTGAAAAAAGTTTTTGGGCCCAAAAATACCTAAAAAATTCTCAGAATCGTTTCAAAATTGAAATTTAACCCTTTAATAGCAATTAAAAAGTGCTCCTAAAATTTTAATAAAATGGGCCCGACAGGACCGGATTTACAAATTTTATGAAAACACTAGTTTGCAGATAGTGAATTATTTGCTGAAAGGTGTATATAATTTAGTTTAGAGGTTCGATTGATAATAATTGCAACTGAGAAAAAAATGTTCTTTTAAGGGGTGTATTAAGGAGTCAAATTTTTTATTTTGCCCAAAAAACCAACTTAAGTTCGCATAATAAAGCCACACTGCCTATATTAGCAAATACACTATATTGTCGGCAGGGTTTTGGCACTGCGACCCGGGTTTTTTTTTTATTGTTAATGAATTCAAACATTTCGCTCAAGACAGAGAAGAGAAATATAATATTTCAAATGCCAATATTTATGAAGTTGGAATGACCCTGTCGCCCAATTGGCTGGAATTTTTAAAAATAACTTTTAACAAACACCGTAGGGGTAAGCCACATCTCAAGAAAACGGAAAGAGCGGGAAGTTCCAGGGATGGCTTGCAGGGTCAACCGTTTTTCAGATTTTTGTTAATTGCATTTACATATGTGTAAACTGTAACGTATATTATATAAAATTACAAAAATTAATTGTTTAGTACTTTACAGTTGACAAACACATAACCGGATCCTATTTCCATAATAATGTTTTGGTAGCTTAAGAAATGTTATAATATCAATTATAAAGTGCGTGAGTGGGCGTGAGTCTCAAAATATCTTCAGGGGTTTTTAAATTTTTTATTTTAGTTTGTTAAAAGTCCTAGATTACTTTTGTTTAGTACACTAGCGCAAACCAGTTGTACTATAGATTCACACCTATGACTAATTAGTGCACGACGCTTTGTTCTAACGTGGCATTGGAGTACTAATTAACGGTAGTTCAATTGATTCACGTCCGATGTCGCTATACTAGTTTTTTATTAATTTTGCTAATTTTATTTTACGTTCGCTCTTTTGACGATATGTGATTTAATGACACCCGAAAGCGAAATCCGTTTTCTCGGAAGTTCAACTTTGAATAACAGTAAACAGACCGTAGTCGGGTAGCGGTCGTCTGTTTGTTGAATCTGTGAGTTCAGCCAGTGCTGCATAGCGTGTGACTTGATTGTTGTTTTCACATCAGCTATGAGGGTCAGCGTAATAAGCGACGTGTGGATGACACATGCTCGAACATCGAGCATGTCAAAAAATGGATCGGATCATCATCGGGTCGGCGGCAAACTGTAAGCTAAAGTTATTGACCACAAAAAAAATCGACTGTCAAGCCGGTCCCTCTCTCGATTTACAATTTTTTAATATAACAGAGGCTATGGCCCAGCCCACCACCCAAAATTTGAAAAAAAACAGCAATTTTATTTATTGCGCATGCGCAGTAGATAAAATTGGCCGATTTGCATGAATGCGCATGCGCACAAGACCAAAAATATGAAAAATCTGCTTTTTGATACAAAAATCAAAAAACAGGAACGGATTTCTTTTTTAATTTTAGAAAAAAAAATAAATTAAGAAATAATATTTTGTAGGTTGTTACGTATTATTTTGTACACCGAGTTATATAAGTATGTGGCATTTGCTCGATGTACAAGCACATGCCAACAATTTGGCCATCTATCCAGACGACGCTATTCAGACCGACCTCGCAGTCCGTGTATGCAGCATACCATTCGCAGCGACGCAGCTCTGTCTTCGGCACAGTAGCAAACAGATGATCATTATATGACCACGATCTGTGTACTGTCGCGGAGAACAAAGCCTTTCTAAGGCAAAGATTTGTTAGTCGGGGCCAAGATGCCATTAAAACACGTACCGTCAAAAGTACGAACGTAAAGTAAAATTAAAAATAGCAAGGTAAAAGAAAATATATTGTAGCGATATCGGACGTCAATCAAACGAACTACCATTAATTACATAAGAGCAAAGCGTCGTGCACTAATTAATCATAGGTGTGAATCAATATAAATTGGATTGTGTTAGTAAGTCACAATGTCGCATCAACAAAGTTATTAGTACACATAGAGTAACTAATAAAAATGAAAATTAATCGCCGAATATTATTACGCTTAATTAAAAAGTACAATAATTCTTTTAATTAATTTTAGTTTATTTTCTTACAATCTTTACAAATACAATAAAAATTTAAAATATAGTAATGCAACATATTGATTCAGATAACATAGTATAGATATTACATATTTCAATAATATTAGATGTAAATGTTTAATGTTTCTTTTAATTACAAGATTCTGATTTTCTTCCAGCCACTTGATGTCGATTCAACAAGAGCGAAGAAGGTTTCCATCTGTAACAAAAAGAAAAAGTTATTTTTTAATTCTTTATTCAACACTGTTATTCTTCACTACTTATGATATATGAAATTAAAAAAAACTCGTGTCGTAATGTCAAACCTTGTCGACAATATATGCTAATAAATTGCAATCGTATGCGAACTAAAAATAAAAAAAAATTATCCCTTAATACATCTTTTAAACGAAGCCGAACAAAGCATAATTCATCTTTTTGTATCAAGTATGGTGATCTTTTTCGGTACGAAACTGAACATTGTATTAAAAATCTTCTCAAAGAGCGAAATTTCATTTTTTTGTTATCCAGCCTCCATAACCATATAAGAGGTATTAATATTATATTAAAAATTTTAATTGTAATAAAAATTTCGTGAAATATAGAAATTTAGGTATAAGCTATCAGAAGTAAATAAGAGGTATTTCTTGGTATTTTATTATACAGAAAAATAAAAATATGCATCGAATTGCATAACCTCTTAATAAAGTTTGTTTCAAAACATGTAGAATTTAGAACAGAAATAAAATTATTCTTTAAGCTTAGTTTCCGCAAAGAAATTATGATTGAATTAGATCATTATAATTCATAATGGAGCATTTGTAAAATTTGGCTTTAGTATTTTTTTTTGAGATCACAGTAACAAATTTGAACAGATTAAGACGTTAAAAATAATTAATCTCTCTGAGAAAACGAACGTTTTTGCAGACACACATTTTTTAAGGTCAACAGTAGGGTTATTTAGGGCTAGAACAAGTTTATATTTTCAATTTATTATCTTCTATCAATAAACTGAAAATTCAATTGACACTTTAACCAAAACCTGATAGGAACAAGAGCAACGAAAACACTGTATCATAAACAACGTCTCGGCGATTCTCAAATCCGATAGATGGCTATTATATAGATTATAGGACATAGGTGCTCGACAACTCATTGGCCTCTATTAAAAAAATTACAATAACGCAAGAAATCGTTCATAAAATAGTTATATACAAACAGTCTAAAAAACAGAACGGTCAAATGAACTTTTTATACAGATCGGAAAACTCAAAGAAGTTAGTATTGAAACATTAACAGATGCAGGGGCGTCGCCAAGGGGGGGCAGGTAGGGGCAGCTGCCCCTCCCTAGAAGCCGGGATTTTTTTAAATAATAACTTTTCCTGCTTGATGTCATAGAATAAGTAAGTAATAAATTATAGCGTTCAGTAAAATCACCTCACATTGAAATCAAATTTAAGAATAAAAATGAGCTTCATGTACACGTACTACCTGACTACCGACATTTTACTGAATTTATTTCAGTTAGACTTAATTGCCTCTTCCGCATCTGTAACAAAATGACCTTTTATTATTAGATTGGCTAACCATTTTTTATGTAGTTCATTTTTTAATGTGTGTGCAATAAAGAGTTCAATAAATATGTTAATATAATATATTAAACCTCACAAACCATAAATTTTGTTTTTTCTTTTCCTTTTGCCCCCCTCTAGCTCAAAAGCTGGCGACGCCCTTGAACAGGTGTTTGAAGAGAATTGACCCATCTGCAAAAATAATTACTGAATCAAATTTCCGACAATAAAGCCGTTTATAAAACTTATTTTGTAACAATTGACTTTCGAATTATATCTACTCACGACCAAGTACTGTCGACATGTTATGAGCCACTGCGCGTACAATATTTCCCTTAATAAATTTAATTGTACCACAGTTGCGGGTCGAAACAGTTTTATACAATTTTATGTTTTTTTATCAATCAGTAGCGTGTGCAAAGTTATATTTTTGGTCGAGTCAAAACATAATCTAAAGTTTTATATTTTGCGCTTTTATTGGTCGTACTCACCTAAAAGTATTTCTTTCATCATCATCCTATTATTAAAATAATTTTCCCACACACTGGAAGGATAGAATCAACCTCCAACAATAACATAAAAAGCAACTTTCTTTTAATTTCATTAACAAAATTTTGGTACAAATAAGGAATATAACAGTTTGAACAACTTAAATTATCTAGAATGTATAAATGAACTAAAATGTGTGTTTTTTTTTTAAATAGCGCCCCAATCTCCAATTTAAACAATAGGAGCCATTACACACTGTCGACTAGTCGCCGGCGATTCAGTCTCTCGGCGACCAAAACATAGGTAACTCGGCCGAGCGACAGTATTTTCGGGATTGTATTTCTAATATGAATTTCTCGGTATCAAAAGCCTGAGCCATTTTTGTGAGCGACGTCCGGTCGTTACGACAGTTGCTCGCAGTGTGAAAGCTTCCAATTTGAGCCGTGCTCCTATTGGTCGCCGGCGACCAGCAGTCGCCTGTGCGTCGCCACGTCGCGGCGAGTCGTTCGTCGACTTCGAGTCGCCCGGGCGACCGACGACTAAGTGTGTAAATACTTATTTAAACTATAGTAACTCACAGTCGCCGTCGACCGAGTCGCCGGCGACTAGTCGACAGTGCGTAATGGCTCTAAATTGTGTTTTGCGTAAAAAATATTTTTTCCAACCCAGATAAAAATTATCCTTCATTACCTTTTTCATTATAAATGAATTTAATAACCACAGATAATAACAGGTTGAAGGCATCAATACTTTACACGTGTTTTCTTTTGAATGACAGTGAAGTATAAAAATAATGACTGTTATGAAACTTTTTTTGTTGCCGTTGCTGGAATAAACTGCAGTTATCTAATTAATTCTATTTACAAAAGAAGAGTATTCTTAACGAAATACATTAAAATGAAGCCACTCCCACTGTAATACAGACATTACATAATTTCTTTAAAATTCGTTTGTCGAATACTATATAATATCTTTGAAACGGTAATATAATGTACAGAATACATACTAATTACATTCATACTTTTCTGCGCTGCAGTCTCTTTTCACAGAAATTTCAAATGTATTATATAAAATAATTAACGATTTTGGGCCAAAATCCCGACTAACTGACTCTACTAAAGAGGATTCTGCGATGTATGTTGTATTAATTAAGACAAGACGTGTTACTGAAATTTGAACTGAAAGAATTCTCAGTTTCAACCACCTTAATTCAACAACATAAAAAGCAACTAAAGTATCTTTTAATTTCATTAACAAAAATTTGGTATGACTAATAGCGTCCAAATTTCCAATTTAAACAACACGTTGTGTTTTGCATCAAAAATCTTTTTTTCCAACCAAGATTAAAATCGTGATTTATTAATCTTTCTTATTCATAAAAATAACCACATGTACTAATACGTTTGTGGTATTTATACTTTACACGTGTTTTTTTAACTACAAAGTCTGCTCTTTAGAATGATTACAAGTAAAGTATAAAAATAATGGTCCTTGCCTTCACTGTGGCTCATAGTGCAGTTATCTAATTATTTCTATTTAAAAAAAAGGGTGTTGTTAATAAAATACATTAAAATGAAACCACTCCCACTGTATTACAAACATTAAGTAATATCTTTAAAATTCGTCTGTCGAATATAAACACAAAAGTATCTGGAGAGCAGTTTTCAGATAAATCAATGTTATCAATTTTATAATTTTGTATATAAAAAAGTGTACAAAAACAAAGAATTTAAGTTGAAGAAAGGATTTCTCCGTGTTATTGGCGTATTGACACTAAGTGTTAGATTAATAAAACATGACATAAGTTTTAGTTTGCGTATTTAAAGGTTTTTTGTTTTGTTTATTGAATTTGTGTAAACTGTAACGTATATCACATAGAATAAATTATTACAAAAATTCATTGTTTAGTACTTTATAGTTGACAAACACATAACCTGATGATCCATAGGCCATGTTATTGTATCATGTTTTGGTAGCTTAAGAAATGTTATAATGTCAATTATAAAGTTATTGAGTTTGAGTGTGATTGCACGTGCGTGAGTGGGTGTGAGTCTCAAAATATCTTAGACGCATAACGGGTATTTATTTTTTGGGTCGGGGGTTTTTAAAATTTTTAATTTTAGTTTGTAAAAAGTACACTTACACAATAAGTCCATCCTCAGGAGTACAAAAACTTAAGTTTTTGTACTCCTGAGGACGGACTTATTGTCCGAAACGATCGTCGAGAAATAAAGAATTTTTTGTAGAATTTTCATGTGTTTTTAAATTACTTGTTATTACTGACATTTTGATTGAGTTTAATGAAGAATAAAACAAACTTGTATATCTCTCTGTTTCAGAGGTAATTAGATATATTATTTATTTTTTGTTTTTGTATCTTGAAGAGCTTTGTGTTCTGGCTCTGCCCTGGTAAGATTAACTTTGAACATCAATGCTAAAAGACCGCGCGCAGTTGTCAAGTATTGAACTGCACGATCAGCCAGTGGCGGATTTACCAGCAGGCTGAGTAGGCTGAAGCCTAGGGCGGCAGATTTTAGGGGGCGGCAAAAAAATTTTGTCTTACAGAAATAAAAAAAAAAACATTATTATATACATAGAGAAAACGAGTTTCGAAAATTTAACAAAAATTTCAACAGGTATTTTAGAAAAAAATAGGCTTTCCGGAAATATGTATGTTAAGTCATGTCTTGTTATTCTTGCTGTCAATATAACACATTTATCTTTAAAAATGGCATTTTGGTAACATTTTGGCACATTCGGCAAAGCAACTTGATATTATATCAAAAACATTTAGTGACATCAGAAGTCCGTCTTTATAATTACCTACTTAAAAGTCAATTCAAATCAGTTTGGCTTGGAATAATGGGACAAATGACTCCATGGACAATTCATCTACGGCAAAACTCTTTTTTTTCCTTTGACAACTGTGTTAAAATGTTACCAAAATGCCATTTTTAAAGAGAAATCTGTTATATTTACAGCAAGGATGACAAAACATGAGATTGCGAACTAGGGTATCGAATTTCAGGGGTCAGTAGGGAAGGCAAAAATGTAATAGCCTACTGGCGGCAAATTTATAAATCCGCCACTGCGACCAGCACAGCACAAACTTGCAACCTGCATGATTTACATACTAGACCAGGGTAAGCCAGCACAACTTTGAGTACGGATTGACGAACGACACATCACTAGCGCGCTAGATCGGTCCAGTACGGCTAGACGAGTGACGGTCGTTGCTGGCTGCTGGTTGCAGGTGCGTTCCGTTAAGTAACAAGGTTTGTACTAGAAGTCCAGGATAAATCCCTTAAAGACAATTACTGACAACACACCAGTACATCACGAATTACAGATTAAGAAAAACTGGTTTAGTGAAATCAATTTTTATACTGCATTTTTAACTTTATTATTTCATTTGTACGATAAAAATCGTTTGGCAGTGTATATATTCACTTTCAAAAGTAAATAAGTTTGCATCAAATAAGAGACAGGTTCGTTAATCATAAGTATGAAACAAATTAGCCGCTATACGAACAAAACACTGCACTGGTGTAAATAGTTTGGGTGTAGGGAAACTCCCCTACCGAGAGTCGAAGCCGGCAAACCTGTTCAACAAACCTATGCAATAATGTGACAATCATATGTTATCTCTTCACATATTACGTTCGAAGAATAGACGACAGCCATTTTCTCCAGGTGGTGGGGATACAACAAAAGACGACGCCGTTTGCCATTGGCTGTGTCGTGACAATTGGGCGGGTATACACCTTGTCATTCATTTATTTTATAGTCGTAGTATCTACGGTGGAACATCTGTGTTTAAGAAAACATTAAGAGTTTGAGGTGTTGGTTTCCCAAAAAATTGAAAAAAGTGACATGTTAACGACTTGTCTATTTTTCCATCAATACAAAAAAAAAAACGTGTGGGTATCACCCACACAAGTTCACGGCGAAAGTGAAACTTCTTTCGAAATTATTTACTACAGCTGAAATGATGATTTATTTTATTTAATATCGATTACGGACGCTCGACAACGTAGATCATTAGCGTCTAATTACATCAAATAACTTAATCACTTCAAACTAAACGATATCACAAAACATCCATGAGCAAAGGCAGAATTCGAAACCGCGACAGTCCGGTCAAGAAGTCAGCACTCTAACAACTGGACCACACTGTCCTCTGAAAAGATGACGTAGTTGACATCACGCATGCGCTGACACTCTACGAAATACACACATATATATTTATAAATACATGCATATATAGCCAGGAAGTTCATATATGTATGTAAATATATACATACGTACAATATATAAATAATGTACATAAATTAATTATTTATCAACACATAGTTTTTCCATTTTTTAGTTGAATAGTTATACAATATTATACAATCGACGCAAAACTATTGAATATATTGAATATTTTACCATATAGGTTACATACGTGTAAATGTGCATTATATGTGGATGATTGCCCCTTCCTTTTTCGCGCTCAAGATTACTTCTATATTTCCCCGCTGGTGAATCATTTCCCCTTTAACATCACAGAAAATTTCTTACGAATCAAAACTATGAGGGGAGGTTGTATAATGTCCGTTTGTTTGTTTCAGCATATAAATCTTGATTGAACGCCTTATCCAATTTCATTGAAATGTAGTACACTCTTCAACTCAAAGGCTAGGCTTTTTTAGGTAAATCTGGCTTCGCTCGCGTTAAAACGTTAAAGCGCTTGAAAAGTGTGTTTTTCTTACATAACTTTTCTTGAAATCACTTCTACAGCTTCTCTTTTTTTGAATTTGTAGCGACGTGTCACAGGTGTTAAATATAACTTAACAATATGTTTTGTAACTTTCCCATTAATATACTATAATATAACATACAATGTTACAACTAATTTAAAGAACATAGCGTGTTTATGATAATCTACACGGCATTCTAATGAGCTTGATGTAAATTTATATTATGTTCTTTAATATTTCTATGTAATACAGGCATAAGAACTATCCTAGGTTAAAAATGAATCAGTAAAATGTATTCAAGATGTTCCGAATAATTTGGGTTATTTATTTATTTACTTTCATTAACATGATAGATTAAACTGTAAATATATGCATTTACATTTTGTAATAATCTTACCCTACTAATTTGGCTACAAAATAAAAGGTTCAAAACTCAAAATCAATCAACACATATCAAAAGGTTTCATCTCATATAAATAGATTTCTATATAGCAATCAGGGCTAACGTTCTCACGCATCGTTGAAGTTTCCAGTTTTTATCTTGCTTCATGGTACTTCGTCATTATCGGAAACAAGCAAAATTATTATAAGATACTGAAATTATTATATTTGTAATGATCTTTTTTCTCATAATAACAGTTTCATACATAGAGTAGCATTTTCAAGATACTATATATAGGTGCGTCTGTTTTAATGAAATATATAGGTCAAAATTCACATATTAATATTATTATGAATAGGTTTTTTAATGTATTTTTCTCCTTATTGTAAAAATTTATTTTTTTTGTAGCACCTGTTAAAGAAAAAAAATGTTCGCGGGTAAAAGTGTTTAACTGGAACCACCATGTAAACTAATGTATTTTTGTTTTATATTATGACAATAAAACTCTTTTATAATGAAATATAACAAACTTTTATTTGGTTAAAGTGGGAATATTTTTTAAAATATAAAAAAAAACTCAGTACGAAAAATGTTTCTGCACTGAGAAAAAAATGATTTAGCAATCGATCAAAGATTGTATAATAATATTATTCCAAGTGAATCTTCTCAAATTTTAAGAGTGGTGAATTTTTTACTTATGGAATATGTGAAAGGGAAAAATTCACAGAATGTATCAATTATGCAATTAAAGAATGTAGGTACAATAATGTTGTTATTATAAGCAATGGTGGGCTAAATTACGTAATTCATTTTTCTGACTTAAGAATCTTTGCTTTTTTAATAATCAAAGAAATTATACTTATATGATATTTTAACGACACTAGACGAAATAGCCGTCAAGGAAATGATAGTGTCTTTTTTTTTGAGACAGGGACAATATTTTCAAAACTTTTGTGATATTTTGAGCAAAGTCGTTAGTTTTGATTCTCTTCGAACATAACATAGTTCAGTATCAAATAAGAAATATTCATATGCAAATAAATTACGTTATAAATGACCGTATTTTTATAATCAGGACATATATTATTACAATGCCTATATATCACAAGACAGGTAATTTTATTAATTAATATATCAAATTAATTATAGTCCTGTAGACAGTTGAAAAGATAAAACAGAAAAATTACACGAGTTTTATGTGTAAAGTATCCATTATTTTTTTTATTTAATTATAGATCTACTAATGTGTTATTTCAAACTACATAATTTCATCTGTAAAAGTATCGTACTTTCAAAAAGTTCCGAGCTACATAATAAGATTTTGTGACGCATTGCAAGTTGAGATGGGCATTGGGCACATTCGAAACGTAACCAATAAATGATATAGTCACCCAATAATAATTTGGTTTTCATATAAAAAAAAAATTCTGATAGCATGCAACTATTTCTTTTTCAATTCCGGATTTTTTGAAAGTACAAAGCCTCTATATGATTTGAACATTGATAAACACAGCATATCGACATTTATTATTTTAAACAGTTATTCAATATACACTACTATAAAGTGCCTACCGACCAAGGTGTTCATACGTTTGGCGTCCCTAGTGGTCATGTCTGGCAATATCCATCTCTATTGAGGTGAAACCACGGCTGACAAAGCTCTAGTCCTGAAACCCAGGGTTAGGAAGATCCTGATGCGAAAAGGCGATTCAGCCGAATTTTCTTGGAAAAAATTACAGTAATATAGATAATAAAATTTTTTTATTGATTATTGTTGATTTTAATGAAAACATTCTCGTTGAAATAAAAAACAATATTTCCTTGCAATTATTAAAAATAATATGTTTCGTTTAAATTGAGTTCTGTTAATAAAATTAATTTTTTCTCTCAGTGTAGGGGTGTCCACCAAAGTTTTTGGCTGAGGGGTCTGCTTCATGATTACACTTCGTTTGATATGTGTTTTTGGGTGTATTTTTTATTAATATTATTTTAATAGTTAATACACGTATATTTAATTGACTGGGTTTCAGGGCCGTCATGATAAAAAATGGACAGTTGGCTTGTAAATAAGTATTTACTATGCAATCATTAGTGTTTTTGTACTTTGACAGGTCTAGGATAGGTAATATCAAACATGCATATCCAAGATCACACATTTTAAGGTCAAAGAAATAAATCAAATGTGGTGGTGGGAATGGGTACTCATGTGGTGGACATGACGGGTCGACGCACTGCAATAATAAATTATTAAAAACAACTTAAGTTGTATGTTGGAATATTTTATTCCTAAAAGTAAAAATTACTAACAGAGTGCCATACTGTATCAATTAAAAAATTATATTGCATATTAAAAAAGTGTTAGTGTTTTTAAGGTGTCAATTTCAGGTAAAAAATATTATTTACTCGTACAGTTCAGATTAGTGTTGAAATTTATTAATTTTACTATACGCTGATGATTTCAAATGTTGAGTGTCTATAATCTACAATTTTACTCGAAGTTAGTCTGTCAAACCTGTATTGATATACATTTTTTAAAATTTATAAACAGTGATTTAAAAATAAATTTATACCGGTAAAGTATCTTGCGAAAATCAAAATATATTGTCAGTACCTACGGTATTTTATTTTGCATGATCACAAACTGGCTGCACAGTGGTTAAAAATAGAGGGCCACAAAAATCAGATAATAAATCATCGTCATACGTCAGAAAAAATAATTAACAATCTTTAATTAAACTGTTTCATTTCAAAAAATAAAACAATCTTGTCGCTGCAATTGCATGATTATTATATTGCATAGGAAACAACATATGTTTTAATAGATTTTATCGTCTTTTGCATATATTTATGACAGTCATCAAAATCCATTGATTCATGAACCAGCTTCTCTGCTTTGTGTTGCATTGAGCATATGTCACATTACAGTTATAAATAAACCGTTCTAATGACCTAGAAAAAATTTCCACAATTGTATAATTAAACAGACTCATAAAAGAATAATCTAAATTACAAAGGAGTATATAAATATATCTATATATGATTTTCATTTAAAACAATTATTGCAATCAATTATATCTGAATTACAACACATATAAATTCATTAATTCAACACAAACGGTAATTTTATAGCTGATAAACACTGCTTCATATATCTATAAAACAAAAGAGAAATAAAACAAATGAAGTTGTAGTTAGTTAAGTATATAAACAAGTAACAATCAAAACAATGCACGATCGCATTTAAATATTGAAGTCATGCCCACTAATGGAAGGCGGGCCGGTACCTACGCCCCCTTGTCAGTTCGACGGGGCTCACGCGTTTACACATGGGGCAGAGCACGCGGAGCTTACCTGTACCTTGTTAATGTTAGCAGTACCTGTTCAGAAGCGGAGCCACCTATTGTGTCCGTATGGATCATCTGTCACGTTGCGGTCGCTATAATGAGAAATTTTGCCGCAACGTGCTCAACTGATAACCGTCTACCGACCGCAAAACAATTTAATGTGATGACAGTTAATAGTACAGTTTTTCTGTGACAAATTAGTGCTCTAGTGCGACACCAAAGTGTTTAATTGTCGATAGCGAATTAATATCTGCATTTAGTCCATACAATTTACAGCTTCCTGTCAAACACGTGGTTATCATATTTGTCGTCAACGATTGTTAATTATCTTAAGTGACTCAATTGTTTTTTTATCGTGTTCTGTTCTTATTTCTTCAATTCTGGATTTTGTTTGATTGCTGGGATTAAAAACTAAAAAGCTATTACGATTTTGTTGAATTGTTGTGAAGTTTGATACAGACAAAATTATGTACGATGATTAAAAAACTAAAAAGTTGTTATTGAATGGATGTGAAGTTTGATATTGACGAAACTACGTATGACTGCCAATTTAATTATTTAATATTACAATATCCGCTTTTTGTTATTTGCGTGAGTGGTATCGGTTGTGCTTAATTGTTTGTGACTAATCTATTTTAGTAAGCAATAATAATGACTTAATTACGTTTTGTGGATTTTAATCTATAAAATTATATACTATGACTATAAAAATTATAGCCGATTTTGTAATGAATGGACACGGTTCATTAAACGTTTTTTGAAAGAAAAATTAAAATTTAATTACACGGGCACCGTTTAACTTGAAATATTGTGGCACGATAACTCAATTATAGTAGACTTAGTTGGTTGATATCGCTGGTTTAGCAATTGGTGTATGGGATTTGACAATAATCTGAGTGTAGGTATCAGTAAGTGATTGGTAATTGAACTATGGATCTGACGACCCACGCAAGACCTGCAGGTATTCCACTTCAGGTGCAATCTGTTGCCGACGGATGTAATAAGACACGTGTTGCTAAGTCGGTGTTTTCTATCAGGAGTTTGGTGGATGTCAGGGAAGATATGGGTGACAGTATGGATGCCTCGGATAGACAAGGTCAGAATACTTCTTTTTTTCTAATACAAACAGCTGTATTTCAGAATAAGTATAACTAATTAACTTTATAGTTTACGAGAGACATATACCTGTAACTAAGTTACCTTAGCACTTAAACATACTACGAATAATAATTATAATAATTATTATTACATGTACCAATGCTAGTTGCGAACCCGGCTGCACCGGGGTCAATTTCTGATGCGGATACAATCTTTAAATTGCGGTTAGAGTGTGAATATAAGGAGTGACTTGTTTGTAATATCTTAGTAATAAAATTACTGATAAAAAGAATTGTAATTTGCGATAGTTTTCATTCAAGTCTATAGTACCGAAGCGACGTCAATGAACCAATTTATCAAAATCTTAAGTGAATAAAACACCATTGACAGTGAACTGTTTTATTGACAGAAACGGGTAAGCTGTCATGACGTGCTGTGTGAAATAATTGTCATCCATTGTTATTATTTTTGTAATAACGTGAGTATTCGAATTTGCGAATATATGTCGTCAATGCAAAATTATCATCTTTTTATGTACGGTAGATTTGATTCAAATCTATCAAAATTTATTAAGCATAAAAACATTCATTTCGAATCGACAACATTTACCCGTAAAATTCAAATCCTCACGTTATTACAATAAATATAATAATGAATGATAATTATTTCACAAACACACGCCGCGACATCTTGCTTGTCCCTGTCAATAAAACAGTTTACTGTCGAATGTTGTTTCATCTACTTAATAAGTCATTGATAAAGTAGCTCATAGAATACGTTTCGGTACGATATATTTGTCTAAAATCTATCACAAATGACGATTCTCTTTTAAAAATAAAAGTATAGAAACTTCTCACCACAGCAGAACACTACACTAGGGTAGTGTTCTGCTGAAGATGGGAGCTTAGCTCTCGAAATGTACATCCGTTAATAAAACTGTTGTGGTAAGAAGTTTCTATATTTTTATTTTTATTTTTGTTCCAACCACAGTGCTCTTAATATTGTTACTATTCTCTTTGCGATAAAATACTTTTTCTATATTAATATTTATACAATTAAATTATACATGACAATTTAAAGATTGTATCCGCACAGAACTTGATCTGAGCGAAGTCATAGTCGGTGTGCGCTTTGTTTATTAAATAAAAAATAATATGAAGGTTCGGTACAGTTAGACATTTGAAATAATCTTTAATCAGCTACATAATGCGACGAGTTAATCGTTGCATTTTTTTAATTGAATAAACAGTTGAAGGAACTGTTTGAGAGCTTGAGGGATAATAATAAAATTATTTTATGCAATTAGGTCGACGAACGTTTCAGAAATTTTATTTAATAAATATGTCGTAAAGTTATGAAATGAAAAGAAAAAGTTAAACTGCTAAGTAAAAAAAATGTTTTATTGAAAGCTGTGGTTAGTGGTAAAAGATCGGAAAAAACACCTATACTAAAAATAAAAAACGCGCGAGCCTCAATCACATAAGCTCACGGGGAAGTGAAACTTCTTCAGAGTTATGAACTCGGTCCATTGATGCGTTATTCATTTTGTGTTACCAAGATTTCTTTTATAGTTCCCTGCCGTTGAAACATTTACTCTTTAATTTTGCATTGCCTCTTATATTTCCACTTTAACGTTACAGAAGTTTTTTTAAACAGACACCTCGCTAAAGAAGTTTCACTTCGAAAAAAATTGACACTAGTATCCAAGATAGGGTTGGGTAACTCAGATCTGAACTGGTTCAAAGAGCCGACTCCGACAGAAGATCCGCGAGAGCCGACTCACTTTTTTTTGAGCCGACGGATCAACGGATCCGCGTAACTCAGTGAAACACTTAGCACACAGAAGCACATTTTACACTTACGTATCAGTTCTTGCTTTGATGCATCTGTCAGCTCAAATGACTCATGCATCACATGTTTGGCTATGCATTCTTGATTCTATACAGGTCGTGATATGATTGACTGAACTAGGTAACTCAGTGGCAGACTGCAGTAACATATTCAGAACTCGGCTCTTTTTGAACCGGTTCAGTGAGCCGGCTCACATACGGGATCCAGATGCAAAGATGCAGATCACTAAAAAGACCCGTTTTTCCCATCTCTAATCCAAGACACTCTAATCAGCCTTAATCGAAAATTTAACTTACCCTGGGCGAACTACATGTGTTCTGATACACAACATTTTTTCGATATACAAAATGATTTCTTCTGCTATGCCTGTAGCTGTCGCGGGTTTTCTCTCGCTTTCCCAGTTACGTCACGGCTTTTCTTTCTTCTTCTTTCATGCATGAATAGATCTTCGTTATTCGTGAATGTGTAAGCCTGAAAAATACAAGTAAAATTTAAAAACTACTCCGTCTATAGCTCTTTAAAATCGACAACTAAAGTTATACGCCTATGCTTATAATTTGAGTTGTCGAACGTCTATAATTTATAATCATTCATTAAAAACCTTTTTGGAATAGTGCATTGTACATCTAGTGGCGTAATGAAATAGATTTTCGACAGTCGCACGAGTCAGAATATTAGTTCGCACGAGATATATAACAGATAGGGATGTTTCAGCATATGTTAGTTATATCTTAATAAAAAAATATAAAATAAGTTACCCTCAAGGAGGATTTGTATCGCGTTAAGTTCACAAAGTATTTAATTAACAATAAAGATTACAAAATCTCGGAGTTATTTGTTAATTATTTAGAAAAGTATTTAACTTTAATACAAAAATGCATCTGAAGTTTTATGGAAAACATTAAAATAAAAGAACATGTAACAAACGTTTTCCTGTTCTTTTTAAAATATATAATTATTTTTAATTGCTATTACCAGCCCAGCACATGAGGGTTATTGCATGATAAAGCTCATTAAAAGATATTACTAAATTTTATGTTAAGGGTCAATTTAAATTGAAAAAAAAATGTTTGGTCCTTGGGAAATTCAGTATTATTTCAATAAATTTTGTTTGTTTTTAAACGAATTATGTTTATGTCAATTAATTTTCTTAAAACTTTTACCATATTGCAGTAAACATTCCTTTCCTGTAATTAGAATAAAATTATATTTGCGTCAATAAATATTTTTCCGAGTGTGTATTTATTGTAATAAAAAACAGCATTTTATTTTTCTGTAATAGTGAATCCCTGGCTGTAAAGAGATATAACATTCAGATTTGAATATGATGAGAGACTCAAAAATGATTGGCAATTGAGCAAGAGTGTGAAATATAACTGACAGTAGAGCTTTCTCGATAAAAAACTTCCATAACATTTCATCAAGCCACATTAACTGAATTTTTTAAGTTATACTTCTTTTGGTGCTTTGGGAGTAAAATTTTAGCAGGCAACGGATGTTGCGCGCGCACAGCTAACGAAAATTCGACAGTATGAAGCTGGATGCGTTATCGAAAATTCGACAGTATGAAGCTGGTTGCGTTAATGAAAATTCGACACTATGAGTAAAAGGCTTAGACTGAAGTCATAGATGAATGAAATCTTTCGTTCATCTATAGAAACTATATGATATGCTAGACGACTATAACCTTTATTACAGCCAATTGTTTTAAAGTGTCATAGAGTGGAATTTAAAATATCGTATTTTTGATTACCCAATGGGTTGAATGAAAAAAAAAGTAAAAGCGACTATAAAATTTTGAATGTTTTAAAATATTTGAGGTTCAATTTTCATAAGTACTATTCTTAAACTTTTTGAATATTTTGTTTCAATAAATTGCATATATATTAAAAAATAGTTTTTAATCACGCCAAAGAAGTATAACTTCAAACGCACGTACGTACATACACCCAGTTTTTTGAGCTGTGGGTACCAGGACGAATGTTTGCACACAAAAAAATACTATCACAATAATTCTCAGAGCCCACCCCTGCAATAATTAAGTGTTTAATTAGTCGTAGTATTTTGTAATGTGAAAGTTTAGAACACATATAACAAAGCGTTGTTAATAAATATTTGTGGAAGCATCTTAAAAATCTTGATGACTTCTTAAAGTAGTGTGTAATTATAACCTAGCCTAACAGTTACGTTCTTTCCGTTATGAATTATGATTTCAGTGCTTTGTTTGAACTATGTTGCGTCTAAAACGAATATTTCTTTTGAAGAAGGAAAAAACTGATAAACTAAGTACTAGGTTCAACGGATTTGTCATTACGTAGTGCTTACTAATCTGTATCTATCGACGGCCGATCGCGATGGTACCAGAGTAGGAGAAGGACATTAAAACGTCCGATATCTTGAATGGACCTTTCTCGGAGCACATTCATTAAGTATATGCACACTTCACGAAAGAATTCCCCGGCGTCGCTTGCGCCGTATAAAAAATATTCAAATTATATAATATCACGAAATATTAATGCTGAGGTTTTCTGTTCTCTCCTGAAACGGAAAAACAGTCGCATACTGATCTTATCTTTAATGATCGTTTTATTTAGAATATATAATTGTAAATATTCTTAGCTTTTTGACAGGATAAGTAAAACAGTATAAAAAACGGATATGTGAAATTTTCTATTTATTGGGTATTTAACACATCAATATTTTTTCACACTTACAGTCAAAATGCCGCCCTTAATTTTGGGCGTCCTGCACCCAGAGCACCGCTGCCGGCAGTGGCGTAGCTATCGACGGTCTGGCGGTGCAGTGCACCGGGGCCCCCAAGCTCAGGTGGACCCTCGGCCTCCTGAGCGACGTTCGAAAACGTTACTTAAATATCCTAATCGAAAAAAGAATTTTTAACCTTTGATTCTTTGGCCCCTGTAGTCTGGTTCACAAGTTGAAAAACATGTTAATTTTTGCTATTGCGAGTTAAAATACGTGTCATAGTTCATTGGATTTGTAATCACCTCTAGTAAAATGTGCAAAAGTTTGAAATCCGCAAATAAACAATTTGCTAAAGCTATTAACAATTAAAGAATCCCAAAAAAGGGGGTCTTTTTTTGCAAATTTCGAAAACTATTAATGTTAATGAAATTTTAAAAAAGATTCCTAGAAAGGAGGTAATTTCCGAAAAAATTAATCTGGACTCTCGGAACTTCGTCTTTATTATTAATACTTTTTATTTAATATTGAAAATAAGGCTCCGTGTGGTCGGCGCTGTGCCGGTAAAACTTAATCATTTTGTATAGGGCTCCAATTTCATTTTTGTACCGAGCCCTTGGTTGCGTAGCTACCGTCACTGGCTGTCGGGAAACAGTCCCAACAGGACATCGAATTTTCAAATTATATACATGTTAGCTTTAAATTTGTTTCCATTTGTTCACGTTTTAGAGTATGAAAAGATTTGTCGTTCATGTTTTGGAATATATAGAACGCCAAACCAGGTGTTCACGTTTTTGGATGTTCATGTTTTGGTATGTTCACATTACCGTGACTCTACTGTAATAATAATAATAAGAAGAATGCGTTTAACGTCCGTTTCTCGACTTAATGTCATAACAGACGCTATTCGCACCATTCCCGCACTTCCCGTTATTTTCTACATTTTTTACAACTTCAACTTATGTAATAGCAATGGGCGAATGAAGGAATTTTAGGAAATTCGTATAAGGTAGGTAATTTTTGAACTAGGAATTTGATATGGTAATCGGCCATGGCCTCAAATAAGGAACCATCTCGATATTTATCTGGAATTAATTGAGGGAAACCATGGAAAACCTCAATCAAGATGGCCGGTACAGGAATTACCGTTTCTCGGCGAGAGGCAATAGGAAAAAGTCCCAACCACATCTGCCCCCGCCAGGATTCGAACCCGGTACCTCCCGAATGCGAGTCTAGTGCTGTCACCACTACTCTACCCAGCTCGGTGACTCTACTGTAACTAAACATTTCTTCCTTATTTTAAAATGGAGGTCACTGTGGTGGACTTTAATTGCCTGAAAGTTAATCAAACACTTTAAACGAGCAGTTGTTGACTTTAAATAGTCGTGTAAAAGCGTACTTACAGAAATATCTATTCAATTTGCTAGGTGATAAATGATAATAGTTATTCCCATAAAACAGTATCAAGTTAATTTCACGCATGCTCATACGTTTGTACACATCTGTCGTATCTTGTAAGCATTATGCATATTATTTTGAAGTCTGATAGCGAGATGGGCGAGGCATCGTAATTAACAACAGTTATTATGTACCATGTATGCGGAATTTATCTATTTGTACTGTAAATTATTTCGTTGAACCCTAAACTTCAACTTGGATTTGTATTTATAAAGCTGTGCTTTTAAAGCAAGTCAATGAAATTCACGACTATGTTCATAGTAAAGTATTATTTGTAGCAGAATAATAATTTAACATTTACTACTTATGGTGACACTGACCCTTCAAATCCAAAAATATGTTCTCGTAAAATTTGGAACTGCGGTCGGAAAATTCATTTTATTAGGGTTTTTGTTAGCTGTGATTAAACGTTAAGCTTCACGAAACATGAGTTGCTGCTTTAAAATTAAAAAAGAAAACACATTTTTGCCCTAATAATTGAATAAAAAACTTGATGCTTATTCGTCAATATTTCTTCACATCGCGTCATTCGACGTCGCTGTTGTTTCGAATTATGGGAAGGCAAATTAACATTTCGAAGTTTTTTCTTTACAAACTTATGTTAAAAATACTAACAAATTTGGCTTGCTGAATAATTTTTTCTGTACAAAAATTAGTGTAAGATATGCTATTTTTCTCGTTTTTATCTGATTATAAATCAATATAAGAATATGTTAATTCTGTAATGAATAATAATAAAAAATGGAATTTTACCTGATCAATTCATACTCTCGCTACTGTGATGATTCGTGTCTAGAGATACCTAACGAAATAATCAGCTCTCGCATGCAGTGAATTTAATGTTACATTTGCTTTATTATGAAGAGTTAACTATTAAGATATCGTACCGTTGAGTAACTGATTAACTCATTCCACCGCGAAAGCGGAAAGATTCGGGTTTGAACCCCGACGGTGATAGTGGAAAAAATTTTTTTTTTCTAATTTAGCAATGTAACAATGATTATATAAATCGTTTACATATTTAGATCAAATAAGCTGTAAAAACTTGGCTAAAAGTCTTAAAGGAAGAATGGTAGGTTATTTTGAAACTTTAACATAAGAGATTGGATAAGATTTTTCATAGAAATGAGAGATTTTCGAAACGTGAGTAAGCGCATTTTACATGCACACTTACATCGAACTGCTCGTAAGATAGAACTATGCGGGTGAAAAGAGGGGAATATTGAACAGTTGATAAACAGCCACTTTAAATCAAATCTTTACTCGTTTTAATGACTACAGAGTTCTATTACTCGAGAATTGCAGCCTCGCGTCGCGACAAAAAATATCGTTTTTGAACAACTCTCTATAAAACAGCTGTTTTTAATGCCTGTATAGCGCTCGTGAAATTAAACATTTAACGCTAGTTTTGCAAAGTTGCGCAAAGTAAAATAAACGTAATCGTATTCCCATAGTAAATCATAGCCCAACCGCCTGAGAATTGAACGCAGCCACAATTAGAAGTGATGTTGCTCAAAATTGGACTACCAAAAACTTTGAAATTAAGATGATAACCAGATATTTTATCGGAAGGACGTGCAAATAGAGATGGGAAAAACGGGTCTTTTTAGTGATCTGCATCTTTGCATCTGGATCCCGTATGTGCGCCGGCTCACTGAACCGGTTCAAAAAGAGCCGAGTTCTGAATATGTTACTGCAGTCTGCCACTGAGTTACCTAATACCTAGTTCAGTCAATCATATCACGACCTGTATAGAATCAAGAATGCATAACCAAACATGTGATGCATGAGTCATTTGAGCTGACAGATGTATCAAAACAAGAACTGATACGTAAGTGTAAAATGTGCTTATGTGTGTTAAGTGTTTCACTGAGTTATCCGGAACCGTTGATCCGTCGGCTCAAAAAAAAGTGAGTCGGCTCTCACGGATCTTCTGTCGGAGTCGGCTCTTTGAACCGGTTCAGATCTAAGTTACCCAACTCTACGTGTAAAGAATATATGTATCTTGAGCGTGTTTATTTTTTTTTTTTTTTTTTTTTTTTTTTTTTTTTTTTTTTTCTTAAAACAAAAAAGAATATCCAATTGTATATGTCCACATATATAGAGCATATGCACATATACAAGAGAATACCCTTTTTGTGGCACTACCATTTGGTATATGGCCAGTAGAAATTGAAAATATAGCTGGGTCAAAATATCGACATCACAAAATATCCATGAGCAGAGGTGGGATTCGAACCCACGACAGTTAGGTCGAGAAGCCAGTACGCTAACCACTAGACCATAACTGCCCCCTGTTTATTTTTTTGACTGTGAATATTAAAAGTCACTGGCACTTGTTTTAAAAATAACGGTGCGCAATAAATCTCATTATGTAACTAGATATATATTATACAATCTACTATCTACTATTAGCTGCTATTAGTTAAGAAATATCAGTGTAAAGCAATTTTTAGTGTAAACGCCAGTTAGAGTAGCCATATTACACTCATGTAGAGTCTTAATTACATATTTAGATTAATTAACAGATAAAACATGACTATAAACAACTGTTCAATCAAAAACCGCGATCGATTGGTTTTTATTACTACCAGCAATAAACTTCACGTCAAGCAGACACAATTACCTATATAAAGGTCGATACACACGATGAAAACTGTAGATTTCAATCACGACATTTACCGTCGTTCTTATAAAAATGCATACATTAAAATAATAGTTGCAATTGAGATTTGACAATGAAACATTTATACAATTTGAATCCAAGAAATATGAATTATTTATCAGAACTTTGTAGTTAAAAGCTTTATCCACACGTATTTCTTCATAAGAAAATTATAGTAGAATTCAAATCGACCCTGCTCGAAAAATGGTTGATGGATTGAATCGATTTTTTTAAACTGTATATACACGTATTTCACATAGTTTTTTATATACAATTTCCACTTCGAAACTACATTTTTCTACGCATTTTGATCAAAATTTGGCTCGAAAAACTCTCTTTTTCTATATATAGATCATTCCTTTGTTTTTGTGAGAGTACAATCTTATGTTTTACATGACTGGGAATTTCACATTCTGCATGCATAAAAACTATAATTTAGAATCACAATCTTAGGCCATTATAAAATCAAAACTTTTGATAATGTTTTCTGCAACCCAGCATTAATCTAATTGAGTGTGATCTGCAAGATTTGCTGTTGAGACTGTATCGCGCTTGTTGGAGCATTGAAGTCTCTTATGGTCCAGTGTGAAGCGAGCTGTACAACGCCACTGGCATTCCATCTACTTAAATAGGCATGTTTATTTTTTATTTGGTGGGATTTTTATTAACAACTTGAAGCATTTTGTTAATTGCAAAATAACAACTGGTTAATATACAACAGCTGTGAACAATGAAACCGATAATTGTTATTAATATTTTTTTTTGTTGTGGCAATTAACATTTTTTTCTTTAGATTTTTTTAAAATCTGCTTTTGCAATCGGAACCAATCAGAAAAATATTCTTAAAGATTTTTTGCCGAAGAAAAAAATATGTTTAATCGAACTCTTGTAATTCAAACGATTTTTATTTCAAACGATTACATTTATGGGCTATTTTCTAAACGGAGTTTAGTTTATTCATGTGAATTTTATTTAATTCATGCAGTTTTAACTGAATCAAGTTATTTTTTATAAATCAAGCAATCTGTTTTGTATCAAATGAAGAATCCTTTATTTTCAGCCAATAAGAATTACTTTCGTCATATTTACACAGACCTTGCTTATTTGTTTGTAAACTTTAGTACTGGCATCATTAAAAAACGACTCGATCGATTTTTTAAAATCTTTGTACGCTTTCATTATATACCAAACTAAAAATATACTTTTTACCCGGCTATGCTTGCGTTAATTTAAACGAATTTGCGAGCTAAATCGATGCGAGACAGGTCGCTGGAAAAGCTATTATTATTTATTATAATTTTCTGCTGTCGAATCAAATCGAAGTAAACAATTCCCATTCATTTTTCAAAAAGGGTTATTATATTCATATTCCGCTTATTTAAGGCGTATACTGAATTGCTAAATAGCTATTTCCAATAAATTATATACCTTGAATATTTTCAACGCATTGTTAGATTTACATAAAATAAATTACCTACACATTTCAACCCCTATTTTAACTAAATAGCTTTTTCGTTCCGTCCAATCAGAATTTAACAATGGAACACCCTCTTCTATTTACTTTTGTAATTTATTCTAAATCAAGCATTTATAAAATAGTCCTGAACATACTTCCGCGAATGATTAATTGGAAAGCTCTCTTGTTTCTTCTTTTTACTGTAAAAATATTCAGTCATGAGCGCATGCAGGATTCCGGAATTTGGGGTGCCGAGGGTGGGGATAGAGAATAATAATAATAATAATAATAATACTAATAACTAATATTAATAATGGTGTTGATAATTTACCGATATTAAATTGTCGTTTTCCGCTCTAATCAGTGGGAACGAAACAGAAATATTCTGTGACTTAGGACCGTATTGAAATGGAAAGTTCATCTTTGATTCATTCAAGACCCCTCGCTACTGTGAGAGTTAATGTCTAGCTACAGCTAAAAATAATTGGCTCTCGCATGTAGTGAATTTGAGTGTTGTTATCGCTATATTATGAAGGATTAAAATATTGAATTGTGTGCACCGTAGAGTAACTGATTAACTCATTCCGCCGCGAAAGTGGAAAGATTCGGTTTAAATCCAGACGGTGACGTGTTGGAATAATACATTTTTCTAATATAGTGCTACAACAATGAATGTTTCTTAACAATTATAGCAGACAACAGCTATTATACTAAATAATAATAATAATAATAATAATAATAATCATAATGCCAGACAGAGAGAAAGAAAGAGAAAAGGAAAAATAACTAACAAAGTATGCTCTGTTCAAAATACAATCTTTATTATGCCACGGCATATTTTTTTCTACAAGGCTAATTAATCTGAACAAGATCTGAGTCGATGAAATATGAATTAGTACTACGCTTAAATAACCCTAGCTGTTGGTGAACTTAAAAACATAATTAAATAGATGGCGCAAGGATCAATTGAAAGTGTTATATAAAATAATCTATAATATTGTCATTAAAATTCAAAATTCATTATTCTATTATATTTTTTTCATTGTTTGTAAAAGTTTTGGCTGTGTGTACCTTTCTTTTTTAGGTTTCAATTTTTTATTTTCTGCCTAACATATTTAATTTTTTTTCTTCCTACAATATAAATTTGTTATTTCCTCATTCCAAGCTGCGAAGAATATATTCGTTTTTATTTTCTTTTATCTAAGTAATGTACTCATTATTACAAATAGGATCTCGCTTTAAGTTTTTGCAATTATTTACTTGCGAAAAGTAGTTATGAAATCATTAATTATGTTGATATTAATTAGTGTTCACTTTCTATTCAAGATACATCAACAAATTCAGTCAGTGTACGAGTATTATTTAAAACTCTAAATAAATATTGTGTATTATTCACTCGAAACAGTTTTAATTTGACATGAAATTAATTATTAATATTATTTACTATAAACTGAAATTCGGTACCTATTCCAATTCAGTTTTGCTAAAATTTTACATATTTCAAAACTTGAAGTAGTTTTTCTTTCACAATAGACTTGAACCTGTTAAGGCTGCCGGCACGCTCCGAATTTTGTTTGTGCTGAGACCCAGCGGTAAGGGGTGAGGTAGGCAAAAGACATAATGTGGGAGTGACCTTCTTTAGCTCTGTCTCGCTCAAATCATTCGCCCGTTTCAATTTTTGGCTGGTGTCAACTACGAGGCTAAAAAATGTTGTTGCCGCTGTCAATTGATTACTCTAAGTTTGGGAAATATTTTGAAGATTTAAAAAACTTTTCCGAAAAAGGAAGAGTCACTTTAGGTTTGTGATTGAACAGTTTTGTGAAATAAGTACGAATAAAGTCGTAATATGAAATTGAAAACGTGTGTTTTTTTGGCACAATTAATGCCAACTTTTTTCTACTAAATCGTACATAAATAACAAAAATAGTTCATTAGAGACCTAGATTTGTCCTTTATCTTCCTTATAGAGAAAGAATTTTTGCAGAATGTTGACGAATAAGTCTACAATCAGTTGACAGCCGAAGTTCTATTTTTGGCTTAAATTCAGAGCGTTCCGACAGCCTTAATACATTTTTCAGATTTCGTTATAGTTGCGAGTTGTAAAACTCCCAATCGATATTGTTGAAGACTGATATAAATGTAATTCATGAGAATATATAGTGTTTTGTATATTAGAGTAGTGTAGATAACTCAGTGAAATTTACTCTGAAAAGTGTACGTTTGGTTTGCCATATGTGTACACTTACAACAAACTGGATAGTGACAGATTAGAGTTAGAATAGAAAGACAAGTTGTTTTTATATTGAAACGCATTTATTTTAAGACAGAAAAGATGTAAAAACGTATAATAAAAGATGGATTTGGTTAAGCAATTGTCGAAATTCAGACATGTCACGCGATCTACTCTACTCTACGTATTCCTACTCAAGAGTCGGAACTGCTAGGGTATCCTCCTTTAATCCGACACTGAGATACCAAACAGATCGGTGTATCTTATTCCTTTGTACAACAAACGCAACAGTGTAAAAAATGTTAACACTTTTTAAACGGGAGTACGATACCAAATATACCTAATATGTATTGGACAATGAAGGTTTTTATCTATTCTATGTCTTATCATATATCTAATCGCAATACACTAAATCTATAACCAATAATTTGAAACAGAAATATATGTTCTATTTCTTTGCATACAAAAATATATATCATTTTTCACGTAATATGGTTTTCTATCTTAGCGTGTTATTGCAACAGAATTCGCCATATAGAACTTCATAGATATATGATTTTATCAAACAAATGCAATACATTAAAGATAAGAATGTGAGTCGGCATTTTGCAAAACATTCATTTATTAAATAACATGAATAATTGCAATATTATTTATACTATGGTTAGGTATTGTATAATAATGTTTAATGAAATTAGTTATGTTAAATAAGAATGAGAAATAATTGTGGTTATAATATTTTATTTTCATTAAAGTAACATGCACTGTTGATTTGTTCATATACTTATATGGCCAGTGCTGTGCAAACTTTTGAGTATATATTTGTTTTTACCCAACTATGCAGCGAAGCCGAAAGGAAGGGTTATGATTTTAAAATTCTATTATGTATATATGGATGAGTAATAGATGTTATCTTCTAGAAACCAAATTACTGAACCGATTTTGATAAATGAGGTGTCGTTGGAATCGCCCCAATAGAGTGTCATAGGCTATAAAAAGTCAATATGGCAATATAAACATGCACTGATTTGTGGTGCTCTGCTATTAAAAAAAAATTAATAAATAATTGAACGCCCTTCTGTAGAAATAACTTATCTATAATAAATAAATAAAAGAATCTAAAGTAAAAATAGATGTTAAAAAAAACTGAAGTCCAACTACGTCGAAACGTGAGACAGTATTTTTTATTTGTATCAGTAGCCGAGGTTTTGAATACCGATTTTTTTCTCTTAGCACCCGAACAGGTTCCCGACTAATATAAATTAAAAAATACTGTCTTACGTTTTGATTTGTTTATTTTCTTCTATTTCGTTGTCGGATTTTTCTGTATTTTGCTTTATAGTCACAATTAAATTACATTTAAATAAAATAAAGTTTGTATTCTACTTAACTAATTTTTACAAATCAAATCTATTTCTTCCAAACCTAATTCACTGATGCAAAAAAATATATCAGAGTAGGCATCTAACACCTACTTAAAAATTTAATCAAATTCTTTGAAATTTTTATGAACATATAATCCAACCAAAAACAGGGCTTCCATTGAAAAGAGTGAACTTTGAAATATTATATGAGAAGGAATGAATCCTTAGAATTTTGCACCCACAAGTTTTCAAAACTTCGGATTTATCGCTGTTATATTTAATAAAGATCAAAATGAAATAAAATCAAAATTAGTAAAAAAATGATCAATGATTACCGTTTGTTTTCTTCAAAAGCAAAATGCAATGGCCACTTTTGTTTAGTTGAAATTTTTTTTTATAATATAATTTTTTTTGTTTATGAATCGTAGGTAATTGGACACAAATAAATGAAAATGTTAAGTTTTCTAAATTTGCTACGTTTCGTAGGTTAGTTTCCTACTTCTTCAAGCAAGCTTTAATTAAAATAGGACACAATTAGTATGTATAATTAGGCTTTTAATTTACAATATATATTAAAATTTATCAAGCTACTTACTTCAGAGTTTAGAATCTTTGTTGATATGTTTGCAGTGAGATCATCTTGTCATTCATATAAAAACAATAATTTAAAAAATATATAAAAATTAGCAATCTACTATGGTTTTGATTTGTATTACAGCTTCTTTTCAAATTGTAAAATTTATTTTACTTAGTTGATTATCAACAAGTGTCAATGTCATTTTTTGGGTAATTATGTAATGTTATTGTGTTAGATAAAGTTAATGGTATTACAGGTTTTATATATCTCAAAGATTCTAATACTATATTAGATTATTATTATATTAATTTAGTCTATTATTTTTACTATGTTCTAGCAAATTACTTGTATATCTGATTTAAAGTTGACATCATAACATCATGGACGATAACAACTCGAAAATAGTTTTTTTTATAGAAAATCATATAATTATTATCTGTTTCTTTCATTAAATAAAATTTCCAACAGTATATAAAAATTAACGAACGTGTATACATTATGACGAGTGGCAATTGTTTGATCCGTTCATTTGTTTCATCCACCCCTTCCCGATGGATGATATTGCATGCATGTCAACGCGAATGTACGTTCGGCCAATCGGAAAGCAGAATTCTGTCTTGTCGTCGACAACATCGCTTGCTACGATCATCCTCGGGGCAAATTGTATCATCGCGTTGTTTGCTTGCTCTGTTGGCTGACTCGTTACATGTTATTATAAAGCTTGATTAGAATTTATGGCCTGTTTTCAGTGTTTTAATATGCCTTGTCTGTGTACATTGTAAATGTATGTGTTGAATTAACTTTATTATTAGTTTAACTAACAATTTGAGTGGGATTTCATGCAAGTCGTGCAAAGGCGATCATCCATATACCGCGTGTTTCTTTATAGCTTGGCGACCGTTTATCGGTTCTACTAGCACGATAATATACGACCGTCAAAATTAAAAGACAGAAATAATTAAGGCATCTTGTGGTAGATCATACCGAAGCCCCAGCTTAAATCTCTGTCAGCTCCCATACTTGTGGAGGCCATGCTCAAGGCATGACTTAGGGGTGTTTGGTATATTGCGTAGAGTGGATAAGTCCGTGAAATTTACTCTGGGAAACGTACATTAAGTTTATCACATGTGTACATTTCTAACTAACGGGCTAATGACAGATTTCACAACACAGATTTAGGTTAGAGTGAGAACAGAAAGTTGTTTTCATACTGAAACTGACTCATTTTAAGACACAAAAGATGTAAAAAACAGGTAATGAAAAATGTACTTGGTTAAACAATGGTCAAATTCAGATATATTTATTTATTTATTTATTTAATGACAAAAGCCTGTCGGCCATACAATGTCATGTGATCTACTCTACTCTACTTACTCCTGCTCTAGAGTCGGGACTGCTAATGTTTTCTCGTTTAGTTCGACACAGATACTAAACAGATCAGTGTACTCGTATATTGCTTCTTTGTACAACAAACGGAATAGAGAAAAGGTATTAACACTTTTTGAACTGGAACACGATACCAAACAAACTTAATATTTATATTATAATATGTTATTCGATCAACGATTCCTGGGCACGTAGTTATCGACGTAGAGTTCACAGTTATTCTTCTTCTGTTTTGTCAGGGTCTGTTATTAATATTCCAAGGCTGCTGATTTTTTAGTCTCTGTATACTGTAGACATGGCTGGATCAAGGAGTTTACTCAAAATTTAATTTTCTTACTTGGCATTCAAAAAAAAAAAATAGTTTTCAAAAGTACTAAACAAGCTCTCTTTAAAAATCAAAAAACATTTTTAAATATTTTTTTAAGAAAATATTCGAGTCTGTATTTTCCCTACTTACTTTGGTAGGTACCCTTAAAACAAATTCGCCCATAAACCAATAAACAATACATTTCTTAATAAATGCATTGTACGTTCATCAAACATTTAATAAAATTAATTTTAATAAAATAATTTCACTGTAAATATTGTTGATAAAAAACGACGTACTTCAAAAGTAAGCATACATAATCAGAAAACTGCACTGTTCAACAATGGAAATATTGTTGAACAGTGCAGTTTTCTGATTATGTGCTTACTTTTGAAGTACGTCTATTTTTTAAGAACACCCGTTATATATTATTGTGATACATAGCAATATATTACTTCTTTGTATACAATAATAATTATATAAACCTTTGATTAGTTAAGATGCGAATGTATGCGTATAGTGTTATGGCGGCTTAATGAGCTCTGAAATTAGTATTTAACAGTGCGGACACCATGTTATTATATTCTCCGATGTATAATTGTAATTAATCTTTTATTTATATTTATAGTATTTGTAGATATAGAGGTTTGTTCTATTACCGACTGTTAATGGTGTACAAAAATGAGTTCCTGAAAGAGGAAATATGTTATGTGATGGGTATGAAATATATGCTTTTAAAAGAACATAAAAACATTATAATCGCTTCGACTTTCATTCAAAACTTGATGCTGAAAAAAGTTTAACTGCAAAAAAAATTAAATGAAGAAATAATATAAATAAACATGCGGATAAATATTAACTATGAGCTTAAATGCAAGGACTAAAAACACAAATTATGTAAACTGGTTCAGTGGAGCCCGCTGGCGGACTGTCGAAAAAAACGGCTTGAGTTCTAATACATAAGAACACTATTTTGTACACCCTGTATACAATAATATAGTATGTAAACGAGCTGTTTTATTAACGTAATTATTATTTGTTTATATCTTGTTTCACTTATCTGTGGATAAACTGAAATACAACTTACTGACATAGTGCATATTTACGGTATGTTTGTTAAAATTGTGTTCAACGATTCAGAATTGCAAATATCAATGCGTGAGAGGAGTTGAGGTCTTTGGGGATGTTGTTATATTAATATTATCAAAATGTTAAATACATAAAAAAAATAATGCTGGGTTGCAGAAAACATCGTAAAAAGATTTGATTTGACAATGACCTTAGATTTTAAAATTTATACAGTTTTTATACATTAAGAAGCTAATTAGATTGTACTCACACAAAAACAAATGCTTGATCAACGCAGAAAACAATCACTTTTCAAGTTAAATTTTCATAAAAATACGCAGAAAAAATGCCCTGTTAGTCGTGGGACTACCGGGGGCTGACGGGGTTTCATCAATCTTCAAATGGTCGCCATTTTTTTTATTTTAGTCTCTAGGCCTGTTGACGCTCTGCATATGATTTGCCGGCTTTTGGATTGAAATTTTTGGTTCGAGTTTTATCGTGATTTTTAGATCGGGGTATTTCAAATTTTTAGGTTCAAGTGTGTTGCTGTTACCTTCTGTGAGTGCTTCTGGTATTTGGATTGGTGTTATTAGAGAGATTTAGTTCTGACTATTACAAAGCACTTTGTGTTTTCGCGACTGGACTTGTAGATCCCGAGATATTTAAGTTTTAGTATAGCAATTTAGAAATTTTTGGCGCAAAAAAAACCCTCACGCAGACAAAGCCTATAGAGGCGACTGAAGTCAGTTGTCAAAATTCTCAGTACTATTGGTGGAAGGGGGGCGAGTGAGTCGATCAGTTGACACCTGGTTTGTAGGAATTGGTTAAGCGGTTCGTGAGATAGTGGTACACCGAAAGTACATTTCAAACATAACGGTCAATTTTCGTGACACAAAGTTCTTCCGATGTAGAAACTGTACAAAAAATGATGTTATATACATATATACGCAGCTTAGAAAAAATATCGTTTCAATCGATCAATTATTTTTCGAACTGGATTGATTTAAAATTCTACTATACTTTTCTTATGGAGAAATATGTATCATTTAAGGTCATTGTCAAATCAGATTTTCTGATAATGCGTTTTGCAATTGAGCATAAAAGCAACACATTCTGATGCAAGGGCGTACCCAGCGAGGGGCAGGGGGGGCAGCTGCCCCCTTGGAAGCAAAAAATAAGTCGTTATTAAATTTTGTTGCTGGAATTTTTACAATTCTTGAAATAACTTTACTTCTATAAGTCCAAGAAAAATGATACTAGTATAAGATATGTAACTAGAATAATTGTTTTTCAAGCAAATAATTGTAATAACTTAGTTGATAAAGCACTGCTATAATTACACATAATTTTCTTAATATTTTGGTTTCATTCACTTTTTCCGTGATAAAATATTACAACCTGAACGACCATGGCTTGCCCCTTCCTAGTTTTGAACCTGGGTACGCCCTTGTTCTGATGTCTGATAATTTAGTGAATAGCTGTGTACTGTAACTCGTCATAAATTTAATTCCTAACTAATTTTAACCGATGCTTATATAATACTCACAGAAAATCAAATTTATAAAAGTCATAAATTCCTAGTATATTTCACACCTTACGTAACCGTGTGTTAATAGTTTATAGTTACCAAAAAATGTGTGGCTAATTACTAAACTGGGAATTTCGGTGTGAATATTTGAGAGTTGAGAACTGCTACCCAGAAACAGAAGCTCGCTACTCACTCTGAAAAATTCAACTCAAAATACATCTGTCATTCGGTTGTCTAACTGCCAATAAATGACCATAAGTTTATAAATGAAATTGGTAAAAGACACAATTACGTTAAAAAACATTGTACAAAGTTATAAGGTTGTGTCTCAAACCCTGATGCTAGACAAGCTTTTAGAAATCAGTTAAATAGCACAGTGAAACAATGATAATGTGCTTTTTTCATAAGATTATTATATGAAGAGTCGCTATACCTTACAAAATGAGAGGAGGTTTGAAAAAGATCTTATATATTAATAGATAAACGTCAGTGTAACAATTATTTTTCAATAAATTAACCTCCATTTAATCAGTTAATCAATTATAACAATTTTTTTTTAAATTATAATCATCGTCAGTTCCATTGGTCGTTAATTTATGTAAAAAATAAATGTGACCTGTGGGCTAACCCTAAGGCTTCCCGCTACGATGCAGCAATCCCGTCAATCCTGTTCTCAATCGATTGATTTGCTGTAAAGATATATCGTACGACAAAAATTTATTCTTACAATAATTTTGAAACTACCTACTTGACCTATTGCCTCTAAAATCCAATCAAATCAATAGACCCTTCGAATGTCGCAAACACGATCTCAATTGGTTAATTCGCTCTAAAGATATCGTACACATACGAACGTCCATAAAATAAAAATAGTCAGAATAGCTTCCTAGGACCCCAAAACGTCGAGATCTGATGAAAACTCAATTTCCGAAAATCGAACAGAAACTAACACCTTCCCTTTTTCTTTGAAAAATTTCAACTGCGGGTAGTTACGTACTAATTATGATAGTTCGTTTACCTATTGTTTTATCTTTTTAACCTCTCGCTATTAAAATTTTTCAGACACGCTTTTTGTGAGATTAATTTAAGCTGCTTGAAATCAAATAAAGAAATATTTTAATCTGCGCGTTCATTTGAACGCTTTGAGAAACAGTTTTATACTAATTTTTAAAAAACGAAAGCCATTACCTTACAAGCAACTATTTATTTCACGTTCATTAAATAAAAAAAATCTTTAAAAATATAAAGTTTTATGGCCTCCCCTGCACACAACAGTTATAGAGGCACCTCTGTTCGGTGAAGTGAACAATATAAGTTGTATAATAAATTTTATTAAAGAACAACGGTTCGTCCAATTATTCATTATATAAATATGGCGTTATTGCTGCATAGGTACAGTCAAATTGTGTTAACAAGCGTGTAATGGCTGATAATTACTGTATATAAGATATTGTATAATAGGCTGCGCACATGTGATCTATAATAATGACTAATAGAACCAACCAAATAAATATTATATGAGCCAGAAAGGTGAGCCGCCATATGGTCCTTATTTGAGCCTTTTAATACGAATTAAATTTACTAGAGATGGCCTTGTTAGGCTCGCTTGTTGTGAAATATTGAAAATAATTTATATATTTAAACCACAAAGTATTTTTTGTCCTAAAACTTTCAGCGACTATTATCTAACCCATTTTGATATATTTTTTATAATTAATCGCATAACTTGATGCAGTGTTGTTATTTCTACTTTGTTATTCTATTTTTTTAAACAATATATATCGCAAATAATATTGAAGAACGAAAAGAAAGTAATTTTAAGCCATAGGTAATTATTAAAAAATTAATTAAAATGTACAAAACTTTATACTACGTGACTACAAATCATGCCAGGAATGTTTGTGACGTCAATATGTTAAAAGTTGTGTATTTGTGTATGTTTTATTAGTGTATTTGCTATACGTTAACATACACTATTGGCGTCGGTCGGACCAAAATTTCTCGACGTTTCATAACCTCCTAAACACTTTGGCACCATTTTTAAAAATACCGAAATACCGAAAAAAATTCTCCTAATCGTTTCAAAATTGAAATTTAACCCTCTGGTAGTAATTAAAAAGTGTCCCTAAAATTTTAATAAAATCGGCCGGACAGGACCGGATTTACAAATTTTATGAAAACACTATTTTGCAGATAGTGAATTATTTACTGAAAGGTGTATATAATTTGGTATAGAGGTTCGATTGATAATAATATTGCAATTAAGAAAAAAAATGTTATTTTAAGAGGTGCAAACCAATTTAAGTTCGCATAATAAAGCCACACTGCCTGTATTAGCAAATATACTATATTGTCGGCAGGGTTTTGGTACTGCGACCCGGGTTTTTATATATATACTATCAAAGTAACCATGGCAACCAGGACCATAAAAACATTATGACGTCACACAAGTTTTTGACGAGTTATCGGATCTTAGCTTAAACATTATTTTTAAATTAAATATAAGTAAAAAATTAAAATTAAAAAAAAATTAATCTTCTTCAAAAAATTTTGTGTATTGGGCCATGGTCTTGTGTATAAGGCATCATATAGATATTTATTGCAATTATCAAAGAAACTAATGATTCAAAAATGATCGCTACATACATTTTTTCGACGAAAGGTACTAGGAAAATGTCTGCTCCCGCTGGGATTTAAATTCAGATATGGTTATGACTTTTCCTTACTGTCCTTCGCCGAGAAACTGTAATTACTGTAACAAGCTTTCCTCAATAACGCCAGATAAATTAAAGCCGTGTGTTTTTTTAAACCAATGTAATACAAGTCTTACCAAGGAGAAAAAAAGTTAGCTATATTGCAATACCCACACCGTGTACTGTTTGCTATTTAATTTATGGTGATCAATTTACTGCAATTATTTTTTATTTTCATATGAAAACTGCATCGAATAAATTTGATTTAAACAACTTTAAGCCAAGTACACTGAGAACTGCAATTTGGATTTGCCCGTAATTAAAGAGAGGTCCTTAAAATGTAGTTAAACAATTTTTGATCCCTCTATGTACCGCCATCGTGTAATATAATTTTAATTATAAAAACTGCGGTTTTCAACGTTTATAAATGCTTTCTCGGAATTCGTTATAAATTTATTATGTCTAATTGTCTATCTACCTTATGTGTTTTTCAGCCGATAGCAGTAACTATCGTGAGGTAGTCGGTGTTTGACTAACGAACTGTTAATTAGCCAGGGCGTCGTGTTAATAATAATAGTCAATTTAAGATTCGCTGACTACCAGAGGCATTTTACTACGTTGGAGGTATTTTATATTATTTTATAAAGATTATGTCATCTTAAAAATTCTCAAGTAATAAGCAATTAAGATAAGGGATATATAGAAAAAAACCCGGGTCGCAGTGCCAAAACCCTGCCGACAATATAGTGTATTTGCTTGTATAGGGCCGTGTGGTTTTATACTTTTATTATGTGAAATTAAGTTTGTTTTTGGGCAAAATAAAAAATTTAACCCCTTAATACACCCCTTAAAATAACATTTTTTTCTTAATTGTAATATTATTATCAATCTAACGTCTACACCGAATTAAATACACTCTTCAATAAATAAGTCACTATCTGCAAACTAGTGTTTTCATAAAATTTGTAAATCCGGTCCTGTCGGGCCGATTTTATTAAAATTGTGGGGACACTTTTTAATCACTACCGGAGGGTTAAATTTCAATTTTGAAACGATTCGGAGAATTTTTTCGGTATTTTGGGGCCCAAAAACAGTTTTCAACCCCTAAAAACTACCCTTGAAATAGCCCGATTAGGCCCATTTTAAATAGGCTTCTTGCGGTGATGGGTTTCAACACGTGGTCCAAATTTCGTTGAAATCAATTAACTCTTTCGAAAGTTATCGCGCGTACACACATATATATATATATATATATATATATATATATATATATACATATATATATATATATTTATATATATATATATATATATATACATATATATATAAACATTTTTAAAAATGGTGCCAATGTGTTTAGGAGGTTATGAAACGTCGAGAAATTTTGGTCCGACCCCTAGGTCCCGCCATCCGACCGACGCCAATAGTGTATGTTGCCATATGGCAAATACATTAAAAATTCGTAGACAGTTTTATGCACATTTTATATTGGCAGTGCAAAAAATCTCGTATATTAACAGTTTATCAATTTAGCTCCGAAGTTAAATTGTTGTACATTCTCGCTCACTGCTCATCCTAACTTTTATTATAGCGTAACAGTGAAGACCCTGTGTCACTCTGGAGTAAGCAGGCTTTTTAACAGTGAAATAATATTTCAAATTGGTTCAGTAGTTTCTAAGTTTAACGTGGATAAAATAACATATAAATTTTATTAGTCGGAAAAGCTTACTTACCACAAATAATTTTCGTAGGTTGATTTTCCATTTAGTTTTGCATGCAGTCTGAATTTTGTGTTGAATCGATTTTTGTTCCATAAATTTTTTCAGTCGTTTTGGTGTGATTCTAAAACAAACAGAAAAAATGCAAGATTATATATGTAGACTATTTTGCTAAAAAAACTTTTAAGATCGTTATATATAAACGTCGCATTTGAGATGCGCTATTTAAATTGCTAATATTAACATTTTAGAAATAATTGCAGCAAAAATGCGTCGTCGCTGACTTTAAATTCGTTAATGATTAGTTTCTGCATGACTTATTAAATATAATTTTTCATTGCAAAAACAACAACGAGTGCCGTCTTCGCTCTATTTGACTTAACTGTAGCACGCGAGGCAATATTTATAAACAAAAAATCAATTCAACAAAAAGTTTGATGAGATGATCAACCAAGTATTAAATTCCTAGAACACTATCTTTAAAACTGTCCGATTTAAAAATTAATTTAATTATACAAAAATTTGCGAGTCGAATCATATTAAATTATATTTTAACTTTATTATTTTTTTACTGTTAGCGGTATTTGCAAAATTAATGTACCTGGAAAAAACTGCGAGTTCACGATAACAATTAAGATTTGAATACGATGATATTTACATATAGGTAACCTAAAAAAATTGATAGTAGATCAAGAAGGGTAGAATATAGTGGACAATTTAGCGGTGCATCATTTCCACGACATACCACATCAATTACCGAGCCACTCCTATAAAAATTGGAGACATTAAAAAGATTTTAATAGGTATGTGTTTCCATAAAACTTGTACATTTATTTGGTTTCTGTAGAATACAGACGCTCAACAACTTAGATCATTAGCGTGGTCTCTGATTTTAATGGGCTCAGATCCCAGTGGGGTAGATCCTATTCCCTCTCGCCGAGGAATTGTAATTCATGAACCGGCCATCTTCTTGATGTTTTCCATGGCATTCCTCAATAATTGCAGACAGATGTTGAGGTGGTTCCTTATATATACAAGGTTAGGGTTACAGTAAATTAGAAAAAACCCGGGTCGCAGTGCCAAAACCCTGCCGACAATATAGTGTATTTGCTTATACAAGCAGTGTGGCTTTATTATGCGAACTTAAGTTGGTTTTTGGGCAAAATAAAAAATTTTACTCCTTAATACACCCCTTAAGATAACATTTTTTTTTCTTAATTGCAATATTATTATCAATCGAACCTCTATACCAAGTTATATACACCTTTTAGTAAATAATTCACTATCTGCAAACTAGTCTTTCTTAAAATTTTTAAATCCGGTCCTGTAAAGTCGATTTTATTAAAATTTTAGGGACACATTTTAATTACTGCCAGAGGGTTAAATTTCAATTTTGAAACGATTCGGAGAATTTTTTCGGTATTTTAGGGCCCAAAAACATTTTTCAACCCCTAAAAACTACCCTTAAAATGGCCCGATTAGGCCCATTTTAAATAGGCTTCTTGCGGTGATGGATATCAACACGTGGGCCAAATTTAGTTGAAATCAATTAACTCTTTCGAAAGTTATTGCCCGCACACATATATATATATATATATAAATATATATATACATATATATATAAACATTTTTAAAAATGGTGCCAAAGTGTTTAGGAGGTTAGGAAACGTCGAGAAATTTTCGTCCGACCCCTAGGTCCCACCATCCGACCGATGCCAATAGTGTATGTTGCCATATGGCAAATACACTAATAAAGTAGACTTCTCCTACCTTCCTGTAATTCCATCACTCGAAAATTGCTATTAATTTAATTAAAAATCAAATAGGCAGAAATGGAAAAGTGACTTTCAGACAGTAAAGGAGTGAGAGGCGTATGTTATGACACAACATTGATAAAGAAAATTTTAAATCATCTATAACCGCATTCTCGACAGACATCTACAGCCAATTTACTAGAAATCAAAACTGGAAAACACTAACATGTGTTTATTTCAGTGAAACTTGTTAATTTTGATTCATATTCGTAAACAAGCAATAGTAAAGCCGATATAATTATATATGGTATATTGTGACTGATGAAATTAATGCTAGCAATTAGTAGCAGCACGCAAGCCTCCGCCCCCGTATGATGTTAGACGAACGGCGTCTCGCGTCAGCATTCTCACACCGCACTATTGCATGTAAAACAATTTAACTCCTTGAAAAAGACGACTCCAGCAGTCCAGCTGACTCCAACGCGTAGTCATTACATGCTGTACTTTATTGGGTGTATTGTTTCCAACTGGGATATACACTGATTTATTAATACTTGTATATTTTTATGGAAAATAAACTTTACTTCCTTTAAAAGACAATGCTATTGTTCATAATATTATGTATGCTTTTGGGTTCATCTTCTGCTTGTGAATAGTCGAGCATGTGGCGGTTCCGTTATTTATTGGGAGTCTCATTAACTCTTGTATTAGAATGCCCCAGTTGTCAGGTTATAATATAAAAACTAGTAAAAGCATCAATTGGGTTTTTAATCCTCGCTGTTGGTGGCCTTAAATATGAATGTAATACTCTAAAGTGAAATCATAACTATCCCGAAAGTTGTTTTAAGACTTTCTCAGATTTCATTTCGATACTGAGATCTCACTGAAGACTCCTTCGATCTCCTCGTTTACGAACTATGATCTTGCTTTAGTGGCGGTTCCGTTATTTATTGGGAGTTTCATTAACTCTTGTATTAGAATGCCCCAGTTGTCAGGTTATAATATAAAAACTAGTAAAAGCATCAATTGGGTTTTTAATCCTGGCTGTTGGTGGCCTTAAATATGAATGTAATACTCTAAAGTGAAATCATAACTATCCCGAAAGTTGATTTAAGACTTTCTCAGATTTCATTTCGATACTGAGATCTCACTGAAGACTCCTTCGATCTCCTCGTTTACGAACTATGATCTTGCTTTAGTGGCGGTTCCGTTATTTATTGGGAGTTTCATTAACTCTTGTATTAGAATGCCCCAGTTGTCAGGTTCTAATATAAAAACTAGTAAAAGCATCAATTGGGTTTTCAACCCTGGCTGTTAGTAGCCTTAAAAAATGACTGTAATACTCTAAAGTGAAATCATAACTATCCCGAAAGTTGTTTTAAAACTTTCTCAGATTTCATTTCGATACTGAGATCTCACTGAAGACTCCTTCGATCTTCTCGTTTACGAACTATGATCTTGCTTTATTACTAAAACTTGCTGCAGTCTACTAAATACCCACAGCTTGATTAGAGTTTTAGCTAGTGGTGGGTCCTTGACGAGCCATAGAGAATAGATCTGTTGAATGAAGGAGTCCTTTGCGTTTTGTTAATGATAGATGAAGTAGTTGAATCGTCAATTAGCTAATTTTAAACACAGAAACCGTTAATTCGCTGTCAAACTATAAACAGTTAATTTTGACTAGTTCGTTGAATCGGCGCCCACCACTAGTTCTAGCATAAACAATTGGTCACTTGCTTAGCAGGAATCACACAAAAGTTAAAATTTCTGAGCTTATAAATTTTCAAAATTTTAAGAACACTAATTTACGATCGCCATGAAAATATTTGTACATGAAATATTTTCTTAAGATTATCCAAGAGATCACGTGCTTAACTTTACCGGTCTACTTGTCCAATTTTCAAAATTTTAAGAACACTAATTTACTATCGTCATGGAAATATTTATACATGAAATGTTTTCTTAAGATTGTCCAAAAAATCAAGTGCTTAACTTTACCGGCCTAATTCCCCAATTTTCAAAATTTTAAGAACATTAATTTACTATCGCCATGAAAATATTTGTACATGAAATATTTTCTTAAGATTATCCAAGAGATCACGTGCTTAACTTTGCCGGTCTAATTCCCCAGCACCTTGAAACCAGCCTAATTTATTCGGTTATTGACAAATCTGTATTTTTAGTAGTTGACAGAAGACGTTAGTGGCCATTGTTTAATTTAGTGTTAGAGGAACGACGAATGAGTTTAGTCGTGCGGACAAAACGCACTCAGTGCTCAGACACTGAGGCGTGTTTCCGGTTTATACGTGGACAATATCCTCTATCCCATTCAGTTATACCCACTACGTTAAATATGCATGATTCCCATATCTCACACACTTCATAATCTTCGTTCTCCTCGAAACAGCTGTTGTAAGTTAAAATTGTTACTTTTATTAGTACACAAATAACATTAATAAATTATTCCTGTTATAGAAAATGTCAGTTCTATATAACAGTTACTTTGGAACATCATTTTCGTGATAACCTTGCTAAAATCGACAATGCAACTCGCTTCTTTCAAAAATGAAGTGGGATAAAAAGTTGAGATCAAGTCAGCTGGTGTAATAGAAAAATCTCAGTTTCAATTAACAGTTATTGGGGAATAGTTATACCAGTGGCGTAGATAGCTTTTTGTCATGGGGGGGGATATGACTCAGAATAATATCCTGTTTTTTTGTAAGTTATATTTTACACTGCGATAATAATCCTCGTTGCATAGTCATCTACAGAAATTGGTCACATTTTTTATATTGATAAGTTGCATTATTAGAAAAATTCTCTTATTATCGAAGAAGAAATTCAAGTTGTCGAGATTTTTTTGCTAATTCATTAATGACTTCGTCTGCTGTGATTCCAATGTCACGATGCATTGCCAGAACAGCCAAACCATTCAAGCGGTCCTATAATAGATAAATCAGACAATAATTCGAGTTATTATTGATGCATATTCGATAGTTTCCAAACATTTAGATGGAACATGATGAACTCATTTCTTTTATCGTGTTCCTTTGAATTGTTTTTATCCGTTTCAAACTTGAGAATGTTCGTTCCGCAGTAGACGTAGATACTGGCAATGTAGCTAATATTCTTAGCAACATATTGATATTCGGGAAATTCTCTTCTGGACAACCATCCAGCGCTTTCGACGAATTGTTAGGCTTGATGTCGCCTTTACGGATCAAATACTTCTTCCACATCATCAGTCATCACGTAAAAATGGTTTTTTTTTTCAATTTTGAGAGTTTTACCAACAATTGCAGTATTGCACATTGAGACAAAATAAATATTGGCGCTTCAAAAATTTTATGCTTACATTAAAACACATGACTAGAAAACATTCGATTTTATCATCTTATAATTCTCAGACCCAAGGGGGGGGATTGATCCCCCTGATCCCCCCCCCCCTATCTACGTCACTGAGTTATACTCCCTCGATAACCATATTATCGATGTGACTTGATTCTTTCAATCCAAAAATGTAGTGCAACAAAAGCTGATACCGAACTGGTGTTGTTTTTAAGTTTTAAGATAATAAATGTCGATTTTAGAGAAATCGCAGGGGCACAGGTAGTTTCTTTAATGAACCAGAAAACTAATATTAAATCCGTGTGAAAGAGATGGTGAATAGTATTAGAAAGAGAGGGTGTGTTGTATGCAGTGCAGCAACAAGAATTTAAACAACACTTCAAACTTATGCATTATGTATACAGGTGCCAAGGATGGACAGGATAACTGGGCTTAAACGTTCAACAAAAGAATAAGAAAGCCGACATTTTGGTGCCGCGACTATTGAACCGCGGACAGTGCAACCGACGACAGTTGAACCGAACGACAGTTCAACCGGATAACAATTCAACCGGCGACAATTTAACCGGTAACTCGTCCCCAAAAAATTGATAAAAATAACTATTATTTAAAAAAATGTATTTAAAGAAAGCCCTTCTCATATTATTTTTAAGATGTGAATTCTTTAATTTTTAATAAAAGATTTATTTATTAAATTTTAATTCTATTATTTAATTATATATGATTCAGCTAAGAAGCTACAATATGTCAATGATATTGTTGCAGTATTATGACTGTGATTTTTATGTCACTTATAATTTTTTCGATACTTAATTAATTTGTTGCAATGTTGTGCTAAAGTATAATCATTATTCTTTATTCACTTCTTTAAGTATTGAATAGATAATATAATAAAGATACTTCCTTCATATCGTATTTTGAATTAATTATTTTAATTTGAAAATATGTATAGACTATAGGTTATAAATATTGGATTAAGGGATAGTTTAATGATTACGTGGTTGATTTGTCCTGCCGTTAAAGTCTCGTTCGGTTGAACTGTCCGCGGTTGAACTGTCTGTGGTTGAATTTCGTTCGGTTGAAATGTCCGCGGTTGAATTGTTACAGAACCATTCAGATAAAAAACACAAACTAATGTCTTCTGTTGTTAGTTCATCCTTGTTAACAAAAGGCAATACGATATCAGAAAAATATAATATATAGTCATAAAGTGCTACAAGGTGCTCGTAAATAATTGTAACATTGTATACCAACATTATAAAACAAACATGGGTTGCGGTATGTTTTATGGGTGCCATCTGTGCAGAACCTTAGTATAAATATGCGATTTTAAAAATTTGTGTTCCAGGTACACAAAAAAATAAAAAAGGTAGTTTTCTAAGACAATTCTGGATTCAACGGAAAAAAATCGAGTTTTTCCCTAAAATATATTTCGAAACTGTTAAAAAAAACAAATAATTTTGAAGTACTATATGAAAAAATCGCGATGAAATTAGGAGCTACGAGAAGTAAATATAACCGCGGTACTAGTAGCGTGCCACCTAGCTTCTATTCATCTTTTAGTTGGGTGAATATTTTCTAATTTTGAGAGCCCAGGCTAGAACCTTGGTAGCGTCACCTTTGGAATAGTCAGGGCATGAAAATATAATTTTGAGCAGTTTTCAAACAGAAATAAAAATATTTCTTAACAAAATGGTATTTATTAGTAAAGAGCTGTTTATAGTAACTTGTATATTCCAGGTTATTTACTCAATACGGATCTGTCTAGGACATATGCATTGCACTAAATAAATAATAAAAACCTTATAGCCAATAGGGCAGGAAACTTTACTTAAATGAATACATTATTATAATAAAATGCCGCTAACGAAAATTGATATTATTATTTATTTATTTGTTTAAGTCGAGTTAATTAAGACAAAAACTTAAAGTAATTTGCTTTCAGGAATTTTAATTTAATAGCTTGTTCATAAAACACATATTTTATGTGTTTAAAAAACATTTTTTTACTTATTTTTATTTTAGTATTTCATTAAATTCTTATTTTTTAATGATTACTTTTTGTGCTGTAGCGCCTTCGATCATTTATTTATTAATACTCAGAAATCCACTCAAATTATTTATTAAAACGATTTATAATTTTTGTTTATATGGCCGGGTAATATTATGTTGGTTAGTTTATTTTATTCAAAATATTATATAATCGAAATACACAAATAAATTATTGTTGAATAAATTCACAATTTATTTTTATTTTTTTGAAGATCTAACGATATTTTTTCAACACAGAACTACTTTGTAAAGGAGTAATGTTAATGTATATATTAAAATAATATAAATAATCAGTGGCGTAACCACAATAGATTCATTTTCACTCCCCAAAAATGTATGGCTAAGCTTTTAACTTGCTGACAAATATAACTTCTAAATTCGCTGATGACCTCAGCTGTTTAGCGTTTAGAATCTACAATTTGAACATTCCTTAAAGGTAAGAAAACTCTTCGTTACAAAAAAGAAAAAATCACTTCCTCAAATTCAGTTTATGGAACTTCAAATAAAATTAAATAAAGTTTTGTATCGATATGCTACAAAGTGACTGTGAAAGAAATACATTTCTAAGCAGTAGGAAAGCTATAGTTTGCTACAATTTTAAGAAACACCCATTGTTACATGCTGTATTGCAAAAAAAGGATTTTCAAACAGTAATCACCGTTGGGAATAAACCCGAATCTTTCCACTGTTGCGGCGGAATATCGTAAGTTATCAGTTTCTTTACGGTTAAATTTTCTCATGTTTAAAGCATATTTATAACTGTTATCTCATATCATGCAAGAGCTAATTTTTATCTTAGCTACCGGTAGGTATGAACCTTTTAAACAGTGAGTTTTAGGTGAATCATATGTCACTGTAGAATAACTGATAACTTATTCCGTCGCGATAATTGAGAGATTCAGGTTTAAGTCCCGACGGTGATGGTTGCTTTAAAATATTTTTTTCTAATTCACCGTTGTAACAACTGTAGCAAACTTATCCTATTGTTTATTAATTTAGTTTTATGAACCGTAGTGAACATTTTATTAAAATGTTTTTAAAATGTTCTTTTTTTATTTAAATCTTCTGTAGTCATGTCAAATTTGTTCAAAAGAAAATCAACGCAATTAAGATACTAAACTGTGTAAATTATTCCGTTATGTTTAGCTTAGTACAGTACAAAAAATCGGCATGAATTTGTAATTAACAGAATCGTGATTTGGTGCCGGTTGGTCAACTCGAAGACTGGTGTCAGCTTAGTTCAGTGTCACGACCGCGAACCAGGGCTTCTTCTTGGTCGCAAGTACGGTGTCATTTGCTTGAACAAGAAGCGAGACCATCGATTACTATAGAAACTAGAATTACTTAGATATTGAAACAAACGACGCGCGACATCTTTTAAAATTTGCGGGCGTGGGCTTCTGTTAGTTTCCATTTTTTTGAAGTTAAACTTCTTTAGCGACGTATCTGTTTAAAAAAAGTAAGAAATCGAGGGGAAGTAGACCTAACAAATAAAGGGAAAGTTAGTTTGTCTCCTAAATTACATGAAACTGACAAGGACAGAAGTTTATAGTCTGTTGTATTTTGATTCGCAAAATAGTAAGACAAGGATAAACGGCTTGAATCTGACGTTTAAAACTACGAACAATTGAAGTGCAAAATAATTTCTGTAATTTGACATACAAATGGTAGGAACTCATAATATATATTTCATGTACATTCAGAACGGAAAATATTAAATATCAGATTTCCTATTTTCAGATCTCATAACAATTTTCGGATTAAACGTCAATAATGTGAGGTCATCATGTTGATATACTACAGACAATATAGGGTATATGGATGTAATTTAGTTCAAATAATATTTTTTTTGTAATTTTTATTTTAACGGGGTAACCTGTATATGGTATCTAATGACCTTGATTGTTTATTATCATAATTTGCACTGATTTTTCACTCGGCACGTGGTAGAACATGATTAATAACTTTAATTAATTACTTGTTTATTATCATCTTTGCTGGTACAGTAATGACATTTCGTTGGTTCATAAATTAAAAAAAAATGGTTGACAATAATTACTGTAGTTTGGGTTTCTTTAAAACGGTAAATAAACATATTTCCTTAATGTGTGCAGTGTTCATTTGTTTCACTAATTAAATTCTATCTAATCAAAACAATTATATTATTTAGTGTTCGGCAATTCACACAGATGTAGACTGTGTAGGCCGTGTGTAGCTTAACACTAATTAGTAATTAGCTACAAACGGTGTTCCCTCTTCAGTCGGCAAGTCAGTCGTAGACACGATAGAACAGAGCCCACCATCGCGTATACTGCGTGATACGATAAACAGGTCACAGTCACGCGAAATACAAAGTTCGAAGTAATTTAGGGTATCGAATACTGCTAAAATATCAAAATAGATTCTATTCCAACATTTCTCTTCTGAGTTCTCTGTAAGCGCCGTTGCAAGGTTACAATAAAAGTACGATTGAGCCTTCGGCCGCCTTCGAGGAAACATTCGTATTCGGTCAAAATTCGGACAAAAGTTTTATTCAAACCGAGTGTTGAAGTTACTGAATAATTGAGTCATTAACCGTTTGTTTAAACCATACAAAATTTTGCAAGCAGAAAATATATTGCAATTTTAAATATTTCTTCTTGATTTTTTAGTATTTGGCTAAAAAAAACTGATCTTCGGTCGAACTCTAACTTTAAGCTTGGAAATAATGTTACACTGTGTAACATGTTTGTCTGATCGTAAGGTGAATTTGGTTATAAAACAAAAAAAATATAAAAATAAATAATAAATGTATAGGGGATGTTAAACTACAAAATAAAATAATTATTGCGCAGTAAATTACTGTTTTTTTAGAATCATCACCAATTTGGTAACAATGAATTGTGATTCTACGTAGATAAATAATTTCAATAGAGACGGGAAAGTATGTTTGTTCCATTCTGTATAAAAAAAACTGTTGAAAATGAATGAAATGCAATTAATTTCAAAGAATTCACTGTTTATTTTTTTGTTATTTAAAAGCAATCTCCTGCTGCATTATTAAATGTTCAATTAAGTTGACCCGATGTAACTAATTAGTGAGTTTCACACACAAAACCAAAAGCAAACAAATTTTACAGTTTATTGGCTTTGAATATAGAGCATTGTGTTGACGCTGTCAAGCCAAACTGAGCACATGGGTGAGGGGACGCGCGAGCTAAGGGGCAAGACGGGAACCGCAGCACACTACAATCTAATCAATGAATAGAAAAATCTAATAAAAACTATCGTCTTGGTTGACTAATAACCGTGTAAATTCATGTATATGAACAATACTCTGTTTACTTAAATAATGATTTACGTCTTCAATTTTACGGAAGTATTTCGTATTAATAAAAATTTCCATACGATAACATAGGTTGGCTATTAACCCCTATATCTGCCTTCGAATTACGTATTGTACTAAGGTGGATTAATGATTTAATAATAATAAAAAATGGAAATTTACTTGATTCATTCATACTCTCGCTACTGTGATGATTCAGCTCTCGCATGTAGTGAATTTAATGTTACTATTGCTTTATTATGAAGAATTAAATGTTAAGATATCGCACTGTAGAGTAACTGATTAACTCATTCCGCCGCGAAAGTGGAAAGATTCGGGTTTGAATCCCAACGGTGACAGTGGAATAAAAAATATTTTTTTCTAATTTAGCAATGTAACAATGAATGTTTACAACAGTCTTCAATTTTGGCAAATTGTAAAATATGCTCTCGGGAAATTTCGAATTGTGGTCGCAAAATTCATTTTATTACTTAGCTGTGATTAAGCATTAACCTTCACAAAACTTTTGGCTAGCTGCTTAAAAATTTCAAAACACACAATATTTTGGCCCTAAACATTGAATTAAAAAAGTGATATTTGTCAATATTTCTGTACAGCACGTCACAAGATTTCGAATTACCAGGCTTTTCAGAAATTTACTCAAAGAAACTCCAGTTGGCAACTAGTATCAGTAACCATTCAAGATGTTTTGAATTTCGTTTTGTATGAATGTTATATAATCTCTTTTGCTTAAATAACTGCTTCTATTTATAATAGTAGTAACGCATTATTTTATGTGCATACGTCAGCAAGTTTTAACAGTCACACGAGCTATAAACACATTACGTACGAGATGTACCTCCTATAATATAGCTAATTTTTACTTCATGATATAATTTCTGACAGCTGGTGTCAATACTGTGTGCAGCCATATTGTTTTTCATTTATATTGTTTACGAAAATTGCCTCTGTTTTGTGTTGCTTTGCTTCCTGTTCATCGTATGGTATTAAATGCTAACGGGTAGATCGCCTTGTAGTGTTGGATATATTAAATGGTATTTATTTGTCTTACTTTACGCACTAGTGCATCATGGATCATTTCATAACCGCTATACACAACTTATCTGCAACCATTTGTATATAGAATAAATTGAGTTAAATCAGAAATTAGCTACTTTGAAACATTTGAGCCATTGCACTAGAAGCGCTATTTTTTTATTTTGGGGATTTTTTGTCGAACTGTGGACTAAGGGATATTTTGGTGACGTAATAACAAACCAATAGCAATCGTTTCGTGTTCAATTGTATGATTTCCTTGGTCATGACACTCAACAATGATGACGCCGATGAACCGATGTCGGTCATGCGTGACGTCACGAGGCAATAGCACTTTAATTAGCTCTAATGTTTTGTGTATTTACAGATAGATTACCTGCATTATGCATATACAAGTTATATAGGCTTTGTTGTATTTCATTACAGCATTGGATATAAAGTTTGCACATATATTTATACCCAAAGTTCTGCAAGTAAGAGTTGGAACTGCTAAGCCGTCCAACCGGAAGATCTCGATATTGAAGTCCTAGTTGGATTTATAGCAAAGGTGAGCTATGCTGAGAACTTAGTGCTTGTAATAATGCTTTAAGGACGTAAGCATTATAAATCGCTTAATAAGCATTCGATCCGTTTATAAAGGATTAAGAATACTTGATAAACATTTTAAATGCTTAATAAGCACATTCAAAGTTTAATAAAACATATTTCGTCTATCTTTTATAAATTTTCTTTCGATTGGTGTTAGAAATCAACTTTTTTGTTCGTTTAAGTCCAAACTTCCCCATAAATTAGAAATATTGTTCATATCCCCAATTTATTTAAGATATAAGAAGTTACTTTAAAATGCTTAATCCTTGATGTTTTAAAACATTTTTGTAGTGCTCCATGCTTCTAAGTATTTTTCAAAATGAAAATGTTTGTCGCTTGATAGCTTTAAGCACGTTAGTAAGTGCTCGATGCTTTTAAGCATTTTTCAAAATAAAAGTGCTTGTCGCTTGATGTTTTAAACACTTTAGTAAATGCTCGATGCTTCAAGCACTTATGTTCGGTGCTTACACTATACATGTGTTCAAAACAGATATTTGTGCAATTTCCATTTCGATATAACATTTTTCTACGCATTTTTATCTTTTTCTATTTAGATTAATCATTTGTTTTTGTATGAGTAATGTTCTACATAATACAGATTTTGGCAACGACGTTAGACAGTTCCAACATTAAAAAAAAAACTAATTTCACTGATTTTTCACTCGGCACGTGGTAGAACATGATTAATAATAACAAGTAATTAAAAAACACTTGAAAATTCTACAAACAATTCTTTATTTCTCGACGATCGTTTCGGACAATAAGTCCATCCTCAGGAGTACAAAAACTTATAAGTTTTTGTACTTATTGTCCGAAACGATCGTCGAGAAATAAAGAATTATTTGTAGAATTTTCAAGTGTTTTTTAATTATTTGTTATTAAAAAAAAACTGTGATTATATCATCATAATCTAGGGTCCTTATCAAATCAGATTTTCAGATAATACATTCTGCAACGGAGCATACGGAAAAATAAGCCATGCAGTTTGAAAAACCTAGTTTAAAAATATGGTAACAATTTTCCGAGTTGGTTACTTTTGGATTAGAATCATTATCGAGAGCGAAACTAGTGATAAAAAGAAGTTAAAAATATGCTAACGATTTTCCGGTACCGTACTTATAGGTACGGGTATTACAACCATTTCACTGACTGCAAAGGTACCGTTCGGTTCCGCTTAATCGCCTAATTGCGCGTCTCCGGTGCCTCTTTTTTCCTGCTCTTTGCATTAATCTGTATTTGTCTTCTGCAGTGTCACAACTGACAGTAATCTACGTCAAAGTGTTAAGGTGAATATTTTACTTGCAAAACATTAATTAGGGCATTCATTATCGCTTAAAAGTTCTAGTGGTTATTTTTTTGTTAATTAATTGGAAAGATTTGGTCCACCAAATTTACGTTCTAAATTTATATTCTCATTGCTGTAGGTTTATAGTTTGTATATTTTGTGATCATAAAAAACTCCTCAAAAGAACTGAGTTTAACAAAATTAATCAATAAAAAATCACAGTTCTTTTTTTTCTGTCTACAGTTGCAATATTTTCATTAGCTATTAATATTTATTTTCGAAGTGATACTTCTTTGACACGCTGTGAAAAAATGATGCGTGAATTTTTACGATGCGCCGGCACTATGTAGCATCTGTAACATCAAAATTAACAGAATGACGTTGCTTGCAGAAAAAGGCTACCAACCGAATAGAGGTAGACCATTTACTTGCACTAGTAGAATGTAGACAGGTACAAACATTTCATAACACCTAATTATAGTTTTACAACTGCTCACAATTTTCACTATTGCAAACGTGAACATACCAAAATAAAATTAGTTATTAAGTTGCTGGGTTTAAATTTCAAGATTTATGAAGTGTTTGAGAAACGCTGGGTTGTAAAAAGCCTTGTCAGAAAATCTGATATGACAATGACCTGCTATTATTACCATAATATAGATCTCTCCATAAGAAACGCACATTGTAGAATTTTAAATCGATCATGCTCGAAAAATACAATTGATCCGTTGAAATGATGTTTTCTTTAAATTGTATGCTTGTATATAGTATCGTTTTTAGACAGTTTCCACATGGGAACAACTTTTTTCTACGTATTTTGATCAAAATTTAGCTTGGAAAACGATCTTTTTTGTGTTGATCAATTATTTGTTTTGTGTGAATACAATCTAATGTTCTACGTGACAGGAAGTTTCACAATGATATTAAATTTTTCCTACTTGTATTGTGATCACAATTTAAGGTCGAACAAAAAACTTTGACAATTCTTTCTGCAACCCAACATAAATCTAGTGGAAGGCAAGCTATTAGGAATATCCGTGTTTTCAGATCGCCTGTTGGTTCAAGTTCTACAACCCGCATTCGCATAAAGAATGCATTCGTTCTAATTTGCATATTAGAGCAGCTTTATGATTACGTTGTTCGGGCGTGTAACTTAATAAAATCACAAACACTATAAAATGTCTTTACGTTGACATCTGCATACCGGTTAGGTTATGGGCTCTACAGGCAGCACGCATTGCACTGTGTAGTACGCCCTCTCTAGTAACACAACAAAACATAATATGTGGGCCAATAATACCTGAGCAAATGTAACCTGATGAGTCCTTGAAGCCAAAACGGGACAGACATTGTTATTATCTGGAAAAAGTAGAAAACATTTTGACCTCTCCGAGACGGTGTATTTATTTATTGTAAATTATATAACTAGGACCAATAGAGTCTAATCAAACATCAAATTAAAAAACCCGGGTCGCAGTGCCAAAACCCTGCCGACAATATAGTGTATTTGCTTGTGTAGGGCCGTGTGGTTTTATACTTTTATTATGTGAAATTAAGTTTGTTTTTGGGCAAAATAAAAAATTTAACCCCTTAATACACCCCTTAAAATAACATTTTTTTCTTAATTGTACCTAATATTATTATCAATCTAACGTCTACACCGATTTAAATACATCCTTCAATAAATAAGTCACTAGCTGCAAACTAGTGTTTTCATAAAATTTGTAAATCCGGTCCTGTCGGGCCGATTTTATTAAAATTGTGGGGACACTTTTTAATCACTACCAGAGGGTAGGGAGAATTTTTTCGGTATTTTGGAGCCCAAAAACAGTTTTCAACCCCTAAAAACTACCCTTAAAATAGCCCGATTAGGCCCATTTTAAATAGGCTTCTTGCGGTGATGGGTTTCAACACGTGGCCCAAATTTCGTTGAAATCAATGAACTCTTTCGAAAGTTATCGCGCGTACACATATATATATATATATATATATATATATATAAATATATATATATATATATATATATATATATATAAACATTTTTAAAAATGGTGCCAACGTGTTTAGGAGGTTATGAAACGTCGAGAAATTTTGGTCCGACCCCTAGGTCCCGCCATCCGACCGACGCCAATAGTGTATGTTGCCTTATGGCAAATACACTAATTAAACGACATTCACGACAATCTCATTCAAAGACCAGAATGGTAACAATTATATTAAAAGTTGTGGTATTCAATTAACGCGCCTCTATCGGCGAGTACGGTGGCAGCCATTGTAGTGTCTACGTTACACATTACAGGTTATGTTATGCCGATATTGAAACGTATTTTAAAGCTTTTTTTTAAACGACAGGAATAGAAAACTGATTTTTTCGTTAAAAGCGGAATGTATGGTTGACGTAAATAAGTAAGAGGTTATGTTAAGTAAGTTACAGCATATAGAGTTAGGCTTCTAAGTGCAACAAACACTTTTTAAGTCTTTCTAGAAATAATGATATCGACTTCAATATTGTTTACGTTTGATTAGTTTACTAAGTTCAGTCGAAAAAATGTTCAATTGTTCAAAATCTTGTTGGTATTTCTACCTGAAGTTCCGTGTACCAATGGATCACGGTCTACAAACTAAGAAGATTTGGAAAAACACCGACCGTAAATGTCTACACACTTGGACAAAGTGTCGGACAGACAGATAGCTAGCAAATTATAAAAGCCATAAAAATCTGAAAAGTCCAAAATTATACATATAGAAGTCTTACAACTTTACAACTTTAATTTATGTGATACTAATTGTCTAAGATACACTGTCATTTAGCATTTTTTAAATATTTAAAATAACTGCTGATTTAGGACAGTAACAAAAGAATTAAAAAAAATATTTTTCGAAACAAGTTTTGTGACAGTCTGTAGAAAAACAGTTGGACATGCGAAAAATAAATTTTATTAAGTCAAATCATTATAAGAAAATAAATCTATTTAGTTTGTAGTTTGCGTGAGCACTACTAAGCACTATACTAACAAACTAAATAAATCCTTCGCCTGCCCCCACATTATAATATACCTATATTATGTAGGGTAAAGTCACTGATTCTCAATAAATGGTTGAACACTTTTATTTTTGCAGTTGACACAGATATTAAATGACATACACGTAATTACAAAATTTAAATGTTATAGTTTCATATTTTACTGCGGTAATATAAGAGCTTAAAACGTGTTTTATTTATTTTTAAAATTTATAGAATAGTTATCAGATTTCATTTCGAATCGCTATAAGTAAAATAGGTTTGAAACTAGAAATTCAAATATACTAATTTTTAAAGCGAAGCTCTCATTCGAGTATTTATTAATATGTGTTAGGTAAATTATATTAAATCCTGGACTGAGTCATCCGTATCTTCACGATGTTTTGAAAGTAGTCACACCTAGTGAAAGAGATAGAATATGCGTGCGGCCAATCTCTATCCTTGGCTAGCAAGTTGGCCTACAGTGCTGTGGCGAGAGGGATAGATATAGGTCGCACCTATCGCTGTCTCTTTTTTGAAACGGATACATTTTCTGGGCGATTGTTTAGTTCATGAATAAATACTCTGATTTATTTATAAAGCTGGTAACTGGTGCCTTTACCCTAGTATGTATGTATTTAGAACTAAACTACCCCTTTTCTTGTACATGCGCGCGATGGGGTAGCGTGCAAGATATTACCTCTAAATAAATGAGTTAGTCTATATTATGGTTGTTCTACGGTGCTGTATGCCAGGGTACCTGCACGTCGTTTAACAGGACCGGATTTATTATAATTTATCAGTAAAGAAATAGAAGAAGATTTTTATTCAGTTAAAATCTAAGAGCCTTTCAAGGTTATAATTTACAGCCCAGTCGACAGATGTTTTTTTTTCTACAACAAACAGCAATTTTATAACCGGGATTTATTAGTGCATTGGTACTGAGTAAAAAAAAGGTTGTCACAAAGGGAGGAAGGGTATTCGTCAGTCACAGTTTTGATAAACGCATTTATTTTTGCGAATATTGCCCCTCCAAAGAAAATACATGAAATATTTTTTGTAGAAAAATGAATGATTTATCTTTTTTATTTGATTTTTTTTTGAGTAAAATAAGGAGTGCTGCTCTGAAATATGTTATTTTTTAGTTTTTGCAAATTCTTACATTGACAATAAGTATTGTCAAAGCTGTAAAGCTAAAACAGATAGTTTGAAAGCTATAACATTTCCTGTAGTGAAAGCTTTTTCTCATATAAAACAATTGCTCATTTTTTAACTCCCTTCAGCGCAAAAAATAGTTTCTTTTTTGTTCGTAAAACGAATTGTAGTCCGTATTGTAATTTATTACATACTTTTCAAGGGTACAGTGACCGGGCTATTATCTAACAAGGTACTGCAAAATTTTGTAAAATTCAACTCTAAAACAGTCCCTGTTATTGGCTGATCTCAATACATACTTAGTCCATTCCTGCTTGTGTCAAGTATATTTATTTAGATATCTTGATTTTCCCTAACATATTATAATATGTACTTTGTATTAAAATATGTAATGAAATATTTACTACATTTCCGTTGAATAATTTCAAATTTAGCGATCGTTATTTTATTGTGATTAGACGGGATAGTATTGTGACATTAGCACTTACATTATAAAGGAAAAATCAACATCATTATGCATAATGAAATTCAGGACCTTTTTTCTGAAATTTTTTACTATTTATCAAATTAAATTCTTGTTAACAAAAAGCTGTCAATTTGAACAGAAAGTGTGTTGGAAAATAATAGTTTTAGACTTTATTTCTTTTTTGTCCTTGGTAATTAATATAAAAATGATTTTTATAATAGTTTTAGTTTAAATCAAACATACCTATTTCAAGAACTCAAATTAAATAGAAACTAGAAAAGTTTCAAAATTAGAAGAGTGACTTTAAAATTTAAATCAATCCACCGATCATTCGCGCATCCGCTCGCTTTAGTGTCAGCTTTGACTGGAATCTAAATTGTCTAGCAGAATAATGTCATTTCTGTATGCCAAGGGTAGACAACCTATGAAGTTCAATCAAAATTGGAACATCAATTTCGAGGAATGATGGTATTAACAGACAGACAGACAAAATTCGGAAAATACGTTTTCTCATTTATGGTTCACACAAACTATTCAAACATCTTCGAGAAAATTATAAGTAGATTTTATAAATATTTTAATTGATTAACAACAGTTCGTTAATGACCACAGTTGTTGACCGTCTATAATCTCCGATTAAACAACAGAATATGACATGAATTTACGGAATAGGTTAGTTCGAAACCTTGTGGTCAGAGGGTTCGTTGATACTTTTTAAAGGCATTAAAATAAGTGTCGGTAAAAATGAAAAAACCTCTGTTGGTTGTAAAATGTACTGAAAATAATAAGCATACCGAAATAATTAGCGTTGAGTAAGTGAATGCAATAAAAATATTTATTATATAATAATTAATGAAGCTCCTATGATGACAGTAAAATAAATTGAGTAATATTTTATTGCATATATACATACAAATGGTTTATTGTTTATCATTAAGGGTTACCAAATTTCAGCACTAAAAGTTTTTTAAGGTTTTATAAATACAGTCCATCATTTATACTGTCTTTAGGATAAGATTGATATAGAATACTGTTAGGTCTTTTTGAGACATTGTCGACCACAACGTTGTTTTGTTTTGTTTTAATTAGCTACGCTTAAGAAACAAACACGTAGAATTAATTTTTCAATCTTGTTGTGATTAAAAGTATTTAGATCTCGTCTTGATTAAAACAAATTATATTATATTTTATTTTTATTTTGTATAAAGATCAATTAGTTCTTTATAAAAATTAAAAATAAATATATAAAACACAATAAAATTTGTTTTTGAAACATCATTACTGTCGATCACAACAATACTTAAAGCACATGTTTTGTTTTTCGCAGTTCCTAAAGAATTAAAAAAAATTTAACTGACTTCAGAAAAGGAAAAAAATATGTATTCCTTTAATTACTGTATTTGCCATATATGGCAGGGTTTGGCAATTGCCACTATTATGCTTTACTAATATGACGACTTCTAACTGAAGAAAGGTGATTGCAAAACGAAGATGAAAAGTATTTTATTCTTTTTTAGATGTCAATTCAATTCCTTTCAAATTATTTTTATTTCACACTTTTTAGTGTCCTCCTAGATTAAACTCGATAATGCTTACATTCAAATCGGTTTAGCAGTTCTAGAGATAATCGCGCACATACATAGCTACAAACATGTATATCGAATTAATAGCCTCGTTTTTTGAAGTCTGTTAAAAATAGTGAACAAACCGGTTAATATAATTAATATATCAAAAGCGCTTTAGATTTGATTTTATTAACGACCGACTTTGATTGCGGATTCGCTTATATTAATGCCAAAACCTGAACAGTAAGCTTTATGTTTAAGTATTCATTTTTAGTGCAAAATCGATTCAGCCGTACAATAGATAATAATTTTGGAAACGTATTCTCCTGTCTAAAACATACGTTCGAAAGCCATGCAAGAAAATTTAATTACAGTCGAGAGTTATGTTACATTTCTATTGTAATTGACAGACATAATTGTGACGTTTTTGATTTTTCTTGGGCGTTTTAAATCATGATTTGGGCAGCCTTTTTTAAGCACGTATTTACATATACTTCGTTAGAAGCAATATTCAATACTATTATTTTAAAGGCATGCTATAATAGGCTTATAAAACCCAACTGCTACTGGTTATGTTTTTATTGTGTCTTGACATTAAAATAATTATTCGTGGGTAGAATGGAATTCTTTAAACGTTATAGCTCCTCAATCATAGGGCGTTAAAATATCTTGGCATGCGATATTCCAGTCGAATTCTAAATTACAATGCTACATATAAGTATAGAACCATTGTCACTAAGAAAAGAGTGGTTTTAATGTTTTTAATTTCAGTTTTGGGGATTAGTTCTTCGGTATTACATCGTGTTCACTTTTTAAAAAACAAAAATATCTAAATTAAAGATTTAATCTTGTTTATTGTTTTTCGGAAAAATACTTTTTTGTCCAATAAAGTGAACTTAAATTTTAGAAAATTAAATCTATAAGAGTCAATCATTTTATAATAAGTAATTAAATAGTGTTAAACATATATTTCTTAAAATATTCGATATACTAGCGATCAAACCCTAAGACCACAATCATGAGGTCCAAAGGGTACATCTTTGATCCCTGAAGTAACCTACAAATTGCTTGTAATAATGGCTAGCTCTCGTTATGATATGTAATTAATTTTACAAAACAAAAAAATCCTGATAAATTGAAGGCATATTTCAATTTCTATTTTATTTAGTCAACAGGGTGAATAACATGACTTTCGTGATACTACTTTAATTTCTTAGTATTTTTATAACAACTTAAAATTTAATCGGATTTACTAGAGTAGCACGCGTTGCGGAATACGACCAATAGCGATACTCGATCGACTCGGAATAAACCGTCAAGTAAACATGTGAAATATCAATTCAATATATCTTCTTATTTTTACTTAACGATGGCACAGGCAAGAAGAATAGTACTTTTGAAACGTAAAAAAAATGTTGTTTTAACACTGCCTGAAAGGCAGGATTTCCTAAATTAATTGTCTCATAATATTTTGTGATGTGTTATTTTACTTCCATATTCTTATTTTAAATTTAAAAGTCCTAATAAAATTTTCTGGATATTAATAGTCTGAAACTCTTGTTTTTATGTAAATTCAACCGATGCGATTTCCGAGTTTTAGATTTAAAATGTGGCCTAGGAGGTTTTCAGACGCCTAGTAGCGTTGCTGTGTCCACTGTTTCGAAAAAGTATGATCATTGTTGTAATATTAAGTTAAAAATACTGTTACGTGTTGTTGACAATTAATTGCAAGGTATTAGTTTAGTAGTACGTGTTTTGTTTTTAACAACGAAGATGCACGATGTGTTAATATTTTTAAGTGGTCCTGCGGTATTAAAGATAACGCGTATGGACCATCCATTAGTGTTGTTCGTTTGAGATTAGGCCATGCTAATTCCGAGTAATTCCGTCTGTCCAACTCTTGGCTTTATGTTTTAAAAGCACTGGCTGACTGTTTCAGATGACTGACACTGATTTCCAATAAAACTTATAAATATACATATATATCTATACATTATACATATGTTATTATTTTGTTTATTGGATATTGTCATATATTATGGAGGTACTTGAAATTTAACACAGAGGCGTAGCTTGTATAATTTCAGCACATTATGACCCACATTTATTTGAATAATTTATTCATAATTAAACCATATGATTGGGTTATAGCAATCTTTAACTGTACCAAATTTCAAGTCTCTAGCTTGCACCGTTTAGTAGTGGGAGCTTGTGATAAATGAACAGAAACTATTAATGTGAATTATTTCTTAGATTGTAAAATATGCTCTGAGGAAATTTCAAGCTGTGATTGCAAAATTAATTTTATTACTGTTTTTGTTAGCTGTGATTAACCACTAGTCTTCACAAAATTTTGTTTGCTGCTTAAAAATTACAAAAAAAAACATATATTTTTGCCCCAAAAATTGAATTAAAAACATCGCATTCATCAATTTTTCTTTACAGCACGCTACGAGATATTAAATTACAGGAAGAGTAATTCACATTTTTAAGTTATTTATTTACAAACTTATGTTAAAAATACTGACAAATTTGGCTTGCTCAATAATTTTTTTCAAATTAAATTTTTTCTGTATAAAAATGTTTGTAAAACTTATGCTAATTTTCTTTTTTCTATCTGATTTAAAATTATTTGTTTGGATTAAATAAACTGTAAAGCTTAGCTAAAAGTTATATGAGAAGAATGTTACATGTTTCTAGTTTACTTTGAAGCATTAACATCAAAGATGAATAAGATTTTTCATACATGCACACACATATCCGAATGCTCCTAAGATGCAGTTATGCGGGTAAAAAAGGGGAATATTGAACAGCAGGTAAACGGTAACCTTAATAAGAGTTCCGTTTTTCTAATTTTGGTACGAAACAGTAAAAACAGTGTCTGTAAATTTGAACCTTTCATTGCAGTCTCGATTCAATAATGCATTTTGGCGAACACGACTTCTGCTATGCAAAGAAATATTTTGTTGGACGCTGCAGTGATTCAATATTTATTGTTCGCGAGATACTGTAATAAGTTAAAATATTGCCTGTGTCCATTGCTGAGGTCAACTGTAGATTATCTCACATAAATGTAATTAATCAGTAATGTATTTTAAATTTATTTTATGGTCGATCGGAGATTTCACAACATGTTGGATCTAATTGATCCGGGTTCAATTTGCATTAATCACAGTGCTCGCGCGCTTGTGAATTCTGATTCATTTTTTGTTATGTTCAACTAATTTATATCGATATATGTATCAGATGACTAATTAGTTATTTTTATTTGTAGTGACTAATTATGATGATTTCATGCAATATTAATATTGATTTAATTTTTTTTTTCTTATTATAAATCCAAATTCGAATTTTATGTAGAACTGGAATTTTAATTAGATAATTTTCTATTTTACACCTGTAGAATAAATAGAAAGTAATTAAGAATAAGTTGACACGCGCTTTTCTGTATCTAGTTTGATTTATAAGTTATGGGTGTTTGAAAATTTCCAGCAAAAAATTAATATTGATTATACATTGGAATCAACATAATCATGTTTTTGTAATTATTGAAAAAAAAAACAAAGTTTTATTAAATTAAAATTTTCCAGGATTTTTTTCTGTTAATCCTGCTTTTAGAAAAGCAGATTCCAGTGGGTGTCGGCAGGCGTTAACGTTTGTATTCAGCTTATTTTATCGGAATTTTGGGTGTTAAAAGTTTTTCAAATGAAATATTGGAACGGCCAAAGCTCCAGAATTTGATCTATATAGTATTTTTTTATCCTATACAGTGTATGAAAACATATTGTTCCATTCTAGCATTTTTTTTGTGAAACATATTTTATTTGATTTAGTTACTTGGGAGATTTTACTTTAGTTGCATAATTTTTACTGTAAGATTTACAGGTTTCTGTTTTTTTCGATAAAATAAAATCCCTATACGAATGTTGAAATTTAATTTCTTGTTATTTCATTTTCAATCAGTGTTTTATGTAGTAAAAAATAAATCATTTTTATCAACAAATGCACACGTATTAGTGACATCCAAAATGTTAGCAACCTTTTATGAATATTGATATTAATTAAATTTTATTGATTTTATTAGAAACGAATTTAACATATTAAAATAAATTCATGTTATCTTTTTTACGAGACTGAAATATAATTGGTAAATAAATTGATTTCAGACATTTTATAACATTCCAAAAATAATTTTTAATGGATTATTTAGAAATTTAAATTTTATCTACTATAGCAGCGCTCCTTAAACTGTGGTTCGTAGTATACCCGAGGGGGTCCACGGGGTCATTCTGATTTGAGCAATGCTATATAGTTCGGATTTAATCAAGACGAAGTCTAAATACATCTGATCACACGAGATTAAAATTTTAATTCTACTTGTTTGTTTTTTAAGCGTAGCTAATAGATACAAAACAAAACAAAGGAATTCAAATATAGAATTGCGTCGCTATGTATTCACGTAAATATTTATCAACCTGTGATTGGTTGACCAGATTTACAATGTTTGGCCGACTGATCTATCCGAACCACAAGGAACACAATTTAAATACATATCTTTCTATAGACAAAGAAGTGTGACGAGTCTTTTACGGCATCATATGTATTATTGCAATTTTGCTCAGGGCATAAAAAAAATATTTTTTTAATTTTTGTTTGTGATTAAGAGGAAAAATATAAGAACAAAAAAGTTGGTTTACATTATTTCTGTATAATATGAGGAATAATGCTCTGTTTAAAATTATCAAATTTTGATACGTGGAACAATCCTTGTTGTTGTATTCGTAGGCATAAAAGTTTAGGAAACTCTGTACAATAGTGTGATTGTTTAAAAATTTATTTGTCTGCTCGAAGTTAACGAGGAGAGTGTGTCTTCAAAAGTGATAAGGTTAAGGTGCATCTGTACATATTATATCGCCAGACATCATAAACATAACATCGACTTAACCCGATTATCACAAATCTAATTGTTTGTGAAGAAGACATGACACACACGTCAGGAATGCGATGCGCGACTGTCTTAGCCACTGTCTGTTGTCTTTCGGTGGACATTAGAGACAGTAATTTGTTGTCGAAGGACATATTAATGTCTTCAACACTGATAAATGTGTCTGTACACTCTTCAGAATTAATATTGTCCTGATGCAACCCAAATCATGTCTTCAGTTATGTTTGATCAACAATAAAAAAGGCACTCAAGTCTATAGATAGCAAAAACAAATTGGAGCTGGCAAGTCTACAAAATTATAATAAATTAACAGTTTTCTTCAATAATGTTTTCCATTTTTTCTTATTTACGTATTTAAAACACAAGACGTGTTTTGGTCAGACAATTTCCAGCAACTTCCACTTGATCATTTTTTTAAATTAGTTGTATAGGTAACTTTGTAGAGTTGTCAGCTCTAACGGAACATTTAGAGCCTCATTCTGCTGCTTAGTCGCCCTTGTCCATCATTTCGTTTGTCACAAACTCCCAGAGCCAAACGGTACAAGCTATATACTTGAAATTTAGCATAGTTAAAGCTTGTTATGACCCAATCATATGGTTACGATATGAATAAATTATTCGGATAATTATGAGTAATAATGGGGGTTAAAGAGGTGATGAAAAAATGAAAAAGTTCAACGCAATCGAGTGGGGTGTCTGATAACATCTAGTGAGTGAGAAAAGTCCTAATATTTTTGCAATTTAACGGAATATTGAAAAAATAATAAGCAGATATTATTGTCAGAGAAATTAAATACGATTATTCAGTTTTATCCTTTAGTTTTGTTGATATCTGTACACACAAATAGGTACGGTACTTAAATATAATATTATGTTTATTTATATTTATAACATAAGCTAGAATTAGTGATTAGACGCTGGGGTGCATTCGGTAGGTAGACACATAATTTAGAGCGCCGCCTCACCTGCGGACCGCCGCGTACCACCGTGTCGCAGTTGACTAGAAGGACGTTAATAATAGCGCCTCTAACTTGCCACGAACATGACCCACGTGCTCCCGGACGACCGCTTGAAGAATTTAAATGAGCACAAAGTAATGCCTGTCTATCACTCGTTGGATTATTGGAATTGGTAGTTTGGTTTACATCGCACAATATGATATCAACAAGAATTCTGGAATCGGTGGCGGTCCGGTGGTGCTTAAACATGTTTAGCGTGCCTTGCGTTTTTGGAAACTTAATTTTTTTTTTCTATTCTTCGCCTGAATATTTATCCAGTGATCCATTTTATTGAGTCTCTTTCTTTAAATAAAGTCAAAACATTATTTCTATATATCCTTACCTAATTATATCATCTTAATTGATATTTGTGTAATAATTTTGACTAAAATATATGTGTTTCAAAAACACGAGTATGATACAATATTTTTACTGCGCAAATATTTTTCTTAAATCTAATAATTTCTCAAATTTTTGGATTTCAACGGTCTAAAATTAGGTAAAATGTGAAACAAGTAGGGTATCCAATTAAATAAAACTTAAATTCATACCGCATCTTGTAAACGCGACTTTACATAAAAATGTTTTGATGCCGAAAAATTGCTCACATAAAATAATCATTTTCTATAGCTTGTAAATTTTTCTTATTGTTAATAACAGTGGTGCTAAATACGAAATTTTGAAAAGTATTTCACATGTAGCGTATGGAGACTTCAACGTTGCGTTATGCGGGATGCCCAAGATATTAAAATCGATTATTATGTGTCGTCTGTTAACTTAATTTCATACCACATCTTGTAACCGCGAAAAATATTTATGTAAACTACTTTAATATTAATAACTTGCAAAATTTTCACATTTAATGAAATTGAAATCTTCATGGAAATTAAAAAAATACTTTTGTTCAGTGTCGTAGGAGTTAGGGACTGGCCGATATATCTAGAGCAGTAAGCAAGGATGAAATTTGAAAAAACGACTTTGAAAAAAAATCGATTTTGATGGATTTTAGTTAAAAAATACATTTGTAGAGTGGTGCGATTACATCAGCTTTATGTTCCTTCCATCCTATAGTTACGCTTCTGCTGTTAGAACCAAATTTTGATTATACTTTGACCCTGAAAATAAATATAAATTTCCCTAAATGTCGGCGTAATTGCGGAGTTTATTAATTTTTTGTTGATTTATGCAAACTTCGCCTTTTTATAATATTAATATAGATTTAAAAATTCTGTGTAAACCAGCTTGAAACAATTTATGCTGAACCATATCACACACGGTTCAAGTTCGAACATAGGTTATATAGCTTATATGGCAATCAGTAATCAGCGTGTGTTGGAGTCAATAAATAACATCTAGTTTTAATGCCATTAGATAATATAATTTATTTACGATGTACCACTGTCAATAAAAAACCAGTCGTCTCTTTGTCCAATTCTTGTTCTTTGTTCGGTAGTTTGTTGTCAAATGTATTGACGTTTAGCAAGCCATTATCTAATTTGCATATTCAATTATAGTTTGATGCTGTATTGTTGTCGCAGTTTGTGCCAAAGGTAAATACAGCTAATCAACAACAATGTTAATCTCAGATTAATCTTGCGGTTTTCTTAATGCGATTATTTTGGAAATTTTTTCTATGTTTTCTGAAACGTTCATAAATTGAAATTATTTCAGAGATATTAAACCTCAAGGCATATACCTACATTAAGATTTGATGACAATGAAATCAATTTCCAGGCACTGTGCCGGACACCCAGTGTCTCACACATTATGTTTCGTATTTCATTTCTTTGTTCGGATCATTATTAGTGTATTTGCCATATGGCAACATACACTATTGGCATCGGTCGGATGGCGGGACCTAGGGGTCGTACCAAAATTTCTCGACGTTTCATAACCTCCTAAACACTTTTCCACCATTTTTAAAAATGTTTATATATATATGTATATATATATATATATATATATATATATATATATATATATATATATATTTATATATATTTATATATAGGTATATAAATATATGTGTGGGTGCTATAACTTTCGAAAGAGTTAATTGCTTTTAACGAAATTTTGTCCACATGCTGGAATTTACCACCGCAAGAACCCTATTTAAAATGGGCCCAATCGGGCCTTTTTAAGGGTAGTTTTTAGGGGTTGAAAAAAGTTTTTGGGCCCAAAAATACCTAAAAAATTCTCAGAATCGTTTCAAAATTGAAATTTAACCCTTTAATAAAATCGACTCGACAGGACCGGATTTACAAATTTTATGAAAACACTAGTTTGCAAATAGTGAATTATTTGCTGAAAGGTGTATATAATTTAGTATAGAGGTTCGATTGATAATAATATTGCAACTGAGAAAAAAATGTTCTTTTAAGTTCGCATAATAAAGCCACACTGCCTGTATATGCAAATACACTATATTGTCGGCAGGGTTTTGGCACTGCGACCCGGGTTTTTTATATATTGTTTCTCAAAGGTGTTTTTGTCGGTATGAAATATCTCCCTTAATACTGTATCAAAATTAATCTTTGAAATGCCATTCTGGAGATTATTTTTCTCTCTAATGACGAAACATATCTTAAAATTAATGTTTTCATTAAAAAATTACAGTTTAAAAATGTTTTTAATTTCATTACAGAAAATAACATTCGGAAAAAGCAAATGTCGATATTTGTTTATTTTAATACCTGTCGGTAATATGACGTATAGTGGCGCTAAAGTCTTTGAATACAATAGAATAAAATAAAACAAATGACGTCATCTGGTAGCAGTGTGTTCATTTTAACAGCTGTCGGTAATATTGAGTGACGTAGTCTGTGAATAGAATAGAATAAAATTTATTTCCACCTTTACGTAACTGACTATTAACGGCGCGAAGTATTCGCATGGGTCCGCTAGTTATACTACTGTTATATATCGCGGTCTATTTGCTCAACGTGCAATGAGCGAAAGCAACAAAAAGTACAAAAATATATTTCTGTTTCTTTTTTGGAAGTAATTCTTTGATTATTCCGACAATATATCTTTATCATGTTTATCTATGACAGCAGCCAATGAGAACCAACAAACTGTTACCACAAAAAAGACCGATACTATATGTTTGCACCCTAATCATGCGATTGAGATTTTCGTACTATCAGCAGTAGATTTTTAATATGTATATGGTTCGGATAGAATGAGATACCGCCATCGCGGTTTGGGTACCGGTGTCTCGTGCGAAAACGGCTTTAACTCTTTATGGTCCCGCTTAAAATTTTTTAAATACCTTACAGTTTCTGATTAGATGATTAATCATTTTAAGACAACAGAAATAACAAAAATTTCGTTAATATCAAATATATTTACGTTGTAAGTTCGACAAAAATATTAAAATATTTAAAAATTATGAGATAAAAATAACATCAATACCTTAACTAAAAAATTAAAACATTTCGTTTATAGGTTCTTATTTCCTGCTTATGATTTATTAGAAAATTGAGAACAGGTAAAGTGATTTTTTATAGAACAGTAAAACTTAAAAATTCCGTTGCATCATGAAAATTGTTTCGTTCCTAATAGTGTTTTAACCGTATACCTTCGTCATCAATAAATTTAATTTTCTAACAAGATATATAAAACAAATGAACTATAACGTCTGAGCCCCTTCCTGCATATTCATAATAATATAACAAATTAGTCCGACAAAGTGGCTTAATAATTATAATAAGCATAGGCGCCTCGTCGTTTCAGGTAGGAATTTTGGTGGTCATATTTTTAAAGTCTGAAATTGCAATTTAATTTCATAGCAATTGACTGTAGCAATGTATACCTATTTGGAAAAGGAATTAATTAATTATTTACAAAAGAAATTATGATTATAATTATTGATATTAATATTCATTATTAGTTCCTTCGATTGATTTTTTATAAAAAAAAAAATATATTTTTAGAGCACTCTATAAATGAATTAAAATTCAGAGAAAATACACATAAATCATTAGCCTTTGTTTGTAGCTTTGCTGTCGGGCTTACGACAGAAATCTTATATTTTCCGTTGCAATTTTGTTGCTAAATCAATGCAATTTTAAGTAGGTACTTTAGATTCAACAACGGTGAGCAAAAATGTGACTAGTGCTCACATCTACTTATGTCAAAAGAATTAAAAATGGCCCCGTTCACGATGAAGCGTAGTGCACGACTTCAAGAGAATTTTCACTACAAAACAATGCAAGTTTCTTTGAAATCGCATAGATCGTTTCTATGCCAACTTGGAATTTATTAACATACAGGATTACATTTTTATTACCTATATTTTTATAGATATAGATGGTCGAATTAGTAGTTTGTGAAAACGATTTTGTATCTGTAATTTTATGTATAGTACATTGATCTGCTTCAAAAAAAGTTCATAAATAAGTTTTTAAATTTAATAATTTATGAAGCGACAGTTATTTAATTATAATACAAAAAAATGGTCGGAAAAAATTCAATAACGAATCATTTGATGTTCGTTACATCCAATTATATAAAAAACTTGATTAACAAGTCTAAAGTAAATTAATTAAATCTTGTTATAAACTAGTTTTATGTTTTAAATAATTTTTTCGTCGATGATATTTATTGAATGCTAAACGTAAATTGCAATTTTAATAAATTTATTGATTTTATTCAAAATGATTAAATCTGTAGAGTTTCAAAATGTGAGTTATATATAGGCTCCCATTTTTCGATTTTTTGTTAATTATAACAGACTAGACAGCTACAGTTTACTATTATTGTTAAGAAACTTCCATTATTACAATGTTACATTAGAACGTTTTTATCTTCAATCAATGTCATAATTATAATTATTTTCTTGGGGACTTGTAGGATATATTTCCAATATTTCGGATATGAAATAGAACTAAAATGTTTGAATAAATATCGAATATTAATGGGACGGCTCCAAATTTTTCATCAGACACCAGCTGACTATTTTTCTATAACTTGGAGACTCTAGAACTAATTTTAAGACCGGGCAAATTGGGCTAAGCACCAATTTATATTTCCAATTTATTTTCTAAAATAATAAATTTAAAATCTAATCGATACTTTTATTTTACCAGTTCTCGGATTAGAACGTGGAGGCTGAGGGCTTGAAATAGAAAAGCCATGAAAACGCCATATAATATAAATAAGAAATATTTGTATAATCTATTTGATTCAAACAATTTTGTTTTGCCTCAAACAATTATAATATTTGATTGCCTCAAACCATATTTATGTACGATCCAGACACAAAAAAATATTTGTTTATCTCAAGTAATTTTTTGTGTGCAATAATATATATTCAGAAAAAAATGCAAACAAATATATATTTGTGCTAGTTAAGGTTAGCGTTAGAACAGAACGACAAGTTGTTCTTAAATTTTATATTGTTTTATATAGAAACTAATTCACAAAAAAAAATGTAAAAAACGCGTAACGATAAATGTCGTTTGTGTAAACAGTTGTCAAATTTAGACATATGTCACGTGATCTACTCTATTTCAGTCTCTACGCTCTCCTGGTCAAGAGTCGGGACTGTTAGAGTTGGGTAACTCAGATCTGAGCCGGTTCAAAAAGCCGACTCCGACAGAAGATCCGTGAGAGCCGACTCACTTTTTTTTGAGCCGACGGATCAACGGATCCGTATAACTCAGTGAAACACTTAACACACAGAAGCACATTTTACACTTACGTATCAGTTCTTGCTTTGTTGCATCTGTCAGCTCAAATGACTCATGCATCACATGTTTGGCTATGCATTCTTGATTGTATACAGGTCGTGATATGATTGACTGAACTAGGTAACTCAGTGGCAGACTGCAGTAACATATTCAGAACTCGGCTCTTCTTGAACCGGTTCACTGAGCCGGCTCACATACGGGATCCAAATGCAAAGATGCAGATCACTAAAAATACCCCTTTTTTCCATCTCTACTGTTAGTGTTTACTCCTTCGTATAACAAACGCAATATTGTAAAAAGTGTTACGGCTTTTTACACTGTAGTACGATATCAAACACAGCTAATACGATTAATATCTTGGCTATGAGACGCCTATGATTTCAGAAAGCTATATTTTATATTTATATCCTGTTAGCTGTTTAAAGGTTCGATGGAAAATACTAAATTTTAATAAGCAGCCACGGTATAATGAAGAACAATTTGGCCGCGCATCCCTCCTCTAATTGGTTGTTTAAGTTTTAGTTACCATCATAGTACTAAACAAAACAACATTAATCAAACTGCATAAAGGTAACCCACACATGCTAGTTGTTTGTTTTAGATTGCATGGACGCTATAATAACCGGACAGTAATTCACCTTCCAAACGAAGACACAATAGGATACTGGGTTATATTTGTTTCGAAATCCCGTTAATATTTAAATATTTTTTTTCGAAACAGATCAGGCCCCGAAATGTTTAGGTCCCGTAGTCGACTTGTCCCGTCCCAAGATTTCTTGCATGGAATTTTCCATCGCATTTTCTCTAAAGGTACTGTTGTAACGTCAATTTGATCTGACAAACTGAATGATTCGATGAAATGCAATTGTTTATTAACATATGAATACACTTTAAAACATTAATCAAACCACAAACATACATTTAAAAAAAACGCGGATTTTTTATGAAAATCAAAATCTAACGGTGTCAACATGTTTGTAGAAAATGACACGCTGTATATGGTTTAGAATCTGTATGTGCTTAAGGTTTTCCAAAAATTATAAATAATTAAAATATAAGGAAAAATCAGGTCTTGAAATAAATTAGGTAAAAAGAATCAGGTGAAAAGACCAATTTTTATGTTTTTAACACATTTATTCGTTCTACGACGTTTCGTCGGTATTATTCCGACTTCCTCAGGTATCTCGAAAATTCTGTTAAAACATAGTTATACCAATAATTTTTACAATAAATAATGAAGTACAATAATGCATAAGTCCAAAAGTTATTAGATTGACCGATATAAAATAGCTCAAAGTGTTAAAATTTGGTCTTTTCACCTGATTCTTTTTACTTAAAATATAAGGTTCATAGTTTCAAAAGTATGTGTATGTTCCATTTTAATGATAATTTTTTCTCTAAATCCAATACCTGTCTATTTACTCTATTTTTGTGGGCGTTATAGTCACTCAAAAAATTAAACTATGGTATTCTAGAATCTATAGCTCCCGTCCGGTATCGCCCGACGGTATTCGCTTCAATCATTCCCCCGAATTTAAAATTTCTTGTTTATAATAATAGTAGATCATTGAAATGCGTCTCATCTTACCTATATATAATATTTTTAAATTAATCCGGTTTTCAAAATCTTGCTTTTTAAAAATATAATACAGTAAGCATATACTTCCAAAAATCTCATTAATTATTTAAGAAATTAAATACAATCTGCTGTTAATTCCTAACGAATTAGCATTGTGTAGACGGCTTATTAAAAAGGGCAGTACCTCGCTTTATCGAGCGTTGAATTCTCCAATTAAAAAGTACGTTGCCTTACCCACACTAATTGTACGTTATTTTAACGTTAAACAATGAATCAATAATGTACATATGTATATATAATATGATCATTTGTTTTGTTAATGCGACCTTGGGTTTATCAAGATTAATGCAGAATAATTTGATAAAATCTACAGGCTGTGAAGTAAGTACTTAAATGTTTCAGTTGTTACGGAATTGGTGAAAAAAAATCAATCTTATGAACACGAGCCGAACGAACCTTTGATGTAAAGACGCTGAATATTAAAAAAATAGCCACAAACACTAGAACACTAGCAATTTTTTTTCGACTCACGTTTCGCTCACCATGTTACCATCATCAGTCGTCAAGAGTAATGTATTATGTACCGAGAAAAAATTGTTACTTTTTTATTAATCAGTGATTAAAATAAGTCACTATAGATAATTTCGAAAATTTTCAGTTCTTTTCTCTTTTGGGTTTTTATATAAAAAAAAAAAATATCTTAAAACAAGAAAAATTCTCTAATTTCTAAATGTAAAACATATTTTTACTGATTATAATTTTATTTTATTCATTTCATTTCACCAACTGTTAAGGTTATCTGGGCCCAGTGGCGGATTTACCAGCAGGCTGAGTAGGCTGAGGCCTAGGGCGGCAGATTTTAGGGGGCGGCAAATGTGACCCAAAAATTTTCGTCTTTTTTTTATTAATCATTATTCATTACTATAATTTTTTTCTCCATGTAGGGTAAACAACTAGTCATTGGACAGGACACATTTTCATTAGCTATAATAAGAATAAGAACGATACTAAAGCAGATTTGATTGACTTATAAAATGAGTCATTCAAATCTGCTTTAGTATCGCTCTTATTCTTATTATAGCTAATGAAAATGTGCTCTGTCTAATGACTAGTAATGCCCAATGACTAGTCATTTACCCTACCTAAATGTTACTAGGCCCACTCATACAATTGAATCAACGTGTAATATTATGTTTCAACATTTAAATATTTTTTTTGTACAACGTCGTTTTTTGTAATTAATATGATTGCGAACTAGGGTATCGAATTTCAGAGGTCAGTAGGGGCGGCAAAAATTTAATAGCCTACTGGCGGCAAATTTGTAAATTCCGTCTGGGCCTAACACCGATACATATTTTGATGTAAAACTTTTTTTCTCGTGTTAAATTGGTGTTAAGTTTCACTCCAGATGCGTGAAGTTTACACGCATCCAGTTTTCTTGTCGTAAGGTATTTCTTTTATTAAATCTCGCACACAAAGAAATATGCGCCAATATGTCATAGCAACAGAATTTGCAAAACTATAATGATAAATTTGTTAATGACCCATCCTGTATGTATGTAAATCTGAGTCTATATATTTAATTCCTGTCTTATTTATTTGTACAAGTTTATTTAAATACGCCGCACGTCGAGGATTTATTATCTTTTTTGTGCTTTGCATAGATAAATAACAGTTCATATCAACGTTTTTAATCAACTAAATTTACAATGTTGAGATTTAAATTAACTTGTTAAGATATCTTAACAGTTCGCTCTAACACAACTGTTAATTACGTAACAATTTGTATTGTTTAAAACGCCTACACTAATTCAAACAGTCTTGTTTTTTATCCCATAGAATTAAAACTGATTTTTCAGTATTGTTTTTATGACATAGATTGCTTGGTATATCCACGGAGCTACAATATTATACTGGAATGCGCTTTTCCCAGTTAATCCGATGCATTAAGGCTGTCGGAACGCTCTGAATTTTGTTTGTGCTGAGACCCAGCGGTAAGGGGCGAGGTAGGCAAAAGACATATTGTGGGTGTGACCTTCTTTAGCTCTGTCTCGCTCAAATCATCCGCACGTTTCAATTTTTGGCTGGTGCCAACTACGAGGCTAAAAAATCTTATTGCAAGGGTGCCGCTGTCAATTGATTACTCTTATTTTTGGAAATATTTTGAAGATTTAAAAAACTTTTCCGAAAAAGAAAGAGTCACTTTAGGTTTGTGATGGAACAGTTTTGTGAAATAAGTAGGTACGAATAAGGTCGTAATGTGACATTGAAAACGTGTGTTTTTTTAGCACAATTAATGCCAATTTTTTTCTAGTAAATCGTACATAAATTACAAAAGTAGTTCATTAGAGACTTAGATTTGTCCTTTATCTTCCTTATAGAGAAATAATTTTTGCAGAATGTTGACGAATAAGTCTACAATCAGTTGACAGCCGAAGCTCTATTTTTGGCTTAAATTCAAAGCGTTCCGACAGCCTTAAGAACAAGTCAACAAGGATATGTGCTAAATATGTTTCGGCATTAGGTTGTTGATGTCTCAGATTGCAAATATGCTTTATTTCAAACAATATAATTTTGATCTAAAAATTGAATAAAAAAAATGTGATATTCATTATTCATCAATATTTCTTTACAGTAAGTCATGAGATTTCGAATTACTGGACGGTAAATAAACATTTTAAAGTTTTTTCTTTACAAACTGATATTAAAAATACTGACAAAGTTTCAAATTTAGAAAAAAATGTGAAATAAATTATGCTATTTTTCTCGTTTTTATCTGATTATGAATTTAGATCAAATAAACTGTAAAAACGTGACTAAAAGTCATATTATGGAAGAATGGTACATATTTCTAGTTTATTTTGAAGCATTAAGGTTAAAGATTGAATACGATTACATTTTACATGCACACACAAATTCAACTGCTTGTAAGATTGAGCTAAGCGAATGAAAAATATTGAACAGCTGGTACTCAGGAAGCTTAATCAGGAAAAATTCCATATCTTGTTCAAGGATTAAGTTTGAGTAAGAGGTAGAATCAGGGGCGTCGCCAAGGGGGGGGGAGGTAGGGGCAGCTGCCCCTCCCTAGAGGTTCGGGATTTTTTTAAGTTTTAAGTTTTCCTGCCTAATGTCACAGAATAAGTAAGTAATAAAATGTCGCGTTCAGCAGGATCACTCTGAAACTAAAATCAAATTTAAGGATTCAATAAATGCGTTAATATTTAATATCTTAACCCTCAAAAATCTGAAATTTTTGTTTTTTTCTCATCCTTCTGCCCCCCTCTGGCTCAAAGGCTGGCGACGCCCTTGGGTAGAATTATATGTGTAATTTATTAATGAATCACTCAAAATCAGTTTATGACTTCCAGAAATTTTTAACGGTGGTCATCGATAATAATGAAACAAATGGCGTTATCGATTATTGTTAATAGCATTGAAAACATTTGGTCTTAAATTTTATCCGAGCGATATTAAGAAAATGTTTTTTAGAGGTACTACCCTTTTATCTAAATATTACGAAGATTAAACAACAGACCTTTTATACTTTTTTCGTCGAAATTATTTCCATTTATAGTTTTATGGTTCGTTGAAAGTTAATTCCAATTATTTAACGCGCGCATTAGACGCATAAGTATGATTGCGCGTGTTTTTTTCTTTTTTTTTTTGTACGACCACATATGTATTGTAAAGGTTAGAGAGCTACACCTAATATCATACACCATTTACTAAATTATCTATCCATTGAGGTCCGGATACATAGTACACTAATAATGAGTATTATTTATAAGTCCGATTTCTAACCTATCATTTGCGGATAGGGACAGTTAGCTGCCGGTTTTAAAACTTCAATCCTGTTGAAGCGTTTTTAGGCAATCGACATAATATTCTGAGAAAGGATGAGCCCTTGAATTTAAGCTAGTTGTCGTGGTTAAGGCACACCGTCAGAAAATTCTTAATTTTTGTATATTTATTAAGAACATGATAATACAATTACCCTGAAAATTTGAAGTCGATCGACCGTATATAATCCGAGATAAATTCAATTAAAAATTGGATAATTAACATTGCTTGTATACGATCTCTGTAGTTCTGAACCAGTTTCTGATTTATAAAAAAAGAACTAACTGTCAGAAACTTTCCAAAAACTGACAGTCTTTCAATGCATTTGTTATGAGTTTAAAAAAAAATAAGAAATTTTTTTTGACCGTCTAATTATTTATAAATAACGGTTTAAAGTTCAACAATTTATAGAAAAGTATACATGCATATGAATACTGTATGGGTTACGTTTCCACGGGTACAGTCTTGCGTGCAAATTATGGATCACTTAGCTACAAGATAGTAAACTGTAATCTATAACTTTTTGACAATATTGTACCACGACAACTATCTTAATAGAAAAACTTAGAACAGCATGTCATTCCACACGTTTCAAATCAAATTTTCTGATAGAGATAAGACGTATCAACAATCTTTTATATACGTTGCAACCATTATATGGAAGGATCTCTTAAAAATTGTAAAAAAATAATTTTTCAGATCGTATAGACGGTAAGATAGGCTTTGCCTTTGAAGAACCATTCAGACGCTTGGCAGATAATGAAAACCAGTGCAAATTAATCAAGATGGTCGGTTTTTAGGCGGTCAACTTCACAGTACAAGTGAGGTTATATAGCATGGGAACCATTCAGATGTTGTCAGAAATCATAGAAAAAAACATGGAAAGCCTTGAATCTGCATACTTTGTAGTGCAGTTCAGACATAAAAATGCCTGCAACATTCATACTCTCGCTGACTATAAACTCACTCTTTGCCGGGCGGCGTTTATCACAGAATACAAATTTTGTGTTTTGTGACGTTTATACAATTCGGTTGTCGCCGTCCGAACTGTATAGCCACCTCTACTTACAATAGACAAGAGTCCGCGGACCCTCTTAGATGTACCATTATGAATTGAAGAAACGCTTTGGAACTAGGTAATTGCTTACAATCGATTGATGTTTACAAGCCCGTCTATCGGTATTGTGCAGTGAAGTTATTGTAAAACTGCTTGATATCTGTGAGAGAGATGAAGAAGAGAGGCGGGGTAATGAGATGCCATTAGGCACTATTAGTGCCCAGGTCGGCACTACATTATGTACTGTGTGTTTCTATTCCCCTGTTGAGGTCGTTGGATTAATTCAAACAGACACCGATTTACAATTTTGTACATTCTCTCTTAGATTTTCATTTGAGGTTTTGTAGATTTGAACTTATATTAACACAGTGGAGATTTTCTATTGCTGACTCTTGTTAACCATTCGATGCAATTTTGCAAGTTCCCTTAATGGTGTTCGCCTTTGGGTTAGAGATGGGAAAAAAGGGTCTGCATCTTTGCATTTGGATCCCGTATGTGAGCCGGCTCACTGAACCGGTTCAAGAAGAGCCGAGTTCTGAATATGTTACTGCAGTCTGCCACTGAGTTACCTAGTTCAGTCACTTATATCACGACCTGTATAGAATCAAGAATGCATAGCCAAACACGTGATGCATGAGTCATTTGAGCTGGCAGATGAATCAAAGCAAGAACTGATACGTAAGTGTAAAATGTGCTTCTGTGTGTTAAGTGTTTCACTGAGTTATGCGGATCCGTTGATCCGTCGGCTCAAAAAAAAGTGAGTCGGCTCTCACGGATCTTCTGTCGGAGTCGGCTCTTTCAACCGGTTTAGATCTGAGTTACCCAACTCTACTTTGGGTCAAATTTGAATCGCTGCACTTCCGCTCATGGGTGTTATGTATTTAACAAATTGTGCGTTGGACATAACCAAAAAAACAAATATTCTAATTTTGAAGGATATCATTTTTGATCGGTTTTACCAATTAGAACGTATTTTTTTAATCTCAAATATATAAAGGACTGTTTCTTTCATGAAAATTTCTTTACACCTTTTGATCGAAAACATTCTGTATACATCATAATGGGTTATGTGTATGTAATTTTATCACATTACTGGGCTGCGTGTGGACGGATCACTGTATTTTGATATCTGTATAATCTATGGTCGTGAATAATTCTATATTGTACGAATGTTGTATTATTTATGTATTTACCGCTGAGGGGGCGCCAATGCTGGACTGATTGCATCGCCAAGCTGATACAACAGGGGGGTATTATATTGGCGAATATTAACTAAAAATAATAGAAAACAGTATCACGCGTAATTGGAATAATGAAAATAAATCAATTTAAACACTCATTGATTGCAACGTTTCGTCTTTTAGTGTGTTGATTCTCATCCATGTTTATTTATATTAATAAGTTAATTGGGAACTTGGATATTTTGAAAATTTAGCATCAATTTATTAATATCCAAGTTCCCAATTAACTTATTAATGATTCGTCTTTTCTTTAATTATATGAATGTTAATTTTTGTAAACATTTTTTAGAGCTTGAAAAAGTCTTAATTAAAGAAAAGACGAAACGTTGCAATCAATGAGTGTTTAAATTGATTTATTTTCATTATTCCAATTATCCGTGATACTGTTTTCTATTATAACATATATCTGGAATTGAACTTTAAAGAAGAATTAACTAAAAATTAAAAAAAAAACGCTCAGATTTCAACAAGTTGAACATAGAAAAATCACAAGCTATAGCATTGTTGCAGTGGAAGCGGATTTATATTATTTTTATTTTCATAAATTTTAAAAAACAATTTAAATGTTATGTACGTTTTTTAAACATTTATTATAACTATATATTTACTATTAATATTTCACTATATATTACAATACATTCAATACGTTCATTCAAATGATTTCGCGAGAATATAGTTAACGAAATTTAACAAAAGATAAAATTAATAAAAATATTTTATTTTGAAGTGTATCTTTTTCTAGGTTAGCGACTAAATGACCTGCCTTTACCTATTTCAATGAATTTTAAACAGTCCTGTTACATAACAGATATAGCTGTACAAGATCTTTGCGCAAATTGTTTTCGAACAATTTAACGGCGCAAAGACCGCGACATTTTTACGATATTTTTCAAATCCGCGTAAAGAGAATGATACGTTGATTTATTAACAAGAAAACGTTAGTAGTTTAAGACGGACAAATAGACGGAAAGATAACCGGTATGCTTCTACGTATCGACTACATTTTGTCTGTGTGAATTAGATTTAGGGCTGACAAATAGGGAGCCATGATCAATATAATTTTTATTTTGTCGAATATATCATGGCATACTGACGTCAATTCCGCTTACTTTTTGAAGAGTCATAGACTATATAAATAAATGATAATATTATCACGGGTATTTGGCCAATTCAATGTTAAAACAATTAAACAATTATTGGTATGCGACGTTTCGTCTTTTAATTAAGTCTTTATAAAAAGACGAATTGTTTGTTTGAACATTGAATTGTCCAAATACACATGACAGTATAATTTATTAATTTGTTTATTAATTTAATTTGTTATTAGTGTATTTGTCATATGGCAACATACACTATTGGCGTTGGTCGGATGGCGGGACCTAGGGGTCGGACCAAAGTTTCTCGCCGTTTCATAACCTCCTAAACACTTTGGCACCATTTTTAAAAATGTTTATATATATATATATTTATATACGTATATATATATATATATATATATACGTATATATATATATATATATATATATATATATATATATATATATATATATATATATATATATATATGTGTACGGTCAATAACTTTCGAAAGAGTTAATTGATTTTAACGAAATTTGGCCCACGTATTGAAATCCATTACCGCCAGAAGCCTATTTAAAATGGGCGTAATCGGGCCATTTTAAGGGTAGTTTTTAGGGGTTGAAAAATGTTTTTGGGCCCCAAAATACCGAAAAAATTCTCAGAATCGTTTCAAAATTGACATTTAACCCGTTAGTAGCAATTAAAAAGTGTCCCTAAAATTTTAATAAAATTGGCCCAACAGGACCGGACTTTTTTGAAAACACTAATTTGTAGATAGTGACTTATTTATTGAAGGGTGTATTTAATTCGTTGTAGACGTTAAATTGATAATAATATTGCAGTTAGGAGAAAAAAAAATGTTATTTTAAGGGGTGTATTAAGGAGTTAAATTTTTAATTTGGCCCAAAAACTAACTTAAGTTCGCGTAATAAAGCCACACTGCCTGTATAAGCAAATACACTATATTGTCGGCAGGGTTTTGGCACTGCGACCCGGGTTTTTAATTAATTTGTTTGGTGATCTACATAAATAAAATTGAGATAAAAATGTCGGTCTTAGCGAAAAATTTCATAACATCAGGGTGCCAGAGTTCATCCTGTCACAACCTCTTGGTAGCTAAAACTTTTTAATTTCAGGAAGAATAAAAATAATAATTATTGTGCTCCTTATTTGTCTGCCCCACTTTATCTATGTATTCGATACGTTAAATCTAGCGGTGGGTTCTTCTATAAATCTTCTGTGTCAGACGATGGAGCCCTTATTGGATCAGATCACCTGTCTGACATAATAACATGTATGAATGCTTTGCTTCAGCGCTTGTTGTATGCCTTAGAAATGATTTCGGAATCATTGCAGTACCTATTAAGGAAATTGAATTGATGCAGTGATTTCTGTCTGTCGAAGAAACGTGTCTGTGTGAAAATAAAATGGACACAAATTGATATTCTTTATAAATGGCGTATACAATAAAATAATTATTTCTCGATATATCGATATAATAATAACGATGTTTTCATATTTACTTATATGAATGGTTTGAAAATAAAATAATGGTACCAGTTTGTGCGTTGGAATGTTTTTTATCGATGCAGTAATTTATTTATTTGTAGGAATCATTTATATTAAAGGGGTAATGGGTGTTGATTTTACACATAATGTTGCCATATTGGCGTTACTAGGATTTGACGTTGAAAGAGGTCGGGACTTCTGTATGTCTGTATGTCAATTTTTGCCAAATTAATTACTATAACTTTTTATGTACCTATGTACTTTCTTTAAGTTAACGCCCACTTCAAAACTTTATTATTTTTCGGTTTTTCGTGACTTTTTTTGAAGGAAGTTTCTTTTTTTTTTTGTTTAATTTTTTGGTGGATTTTATACGCTGTTTTCACGTTATTAACCGCCATCTAATATTTTATTACTGAACTAGAAAAAAACTGTTAAAAAGAGTCATTAAAATCGGTTCACAAATGCTGGAGATATGAAGTAACATATTATAAAAGAAACTTTTTTTGTGTTGATAAAAAAATGACAACCAATTTTAATAAAAATCATATGGGACTATTCCTTAATCATTTTGAACAAAATGGAGTCGTAATTCTTCAAATCAGTTATGGCTGAACTAACAAAAAAATATAAATAACCCCCTTTTTTATGTTAATTATGTTAATTATGTTAATACATCGAAAAAAAGTGAAAAAAGTTTAGGAAGAGTCTACCCGCCCCCCTTCTCTAGTTGTGGCTATGGATGCTGCAGTTATAAAGCTTAAACTAGCCTTTACCCGCGGTTTTACTCGTATTAATGTTGTTTTTCTTACCACTGATTAGTAGAAGCGTGATATATAGGCCTGGTTTGTTCTAATTCCTGCTATATAACAGAGATCAAAATCGGTTTAGTACCTTTTTAATTAACTCGGAACAAACTAAAAAATAGATAAAAAAAGAGTTGGTCTAGGTATCTTATTTAAAGCTGTGCTTCTAAGTCGAAAAATTAAAAATTTTCAATTGCAAAGTTGCAAATTTATATATATATTGCGATAAAATAAGTAAACATTTTTCGATATATTTCTGTCTCTGAATTTTTAATTTTGGACTTTTCCTAACTGAAGTTACAAAAGGAAAATATTCGAACCAGATAAGATAAAGATCACTTTTTTAGATAAAATTATTTTATTTTCATTTCAGTTCAATTAGTTTTTCAATGTCGAAATAACAAACCAATCACAGGATCAAACAAAGGATATGCATTATTATGATTAATTTAATTCAATTTGAACATTAAAATCAAATTATTTCGTTGGAAAATATTTTATCAGGAATCAGATTTATATATTTAAAAACTAATTTAGATTTAAAAATGAAACACATATTATAATAGTAGGTAACTAAGTTGCATAATATGTTATGTTTACGTATATTATATTTACTAATAAAGTATTTGTGTTAGGTTTACATAGATTGACTCAATAGAACTTCCGTACTAACAGATATTAAAACAGTTGTAGCACCAAAATTTCTTTCTTTCTTCTAGACTATAGTTCATTGGTATTTCTACCTGAAGTTTCATTTACAACTGCGGTAGTCGGAAGATATTATCAAAGGCGGCTAGAAGGACACCTCGCCCGTTTCCACATCGCCTTTGATAATATCTACCACAGTTGTAGACGAAATGTTGGGTAGAAATACTAATGAACCACGGTCTATATAAGCTCGGAAACCAAAAAGATTTGGAACAACGCCGGCCGTGAAAGTTGGTTATAGTTGTAGTAGATTACAACTTTTGTTAGTGACTCAAGATATAAAAAAAATTTGAACACAGAAAAGATTCTGACCTGAACCTTGGTTGCCAAATTGGTCTGATTTCTAATTTTCAATTTTGAATATATGTAACAAAATTGTACTAATATTTATGACTCATTATAATAATTTATCAATAAAAATATACCAAACAAAAAAGTAAATATCCATTGTTACGATTAATCCAATCCACGTTCCTCTCATCAATAATCAAAAACTAACTCGAAAATTGACTAAGTGTACACGTGAACGACACGGTTCAGTCAGTCACTAGAAATATTTAGCCTGCTGGTGATGTATTGAAGATCATTATTCCAATGGTCGAATGTAACAATCAGAGTAATTTAGCGCTTGGATGGTGTGGTTTGCTCTTTGCTCTATAGGTTCAGTGTTCGATCACCGACCGCAAATTCAACACTTCTTATATATGCGCTTATATTTTATGTACATTTTATACAGCTGTCCCGATACTATTGGAATGAAAATAAATAAAAGTTTTATTTTTATCAAATTACGAAAAAATATGCACCATTTTCCAGATTTTTGGAAATCATTGCAATACAGGATCCCACCAATGCGTCATCATATTAAGATTTCACTTTTAAATTTGAAAAATAAACAGCTTGCAAACAAATTTGTACTCGTAGCCATTGTAAGGTAAGTTTCCAAGGCACAAGTATCATTACATTGCAACTAGAGAGTTGGGACCTTTATTGAAATTCCATCCCTAAAGAGGTAATCTAATACAAGGTAGATGATTTTGTTGCAAATGATTTGTAAACATATCTTTCTTCTTTGACGAATCCTATACGTATTTGTATGTCTTTGGATCAATAAATTCTATTCTATTCTATTCAATATAAAAAACAGTGTTCGGAACCTATGCGTTCCTATACCGTTCATCCGTTACGATGAAACTTTGGTGAGCTAATATAAGCGCGCTCGCGAAAGTTTTTCACCAAAAAAATCTTATTCTTGTTAAATCAATGTCTTGCCGGGCGGGGTCAAGCTCCACGTGGCAAGACTGTTATAGTGTGGAACCGAAGGCTCCACTATTGTTGCTTTTGCCGTGTTTGATCTCAATCACGTGCAGAGCCGCATGTAGCGGCTAGTAGGAAATAAAGAGCGAAAAATTTTATTAGTTTCATTTTTTATACATAATTACTTTGAGAATTTTGTTATTTCAAAAATTAATATTAGGTAAAAAATGTTAAATTTGGCATCATAAAATAGATTAAATAAAAAAATAAAAAAAATTGAAAAAATGGCAGCCAGTGTCGTAACTTTTACGTGAAGAACGTTAGCTTCGGTGTGATGGACCTTAGCAGTTCTAGATTTTGCTAGTAGAATTAGATGTGTTAGACGAACGTAAAAACTAACTGACAAGATTACCAAGATCGTGGGAATGCCTTGACGTTACCATGACTATATTACAAACATTGGATTTTCAGGTTCTAATTTGAGAATTCACTGATAAATAGTAGGTGTGTTTGGTATCGAACTACAGTGTAAAAAAGTGCTAACACTTTTGATACTATTGCGTTTATTATATAAAAGTGTAAGATGCACCGACTTATTTGGTATTTGTGTGAAATCCGTCACGTATGTGTCATTTATCAATTTTGTACAATCTACTCAGAATCACTAACACGTTTGTTACAAGTGTACAACAATTTACTTTTTTTTAATATAAATTGCACTGGGTTATCTGAATACTAAATATACTTAATATAAATTATTTTCATAGTTCATTATAAAAAAAAAAAAACCGGGTCGCAGTGCCAAAACCCTGCCGACAATATAGTGTATTTGTTTATAGAGGCAGTGTCACTTTATTACGCGAACTTGTTGGTTTTTGGGCAAAATTAAAAATTTGACTCCTTAATACACCCCTTAAAATAACATTTTTTTTTATAATTGCAATATTATTATCAATCTAACGTCTACACCGAATTAAATACACCCTTCAATAAATAAGTCACTATCTACAAATTAGTGTTTTCAAAAAATTTGTAAGTCCGGTCCTGTTGGGTCGATTTTATTAAAATTTTTGAGACACTTTTTAATTGCTACTAACGGGTTAAATGTCAATTTTGAAACGATTCTGAGAATTTTTTCGGTATTTTGGGGCCCAAAAACATTTTTCAACCCCTAAAATCTACCCTTAAAATGGCCCGATTACGCACATTTTAAATAGGCTTCTGGCGGTGATGGATTTCAAAACGTAGGCCAAATTTCGTTAACATCAATTAACTTCTTCGAAAGTTATTGCCCGTACACACATATATATATATATATATATATATATATATATACATATATATATAAACATTTTTAAAAATGGTGCCAAAGTGTTTAGGAGGTTATGAAACGTCGAGAAATTTTGGTCCGACCCCTAGGTCTCGCCATCCGACCGACGCCAATAGTGTATGTTGCCATATGGCAAATACACTAAAAACTTGAATCGTTATTAGTCACAGATAACTCTTGCAATGTGGTCTTGATATTTGTTTCTTAACCAGCTTGTAAACGCTATTGCGAGAGAAAATTGCATTTTTATCGGTTTGTAGATAATTATCGATCGTCTGTATATAACTGATCTATAATCATTCATTCAGTTACACAAGAAAAGTAATAATATGAAGGTGTAGTTTTATAAATAACATGTATTTGTTGCAGCAACGACTTTTTGTTATTGATATAATATTACCTGTAACAAGGGACTCCATGTAACCGCAATAACCACTACCAATATCCTGTCCCGCGCGTTCAAAAACAAAACACTGTCGATCAGTGGTGTGCGGTGGAAGTGCGATGGTACTCATTAGGAAATTACAGTAGGAACTTAATATATTATAATGGTTGTCTTGTTTTGTTTTATTCATCAAGTTGTCTGATGGACGCTTAGTTTATTTTCTCTGTAGCAATTGTTGGACAAAAGAGACCAAACGCATTATTCAAGTCTAGGTTAAATTCCAAATAACTTTTCGATCAATTCAAATAAATAAAATGACTATTCCACAGTTTCGCCCAGTTATACACACAACTGCAGTAGAGCGTAACAATTTTTTAAAGTGAAACTTCTTTACCGACGTATTTGTTCGAAATTTTCTGGGAAATGATTCAACGGCGAGTTGTTACAAGAGAAACCTTGGTAACACAAAATGGATAACGCATCAATAAAAAGAGTTCTATAAAGAAGTTTCACTTCCCTCGTGAGGTTATGTGTGTTTCTATTGAAGTGAAACTTCTTTAGCGACATATCTGTTTGGAATTTTCTGTAACGTTAAAGGGGAAATGATTCAACGACGGGGAATGTAAGAGAAACCTTGGTAACGCAAAATGGATAACGCATCATCACTTCTTCCATGAGCTTATGTAGGTAAGGCTGACATGTTTTTTTTTTGTATTATATTTCGGAACACGATTGGCACCAGTACGTGCGAGTTTTTGTATCAATATAATTCTATACTAATATTATAAAAGTTTTATGTTTGTTTGTCGCGACTAATCTCAAGAAATACTGAACGATTTGAAAAATTCTTTCACTAAGCTTGCTTCTTCCCAAGTGATACAGGCTCTTGATTATTTCGCTGGAAAACTAAAATTTACCTGGTTAAAGTCGGGCTAGAAAGCCAGGGAATTATACGGAAATTGAGTCAACAGAAAAATAAAAATATAATTGTAAATTGTCTTAATAATTGCACAATTTATGGAATATTTAGACTTAGATATTTTAATAATTTGTGATTCTGTTTGTCAATTTGTGCGGCTTTCGTAGGTAACTTCAAAGTGGACATAAATAAGGATTTTTTTACATTAAACTTGCGGTACTCTAGCATTACAAAAGTAATTAATATAGTGAGCAACTAAAAGAAGTAAAGTAAATAATAAATACCAATATTATTTTCCTAATGACCCTAAATGGATTTAATCAAATAATATCTGTATACGTAGGTATATAATAAAGACATTAAAATAAACAAAAAATGTCATCAAAATTATACAGGATGTTCTCTGATTGTACAATAATTTTATGTAATAAATTATTATTTAATGATACATAAAATTTCATTAAGATAAATCATAAAAAAGTATTATATGCAATGGGTTATATTTTTTTACTGAAGACCAGTTTATATTCTTCTAATGAGAAATAAGACATTGTAGGTTTTAAATAATATTTGTCGTTTTTTTTGTTATGTGGTCTATGCGATTTATTTGTTTAATAATTGTTAATAATTAGCGTGAATGAAAAGACATTATTTTCAAGTTTTATCGGTAGATATTTCAGTTTTTATGGTATTCTTCGGTGTTTTTTTTTAAAGCTTATACATATAGTTATAAAATTATAAAAAATGCTCTGCTCGATGTCTGAATTATATCATGGCGGCATAAAATAATACAATTGTATGTGTCTTAATTTTCTTCTTTTTTTATATTAAATTTAAGGAATGTCAGGATTTTTTTCTTATTTTTTATTTAACTTTCACATCTTCGAACCTATTTTTTACTCATTTCCCGTCATCCGTTTGAGTTAAAATTTTGTTCACGTTTGTAGTTCCTATGACAACACATTATTATGGCTTTCGTTCGGGTGCAAATCGCACTTTTCTGAAATCAGGGGAAAAAACGTTTTATGTTAAACGATTATATTGAAAAAAGCTAGAAAACAATTATGAATCACCAATCTGAGACTTTGTCCAATCTAAAATAAAACTTTCTTTTGCCGAAGATTGGAAATGATATCCGGCTTTAGTCTATTCGATCTTAATATTACAAAATGTGCCCCACAATCAAGCCCCAGATTGGTGACCCATAATTATTTTCTAGCTTTTGGTACCTACTATAAAAACGTTTATCATAAAAATTTTTTTTTGTATATTTTTAAATAAGCGAGCTGACAAAGAACCTTAAGATCATCGGTGTGTGAGTGATTGATTTAGTATAATTTCATTTAATGTCCATAATATTGATGAATCAATTTAGCTTCACGTGACTCGATGTGTATCATAATTTGCATCTAAAATCTGATAATGTTTCCATACAAAATAAGCAATAAATATAAAGGTAAACTGACCAGTGCTGTATTGTAAAGTGAGTAGTCAGTTCTGAGCATTTTTTTTTAATTCGACTCAAATTTTTTACAATTTGAAAAAATGTCTTTATTAGCACTTATTTCACCTGAGCTACCTTATTTATAAATAGGGTAAATTCTAATATAATTTCCTTTCGTAATTTTAGTAATATTTTTTTATAGAACAATTTTCGCAGGTTTTGTAGAAAATGTTCTTGTGGCGATTTTTTCATTGCAAAAAAGTGTCCGCCAATATTAAATTAAATACTTAAATTGTGAAAAATACAAAAGTTGGCTGTTACTTAATGCAATCAGGATGTCTTTTTCGATAAGCATGGATAATTTGAATAAAATCGATTTTTCAGAAAAATTGCAAACGTTTGATAATCGCTTGTGTACAAAATCTGTAAGTTGAAAAATTACATGTAATTTCCTAGACTTGAGGAAGAGGGCATATTGTTCGAAACGTCGGCATAATACAACATTTAAGAACATTTATTTATAGCTTTACCCGAAATGTCCAAATTTTAATCAAAAATTGCAAATGAAATTGATTAATAAATTAAAATTCAAACAACAGCTTACCTTCTTTTTGACAAAGTGGATCAGCGAAGATATTGTTTGATAATCTGCGTTATGTGAACATGACCTGAGGGACAAAATAAAAAAAAATTAGAAACAGAAATTTGTAATAGGGAGTAAAAGTGGTAGAATGTTATAAAAATTGAATTATCCTCCTTTCAAATTTGTAATGGTTGTTCAAATATTTATTTTAACAAATTTGGGGTAAAGGGTAATTCAGGCAGCGACAATCTCGGAGTTTCGAGTTATTTGGAAACGGCAGTTTGTCAATAAAAGTGAATTTATTTGTGTAAATGGGAGTATAGTCATTTATTACTTATTTAAACATGCAATACTTAGCTTAGATTAAAAATGTTAATTTAAGTGCAATTTAACCCGAATTAAAAAAAAGTTTTATATTTCAAACAAAAATATTTTTGAACATATTTGCACGAAGACTTGACCGTGTGAACGGAGCTTTTTTACTTTTTCAAACTACATTATGAACGGCTAGTGCTACACGTGATAAGATCAATATTAATGCTAACAATATTTTATTCAATAATTGAACACTAATTCAACAATACATGTTATATGATTATAATACAATTCAGTGGTCATTATGATGTCACTAACGTTTATACCGTATGTCTTAATATTAGTTTATGCATCTCGTTTGTACTGAAAGGTATTATCACGAGAGGTGACATAGTGTTAACACGAGAGGTGACATAGTGTTAACACGAGTGATTTAGCAAGTGTTAACAGTCACTCAAGCGATATTTTCATTTTAAAAAAGATAAGTACTACGTTTTTACACGTACCTCCTGTAAAATAGCTGTTTTTTGCATTATAATAGGTATTTTTGTAATATTTTAGACACTTCAGTTTATGATAGCGACGTCTACTCAGACTGTCTATTTTGCTCATATAGATTTAAATGACAAATGACAGAGATATGGATTGCTGAAATCGAATTACTTTTGTTTTACTTTCGCACTAGCGCGAAATGTATCATTCGGCATACTTGCACGAAAAGCAGCTGTTTTATAGAGAATGGTGCAAGAACTGAATTTGACGTAGATTAGATTTTTAGTTGGTCAATAGAAACATCTGTGAGGTGTTAAAAATTATCTTAACGTAGATCTTTTTTGCAAAATTTCTAAAAATGCAGTAATGTTAAAAATGCATTCGACAATAATTTCCTCATCTTTGGTTGATTTATAAATCTAGATTAAAGAATGTTATTTGTTTTTAAATAAGAGGCGATCTCCATTTCGTTTGAAAAGGTAGATTTTAAAATAAAAGCCGTACCAGAAACTCAGTTTTTACAGAAACTAGTTGGACCCAGACTAAGCCAATACGTACGCGTGCAGCATTTCTTTTAAAGTATCTATCGTCACAATCTTTTTCGTACACCTTTTTAAATCGTTGCTAGAACAAAGGTCCTTAAAATGTTATATCGTTTCTTTAACTGTCTTTGAAGTGCATTTTAATTTTGTCAAACATTCTGTAGAGATAACGAAACGAGCATATTCCGTGATGAGATATGTTTTGCTATATGAGTAGAAGATTAAAATCAATTTTGTGTGGACTGTGTATATAATTTTAGTATTTCATTACTTCATCAAACCATCCATGCTAATATCAAAACTATTTACAAACATACAATAATTTCAAAAGAAAATTCATTTTTGACGTTTGTGATTTGAATTTAGATAAACATTACCTATATTTTATTTTTATTTTTTGTTTCAGGTATTTCATACTTTCATTCCAAAGGCGTCAAGGGTAATATTTAAAATTTAATTTTTACAATAAGATATATATGGAGTAGTATCGTTTAGAGAAGATAATAACGTCATTTCTGCGCGCAAACGAATTTCGAATCGGACGGTTCTGTTTTCTAACAAGAGGTGATCCTATGAATATGGTCATTTATTTGTTCGTCGCTATTCAAAATGCACCATTCACAGTACAGATCAGCGTTGCCACACGTCCCGATTTTGGCGGGACATCCCGATTTTTAAATTAAAATTAAATGTCCCGTGCGGGACAGGCTCAGTCCCGCTTTTCGGGGATAACTCGACCGTGCGTAAATAATTATTCTCTTATTGTAAGCTGCAATTTGTAACACTCACTACTCAGACTATTGTTTGAAACGCCATATTTTTCTAATAAATAAAACTTTTTTGATTTTGATTTCTGTTTTTTTTATTTTTTTTATTCAGAAGACGAATAAGACTCAATTATTTAACGATAGGGTAAATCTGATTTAAAATATCATATTTTTATTAAAATGCATTTTCTATGGCTATTTTTGCTATCTATTGTCACGTAAACGTAATTTGAACTCAAATAAAAAGATGAATATTTAAAAACTTCTGATTATATATGTTTTTTTACTATGTCCCGCTTTCGACGAAAGAATCCCGCTTTTTTCACTCAAAAAGTTCCAAAATCCCGACTTGGCAAAAAAAAAATCTGGCAACGCTGGTACAGATATAGTTTATGATTGCCCTGTAATTACAAATTACGCCGCTACTGATCGCTTTTTCCATTTTCTTATAACGCAGATTACCCCACCTTCTCTGAACGATATTACTCTACCATATTGTACACGCATAAATAACTATGCAAAATGACAAACAATAATCCAAATAATATCAGAAGAGAACCAGAAAAGTACTTAATTTTTTTATGTATTACTAGCCCTTAATTTGAGATAAAACAACGTTTTATAGCCCGCTCGGCAGCGACAATCGTATTATAATCCTGCCTCGTGGCAGCGACAACAGAAGTAGAGCAAACCAACATAAATCTAATAAGAAAAACCCGGGTCGCAGTGCCAAAACCCTACCGACAATATAGTGTATTTGCTTGTATAGGGCCGTATGGTTTTATACTTTTATTATGTGAAATTAAGTTTGTTTTTGGGCAAAATAAAAAATTTAACCCCTTAATACACCCCTTAAAATAATATTTTTTTTCTGTAATATTATTACCAATCTAACGTCTACACCGAATTAAATACACCCTTCAATAAATAAGTCAATATCTGCAAATTAGTGTTTTCAAACAATTTGGAAGTCCGGTCCTGTTGAGCCGATTTTATTAAAATTTTAGAGGCACTTTTTAATTGCTACTAACGGATTAAATGTTAATTTTGAAACGATTCTGAGAATTTTTTCGGTATTTTGGGGCCCAAAAACATTTTTCAAGCCCCAAAAACTACCTTTAAAATAGCCCGATTACTCCCATTTTAAATAGGCTTCTTGCGGTGATGGATTTTAACACGTGGGCCAAATTTCGTTGAAATCAATTAACTCTTTCGAAAGTTATTGCCCGTACACACACACACACACACACACACACACACATATATATATATATATATATATATATATATATATATATCTATATATATATATATATACTTATATATATATAGACGTATATAAATATATATATATATATATATATATATATATATAAACATTTTTAAAAATGATGCCAATGTGTTTAGGAGGTTATGAAACGTCGAGAAATTTTGGTCCAAGCCCTAGGTCCCGCCATCCGACCGACGCCAATAGTGTGTTGCCATATGGCAAATACACTAATAAGGTTTTTTTAAATGTTGACCAGAGATCTTCGCAGGCGTGCGAACAACTCATCAAATTTTCATCGTAATCAATGGTTAAGGAACGCATAGGAGATGGACAGACAAGCAAACAAACACTCATTTTTATATATAATGATTTCTTTAAATTTTGTTCGAAAAAGAAGTTTACAAAAATCTATTACACATAACATTGGGTTAATTGATCCCCCAACAAAATTTAAAATTACTTTTTCTTGATAATTGAATTATTACTGAATACGGTCGGCGCATATGGAATCGATTAGTGCCCGGTAAATATTTTGATTAGTGTGTCCCTGGTAGTGCCATTACTCGTAACAATACTGAGATAATTTTGACCACTCCCGAAAAAAGTCGATTATTCGTCTCAATAAGTTGTAGTAATTAATTCGGTGCTTTCGTGGTGGGAATTGCGAAAAGTTCTTCAATGCAATTTAATTTTTTTCTGAACTGCGTTTAATTTAAACTTAATTTGAATTTGTTTTAATTTTATCCGTATTTCCTGTGTCAATCAATTTCAAAAAACAAAAAATATATTTACATATATTTCAATTTTCCGCTTCATTAACAAATCTTTAAAAAAATCACTGGTCGCAGTGCAGAACCCTGCTGACAAAATACTATTGCGCTATTACATGCATTGCAGCATTTTACGCGTGAATTACTAGATCCCTGGTGACTGAAACGTGAGTAGTCTGTTGTCTTAACTAGCGGCCCGGCCCGGCTTCGCCCGGATTGCCTATTAAAGATAGATTACGATGCAGTGGACTTTCTTATAGAAATAATAGGCGAATTTGCCCGGTGTTGTTTTCTATTTATTATTAATAGCCGCTATCCGTGGCCCCGCACGCGATAGAGATAAAAAACGGCGGTGAGAGCGGTTTAAAACGTGTCTTTTGAAAAAATAAAAAAATAAAAAAAAACATTAACTAATACACCCTTTCAAATTATTACATTTTACTTAATTTTAATATTGGCTAAGCATTTTATTAACTTGACGTGTGTACATAAAGCCAACTTTTTCTTAAATTTTGTCTCGTTCCGTGTGATTCTGATAAAATGCTAATACATTTTAATCTCTACTAAAGGGTAAAAATTCGATTTTGAAATAATTTCGCAGATTTATTTTTAACTATATCTTTAAAATTAATAATTTTAAATATACAATGCGTATATTTCGTTGAAATCAATTTTCAAAAATGGGGCAGATGTTCAAAATAATATGTAATAATTCCGGTATCTGAGCAAAATCAATAGTGTATGTATGTATCGCGTACTATGTGTCTAGGCAGATAACACTAATTAAATAATTGTAAGACTTGTGTAATAGGCGATTTAAATCATGTAATGTTTATTTACATAAAACACGTTATATTTAATCAATGTTTAAACATTTTTTTTGCTAGTAATTAAAGTGCCGGCTCCAGCATCTAATAAATTTCACTTAGAATGATAAATTAGTTTTTTAGTTACGTAAATAAGTTAAAAAATATTTAACTAAATTATAGCGACTAATTATTTTCAAATAGAAAATTTGTAGTAACAATTTTTAAACGAAGTACATAAAAAAGCTTCTGAAAGTTGATTAGTTTTATGTAAACACAGTTATTTGTTAGAAGTTAGATCAGCGTTTCTAAACAAATGGTCGTTCGCTTTAGTAATTTAGAGTGACTATACGTGGCTTTTTAGATTTAACATTAAGAACAATCAGTTATAAAATAATCACGCATTATATCTATACATAGTATTTTTTACATATATAGCTATTTTCAAATTTTTTTACAGTTCAATGGTAATCAAGACTGCGTTCAATTCTCAAGTAGTTAGACTATGAGTTACTATGAAAACGGTAGTAAGACTACGCTTATTTTACTTTACACAATTTTACAGCACTAGTGTTAAATGTGTGATTTTACAACTGCTATAACTAGCATGAAAATCAGTTATTTTATAGAAAGATGTACATTATTAAGAAATTCTGGAGTACACTATTGTTATTAATTATTACATTATGTAGCTATAAGCAAGGTTAGTAGATTACAGAGGCTGCCATCAGCGGACTATTCACATAAAAGTCGAGTTAGAACGTTATTAATATGGCGGTTGTCCATACGATTCGAATTTCATATTTTAACTAATATTTTTATTAAGATTTTAATGACATTCTATTTTGTCTTTATTTTACGGTAAATGTTACTGACAATATTTTTCGGAATGGCCCATTTACACAGTTAATTTTTAATATTTGTATTTCGCTGACGTGTCAAATGGATGTACCTACGTCTCAAACGACTTAATAAATATCTATATCTATTTGATAATATCAAAAACTTAGCTAGTACTATGTAAATCTCTTAACTAGAAATTTCAATTTATTGCACGCAATATCAATATTCTGTCTTTTAATGTCTTTGATATTTGTTAAACACTGCCATTAAATTGCCACGCAATCAATTGACAGGTCCTCCGGATGACGTTATGTCCCCACTACTATCCAACGAAACGAGGCTGCCTCTGTAATCTACTAACCTCGGCTATAACGTACAGTCTATGAATAAACAAAACGGCATCGCCACAATGACCGTTCGTTCATTGTTTCGGTTGATTGATTGTTTTATGTTTGGTATATCGTATAGGTACTATGTTTGACTTTATAATTATTGGTAGTACAACTTCAATTTCACGCGTGTTGCCGCATTGTTAACTAGATATGTCCCGCTCTATTGTTTTCTTTCATTTCAATACAAACAACGGTGTCGCCGCTTATTAAAAAAAGCAGGCCCGTATTCCTCATATCATAATAAATACAGTATTCAAATAAGTCTTTTTGACTGATTTATTTTTTGAAGCGAATCTTCTTATAAGTACAAATACAATAAAAGAAAATACTAGCCAAGTTGATCCGCCAGTAATTTATTATAAATAAACTGAAGCGATTCATGAAACTGTGATAATTGCAGGGTTATCGTAGCGAATTTACGTACCTGTGCCTCAAAACGATTACATTTTCATTTTTTGACTTGGAATTTTTGGAGTTACACTATATTCAGGTATATGCTAGGTATTATAATAAATAATATTATAATTAACGAAACAAAAAAATTATAATGAGCCTCACCCTCACAAGCTCACATAAGAAGTTTAATTAAACAGTTATGTAACTTGTTGAAAGTAAATACAGTACAATTTCTTTTAGTTGTATTCACATTATGTTATCACTACTAAATATTAAGGTAGTTGTCGTGGTTAAGGCACACCGTCAGAAAATTCTTAATTTTTGTATACCTATTAAGGACATGATAATACAATTACACCGAAAATTTGAAGTCGATCGACCGTATATAATCCGTGATAAATTCAATTAAAAATTGGATAATTAACATTGATTGACATTGATCTCTGTAGTTCTGAACCAGTTTTTATTTATAAAAAAAGAACTAACTCTCAGAAACTTTCCAAAAACTGACAGTCTTTCAATGCATTTGTTATGAGTTTAAAGAAAAATAAGAAAAAATTTTTGACCGTCTAAACTGGTTCAGAGCTACAGAGATCGTATACAATCAATGTTAATTATCCAATTTTTAATTGAATTTATCTCGGATTATATACGGTCGATCGGCTTCGAATTTTCAGGGTAATTGTATTATCATGTCCTTAATAAGTATACACAAAAATTAAGAATTTTCTGACGGAGTGCCTTAACCACGACAACTACCTTAAATAGCCTGGAATGATTATCGGATATCTATATTATGTTTTAGCTACTCTATAAATGATAGAAAATTATAAAAGAAACAGATCTTTGATCTCAAAAAAATATAATGAAGAAGATACATGCGTGGTTTGGAACTAGACGTTAAATATTACCACGGATAGTTTTATGCAATGATAATCGTGCGATAATAATCAATAATAACTTCCGGCGTGCTGCTTAATGATTATTAAAATAACGTGGAAGAAATACGTTTCCGTCGGACTATGATGTGATTGCACAGTTCAAAGTTTGGTGCAAAATGGAATTTTTCTATTCGAAGTACACAAAGCTGTTGAAATTAAAAACCCACTTGTGGCAAAAAAACTCATGTCATGTACAATTAGGCTTGCCAACTTTAAAATATAAATTTGCGGGAAATAATGATTTCAAATGCGGGACAAGGGTTTAAAAAGCGGGATTCCACTATTTTACTTAGAATACAAAAAAACGTGAAATTTTCTTTACAAATCAGGAGGAGAAGTAAAATAAAACACCTTGTTAGATTAATAATAGTCAATATTTACTAAAAAAAAAACAGTTATAGTGTAATTTAGACTTTATTATGAAAACTATAAATTACTTTTTAAATGAGTATTTTTCTTGACATTTGGCACTTTTAATGATTTTTTTATTTTTAAGTACAACATTGTAAAAAGCTTTGCATGGATAAGAAAAATTTACTTTAACTTGTAGCTCTGACTTTACAGAATCCACATAAAGACGATTATTACAAAGTGAGAAGACTCTCTCTGCTGCTGCATTAGAACACGGAATAGATGCACATACCCTGAGCGGGACGTCTCGTTAAGGGTATCATAAACGGGACGTCCCGCGTATAGCGGGACGGTTGGCAACCCTATATATATAATGTACCTACACTTAAAAATATTTACTTATATTTTCTTTGAATATTTTCTAAGACAAGCCGTGAGTTGGATCGTGTATAGGACAAGTCCACACGATCAATATTGAATATTAATTATATGTATTTAACAAATTAGATTCGAGAAATCTTTTTCAAAAAATCCTAAAATCCACATTTTGCTTAGAGAAAAAACGGGTAGTTTTTTTGATAAAATTTTTTTAATCATATTGGCGGTTTCGATTGACATTCTTACGAAGTCGATATCGTTTTTTAATCACCAGACATCGTGTAAAAATGATTTTTTTGCAGTCTCTTTTTTAAATAAAAAAACGGCTGGACCGACTTTGGTCAAATTTTTTTCGGATCAAAATGACGCTAACAAGCTTCGATTGAGACTCTAACGAAGTCGATATCATTTTTTATTCGCGAATTTTTGTGAAATATTCACCTTTCTTACAGTACCTATGTTTGATTAAACAAAAAAAAATATTTACATCAATACGCGTTGACTGGCACTCTAGCGCAGTAGATATCATTCTTTATCCTCGAGATTTCGTGCTATACATATATAACTACACACACATTTTTTCAAAAATACTATAGTGACCTTGAAACATAACGAAAAATTAAACATTACGAAAAATCCTAATATACTGAAAATTTAAGAAGGTAGAAATGTAATACATGTTAATTTGTAATTATAATTAAAGTATTATAATCCGATTGATCTGTAGAATGGATGCCAAGGCTTGTAATAGAGTATATTCTTATATATTACGCTTAAAATTGCGGTTTAAAACTGCACTAAAAAATGTAGGTACGTTTTACAGCAAAATATAACCATGCGCGAGGTTTGTTCATTTTCTAATAAGATTAGCTCTTACTGGTTGGTGGTCGGCATTAAAATAAAACAGATAGCCGTTGCACTCAGCTGATGCCAGAAATCATCATCGCGAGATATAATATCTCTGTATACATAAGGTAATGTGATAACGAGCTCCAATAATTTGATCACGTATTGATGCATTGTTGAAGCCTCCCCAATCTGACCATGCCTTGTTATATTCAAACTCGTGCAAAACACATACGTGTTAGACTCTAAAACTTAGGTCGGCCAAACACATTATGTTATTATATAAAAGTTACGGCATAACCAAGTCTTATACTATTATAATACATACTTGCTTTGTACTTATGATACTAGCATGGTTGAGGGTCGTGCCAAGGACAACAAGAATCTAGGGATCAAACCATGAGAAGCTCAAAATGCCCGATTGCATCAACACACCCCGCCATAATAGAAATAATTAATATTATTTTCTCTTCTTTTTGGCGCGTTATGGAAAAATGTCGAATGTGAATTTTTACGATGCGCGCGCACACTGTAACATTAAAATTAACAGGATGAAGTTACTTGCAGAAAAAAGCTACCAAGAGTATGGCAGATATTATGTTTGCATGCGCGTAGCGTCTAATATAGCTGTGTTTAATATAATCTCACTCCAATCGTTTCCTCATATTATTTCATTTTATTCGTGGCAAAGAAGTATAACTTTTAACGCGCGTACGCGCACCCGTTTTTTATATAATCATAATAATAACTTTATTAAGAAAAGAAATGACAATTTAAAAATATACAGAGTCTCACTTAAGTTGATTAACAACTTATTAGAATGATATCTTTTATATTTTTTGTAGATTTACTCAACGAAAATTTATTTTTAATGCTACAAGCAATAGTGATTCCAGCACTTATACTTATGACAATGTAATATAAGCTGTACGACTTTATGTATGACTCACTGACATTCCATATTGAGGTACTATATATATAATTAATCCTTACATCATATTATACGATAATTAATATACCGTCGCGTTTTTTTTTTTTTTAAAAAAAAGAAGTGAACTTGGCACGTTCCTAGAGAATATTTTCTGTGGATGGAGGAACACATATCGGACAATAATATTATTAATCCATGGCCGTCTGCGATTGTTTCACGCTTCAATTATTTCAATTTCATGTTTTTTAAATGTACCTCACTTCTTTTGGTTTTAAAACAAATTGTATTGTTTGCCGTTCACGTGTTTTATTATTTACTTTTTTCTGGACAGTGTTGATTATTTTCAACAGTTTGTTTATTTTTCAGTAGTTTTTAACACTGTTGATATAGGATGTAAAAATCAAAGTAATTACATTATTCAGTGAATTGTGCTGAGTAGAAAAACGTGAGTCGAAATCTTCTCTTTTGAATCAAAACAGAGGTAATAATTTTTTCGGTTGTTCAATGCTATTCTGAATATTTAAAGAGCGTTTGATTATTTGAATTTGATATAATTTGATGACAAAATCTAAACTTTACCAAAGTGGATGTTTCCTAAATGTGGTAGACGATTGCAATATTGTTAATTTTTTATTAAATAATAATATAGCGTTCGTCTAATGCCAATTTATATTTTTAATTAGTCGCCATATTGACCACGTTACAATTAAACTCTTCCCATATGCCAAATCTCAAAAACTGGTCGGGGAAGTACCCTTTCAACAATTTGTATTTTCCTATTATAAATACGAAGTCTTGTGATCGTTTGAAAAATTCATTTTGAGATCTTGATGAATTTATACTTTTTCAAGTTCTCCGAATCTAAAGATGTTTTTCAAAAAAATGTCTGTTGAAAATTTGTCTACCTGTTTGTCATGTGTCTATAATCGTACTATTTTTTCTTTCCAAAATTTTCGGTAATTTTAACATATTATGTGATTCTGTAACCGCTGCTAGATTTATGTAACGCTGTACATTGTTTGTCACTTTCTAACGAGTTTAACATTACATACGTTAAATTGAAACAGAAATTTAATAGCGTTGTGCAAATCTAGTTTATAGAATAGGTGCCATAGTTTCTCCATTCAAATCAATGTAAAAATTATCATTTTTCTGGCGCGGTTTCTTTTCATGTATGAACCTCTGAAAATCATTTTAATTTATAGGATATCTATCTCTTATCGATATGACAATGGCTGAGCTGATGTCCATTTATAAAACAAAAACTCATTCTGACATAGTTTTAATAAAATTTCCAATGATGTAAATATTTTCTTCCACGGTTGATTTTTAATCTTCAGAGAGTACATTTTTAATATAAACGATGTTAAATATTTCAACCCAAAAAAACGGCGTTTGTTTGCGTATGTGATTATTTTTGTTGATAAAATAATCAAATAATATAACACGACCGCCGAACCATTTATTGTTAACTTTGAGACCATCGTTAAATCAAGCGAAAAGCGTGCATAATCGCTACATAATGGAGTATGTAATGAACAGTTAAGAGAGGAGACTGTTTTATAATAATCATTATTAGAAGAGAGAATACTGCTGCGTAATCCATCAGCAATATACCTAATAGAAAGCGGGCCATACATGGAGATAATCATATCATGTCGAAGATAAATCTCTGTACGTATCAGCTTGAGTTTTATAATACACTAGTGGCCCAGTCCGGCTTCGCCCGGGTGTAAATGTAATATATAGGATATAAAAGATGAGAATCATTATCATTAAATTCTCAACGTGTATGGAATTTGGGCGAATTCAATCGCTTTTATTTGTGAATGTTCAAAACTCGAAGAAAAATCTTATTTCCCAAAAAGAAATTAAAACATTCTGTTGATCCGATCGCTACCAAACTTCAGAAGATCACCCGCTGGGCTAATCTAAAGATTGTCTGAAAATTTCATCAAAAATGGTCTACCCGTTTGGAGTCTATAGATTACATATACATCGTCTTTTATCTATATAGATTATTAAAATGTAAAAAGTGGTTATAGTGACATAACGATAATAGTTGGACATATAGTATCGCGAAGTTTTTTGTAGTTATTGATATGTTCTTTAATATTGTAGAACATACTTTTGTTCTATCATCAATAGTTTCCGTAGCGCATGCGACGAAAGATGATTTATGGCATTTTTTTACACCTTGGGTTACGTTACTAAAGTTTTAGTAAGGATCCCTAATATTTTCTAGCACTAAATATAGCCTATGTTATTCAGGGTGAATGTAGCTTTCTAATGGTGAAAGAATTTTTTAAATCGGCACAGTAGTTTTTGAGTTTATTCATTACAAACATACACACACACAAAAATACAAATCTTTCCTCTTTATAATATTAGTGTAGACTAGCCATTACCTTCGGCTCCGCACATGAGTGAGATAAAACAATGTTTTATAGAAGTAGTAGAGTCTTCGGCTCCACTGTATTACAGTATTGTAATTCACTAATATTTTGGAGAACTGAACAGTAAATTGTTTTTTCCAAATATCATCTATTTTATAAAGCTAAAAAATCGAAACTACTGAACCTAAAATTTTGATAAAAACAGAGAATATAGAGCCCCACTCATAGTTTACAGGAATACCTAAATCTTAAGATCCTCACGGAAAACGGAATGGTACGGAACCCTCTCCACGCGAGTTCGGCTCGCACTTGATCTGTTTTTTATACAGAGATATCGTCCGTTATTCGCAAGAACTATATATTTCGACTTGTAATTTTATCCCTTTGTAATTTTTATTAAAGGGTGCGTTTCCTGTCCAGACAAATTTTACGTACATTTAATTTTATAGGACCTTGTATCGTGCCGTACAATATAGTCTATAATTCAATATTATGTATTATTATTTACGTTCTCTTTTATCGTATTGCGTTCCTTTGAGGTTTGAAAAGGACAGATTATAATTGTTTATTTTATTTTCATTTTAGGGCATGAAATCGCCCCGGTAATTCCGTTATACGTATACTCTTTATTATATTGCATACTGGATGTTCTTCCAATTTGTGCAATTTGAAATTGTATTGACTGCTTATGTATACAGGCATGTAAAGTGACTCAGAATACACTAGTGCTGTAATGGAAAGTAAAAATACGTGATATAACCAATTCAACGATAATTATCATAAAGTACCTATAAGCTATTATTAAAAATAGGTACATAAAAAAAACACTAGGCTGGAGTAATAATTTTCAGAAATAACCTAGCTGGAGTGAATTTTGTTACACATAAATGTAAAGTGAAAAGCTGCTATTTTTTAAGGGATACGTGCAAAAAACATGATATATAAGGTAATGATATTATGACTCGTGTGACTGTTAAAACTCGCAGACGGTCATTTTTTTCTCATAATGTCACATTTCGTCGTAAAAATCCAATAGGGATGTTGACTGTATTCAAATAAAAACATAATTTTAACGAAAACTAGTAGTTTCTATGATAGAAATACTAAAAAACACTATATTTTTCCTTATTTTTAAGGAATTGAATTAATATTTAATAAATAAAACCCAATAAAATCACTCCCAAGTCACGTGACAACAGACACCAATCAGAGCGCATGACGTCATATGTTCAGCCGCTGTCAAAAAACTTCATTGTTTGGTTGATATTTAGTGTGTAATTTATTATTATTTGTTTATAGGAAACGTCAAATTACATGTAACTATAGCAACGACTACGAAACAACTTTTCATCACCTCAGTTTACTAACGTTTATGAGCACAGAATACGCATCTATAGGATGGTAGCTCCCGTGTAAACTTTTGAGCCTCCTTAGGTATGAACAGGTGACGTCACGCGACTAGTATTGGCGTTTTGGACCGAAATTTGAAACGGGATTTAAAATACATGATTTTTAAGGCTTGAGTTGTATTTAAATAAAAATAATAAATATTTGTGGCAATATTAGGTACTTATGCACGATTTAAAACACTTTCCCAAAAATAGCCAACATCCCTATTACCAACTAAATGCACAATCAATAATTTTTCACAATTTTCAAGATTATGTACGAGTTCTCTAAAAATGCTTTAAAAAGTGGGAGACGGCATTATTTAAAAATTTTTATTACCTACACTCTTGACATGTTCATGGTGGAACATACAGTCGGTATATAAATGTAAAACACATCCTAAAATCCGAGATATATACTTATTTCATGTATCCGGTCTTTTGCTACAGTGACATATTTATTAAGTGTCATTTCTGCGGTCACAGATTGCAGGTTTTTTTACACAGTTGTCTGTTTGAACAAAACCGGTGTGCCGATGTACTGTTTTGCCTGACCACTGTTTTTACTCAATGCCACCCAAAAACTGGTGTCTCGTAGTTCTGTGGGAAAATTATTATTTCAATTATCGTACATTTATTACCTACTGTGCGACTAAAAAAATTATACTAATTTAGGTATACATAATATCAAAAACTAAACACTTATAGTAAATTGTCGTGTTCGCAATTCTGTGAATTTATAGTAGAGATGAAAATCTCTTTTAATCCTATACAGTCAAAGCCCTCTAAGTGCACAGCTCGGAACCGAGGCCCATCCTTTAAGTGCACACTTCCCCTACGATCTTTTTCATCACCACTCTTCTAACTTCCATAGCTATCTTTATTCAATCAGATGCTATAAACAATATCTCGAAAACTCTATGAATATGATGGAAATGGAAAGTTTGAAAATAGCGCGCTTACGGTCGCACGTGATTGGTCGCAGATTATTCGAAGTGGGGGCTGGGGAACGTGCACTTAGAGGGCGAGTTCGTGTGCAGTAACAGAGCGTGTGCATTTAGAGAGCGTGCACTTAGAGGGCTTTGACTGTATGTTGAAGACCACGCACAGTTGTCAAACATAAACCTGCATTACAAGCACAGCGCAGTTCGTGAAGGTACCCATGCTATTAAATGGAGCAGCGCACATTAGACCACCACTTGCAATCAGCAACCTGCAAACAGTAGCCAGCAAAAACCGTCAGTCGAACGCCTGCAACTTCTGTCTAGTCGTGTTGGACCGATCTAGTGTAAGTACTAGCGATGTGTCATTTTCGTTAATTAATTTGCATTAATAAAACTACTTGAAAACTGCAAAATATCTACCGTACATCACGAAATTTGCGCTAAAATTTGCTGGTTCGTGCAGGTTTACAGTATGTTGGTCTAGTGGGCGATATCGTGCAGGTTGCAGGTTTGTGCTGTACAGGCCGTGCAGGTTTATGCTTTGAGAAGTGTGCGCGGTGTTTTATAAATATAAATCTAATTATTTAAAAAGTAATTGAGAACAGTCGCAGTTTTCACAATATTATGAGCGCGAGTTTTTTTGTAAAAATTACAATTGGTAATTACTTATTTTGATAGTTCAATTGTATATCAATTCTTTTAGGATGTTTACAAAAATTACTATTCACGCCTACTGTTGTTTTTCATATATTTCTAGCGATACGCTAAAGTGGTTTATGAAAATTTCTGTTAGATCGCGTACCTTTGTTTACTTTATGCACTAGTGTTAAATTGATTATTTGACAACATTCACACATAAGCACGAAAAGCAGCTATTCTATAGGGGGGCATGCACAGATATTTTTCTCAGTAAAACAAGACGTTAAAATACATAAAAAATTCAAAAATGATGAACCAAATTGATGAACTCATTAAAATTTAATACAAGTAATTTGTTTTTAGGTAACTATATAGGTTGAAAAAAGGAATCCGTAAGCATTGTTGTTCATGTCTAGATAAAATGCATTCATTATTATTTCAATTGGTGGTTTCAGAAGCAACAAGTGCATGATACTGTAATTGTAATTACAAATTGAAGCATCATGAAACCAGATGGTTGCTCTATGCACCTGTTTTTGTCGTACTAATTTTGAGGCAACAAGGAAAAATATATTATGTTGACTTTCTGATAATTTTTTAACTGTTTTTAGTTATTTCACACAAATTCTTTTAAATTTTGTTAAAAATGATTGTTAATTATCCAGTAGGCGAATGTGTCGAAAAAATGTATTTTTAACTGCAATGAAAATAAACAACACTATCGGTCATATGTCTTGAACAATTTTGACGCTCTGAACAAATTTGTTCATTAACGCATATCTTTTTTGAACGGGTTATTAACTGTTCTTTGTATCAAATCAAGAAAACGTTTTTCAAAAAATAGTTTTTGTCCTAATTTGGAGACATATTTGAACATTTTAATCAATCGATAAATGTGTAATATTGATGACTCTTCTGGAAGAACTGCACTATTTCGAAAAAGTGGCATCAAGACATAATAGGCAATGCTATCTCATTACTACAATGTGTAGTCATTAAGAAAGAGATGGGAAAAACGGGTCTTTTTAGTGATCTGCATCTTTGCATCTGGATCCCGTATGTGAGCCGGTTCACTGAACCGGTTCAAAAAGAGCCAAGTTCTGAATATGTTACTGCAGTCTGCCACTGAGTTACCTAGTTCAGTCAATCATATCACGACCTGTATACAATCAAGAATGCATAGCCAAACATGTGATACATGAGTCATTTGAGCTGACAGATGCATTAAAGCAAGAATTGATACGTAAGTGTAAAATGTGCTTCTGTGTGTTAAGTGTTTCACTGAGTTATGCGGATCCGTTGATCCGTCGGCTCAAAAAAAAGTGAGTCGGCTCTCACGGATCTTCTGTCGGAGTCGGCTCTTTGAACCGGTTCAGATTTGAGTTACCCAACACTACATTAAGATCATCGTTGGAACGTATCCGCCCATCGAATGGATTAATCATCATTAATTTTATATGAAAATTTAGACATAACTCATTCAGCCTTGTGATCACAGAATTTGGAAGCGACTTAGTAAAAGTCGGCCCGAAACAAATAAAACAGTTTTAACAATGTCACCTCTGTATTTAGGCGGTTTCCTCTGCAGCCACTGTGTCGTTCGACCCTTCCAAATGAGATATTAATGACAAACACCCTCGCTACTTAGGTGGTCTACTTGTGGTCTGACATTGTTGATCATGAAATGTCTACATTTAAGCTATTTAGAAGTATATATTTTTTAGTTCTTTTAACAAGATTACTTCACAAGATCCTTCAGATCGTAAAATATGCCCTCGGAAAATTTCGAGCTGTGTTCGCAAAACTCATTTTATTAACTGTGATTAAGCATTAAGCTTCACAAAATTTGGTTTGCTGCTTAAAAATTTTAAAAAACATTTTTTGCCCTAAAAATTGAATAAATAAATAATTCGTCAATATTTCTCTACAGCGCGTTACGAGATTTCGAATTACGGAAATGCAAATTAACATCTGAAGTTTTTTCTTTACAAACTTATGTTAAAAATACAGACAAATTTGACGTGCTCAATATTTTTTTTGAAATTTAATGTGTCTTGTACAAAAATTTGTGTAAGACTATTGCTATTTTTCTCATTTTTATCTGATTTTCAATCGCTTATTTAGAACAAATAAACTGTAAAAACATGGCTAAAAGTCATATGGGAAATTTGGTTCGTATTTGTGTATCCTAAACTAAACTATATTTAAACTTCCAAGGTTTTGAAACTCCGATCAAAATCAATTCAGTAGTTTTTGAGTTAACCAAGATCAAACACACAAAAAAAAATGGATTACGTATCCCTTATATTATAGTCGAAACTTCGTTTTAAATATATGGTGGTGTTGATGTTAATGATGTTGGTGTTAATTTGTGACAGTTTATTACAATTCAATTAATATTTTAATGTGTTTGTGAAGTTTAAAATTGCATTAATCTATAAAAATGATCATGTATATTATTAGAAAAATTTACCACCATTCGACCAGCTTAAGGCCCTGAAGATGAAAATATATTTTTCGAAAGTTGGCCATTAGCGAAACTTTGGTAAAGCTTATTTATTTATTGATCCTCAACCAAATCTTCCTTTACTCTGCTTCGTTTTAAACTTACATATAATGAGACAAAGTTACGATTTTATTTATTTGTATCGATATTGAGTTTAGTGTAGAAATCTATACTAAAATTTTTGAGCGTATTCGTGAAACGTGAATTATTAAACGCAAATTTATATACTATTTTATAAAATCTTAGCTTATATAATATTTGTGTGTGCCATTTCCGCAGTGCGCAATCTAAGCAATTTCTGAAACTTAACTTTACATATTATGTGAATCAACCCTTATTCTATTTTTATAAAACTTAAGTCTGAATGCATCATTTGTTTAAAGTAAAAAAAAGCAATGTTAAATCGTCTGGTTATTTTAAATAGTTTTTTCCAAAACAAACCATTTAAACCGCAGATTTCAACTTTATAATATATCAATCATTAACATTATCTGTATCTAATAGTTTCAAGTGTACTGTAAATTCATTTGTTATTTATAATTGAATATATAAGCAACAATAATTTATCATTTTTACAATGTTAGGCCAGATTTCAACAGCTTCTTTATCTGTTAGTCTGTGTACACTGTATAGTGTACACCTAATAAATATTTAAATGATTCAGGTGCGTTCTTTGATCATGGGGGGTTCCGCGGACCTCTAATGTGTTCTTTATCCAAATATGATCAGTATTTTTGTTTGCTATTCAATTACTAGATTAGCTTAGCTCCTGAGTTGTGTAAAACAGCGGCTCTTAACCGATGGCTTGTTTCCCTATCCTGATTCGAAAATACACTTAGCAATGAAATATTCATAGTTTTCATTTTTCTAGTTGACATGTGTTCTACAGAAGTGACGCATTTTTTTATTTGGTAATCAACATGTCTTTTTCTGTAAGTGTGAGAGAGAAAATCTGTGGATTTTTTCAAAAAATTGTTAATAAATAAATGTTATGGATATTTTTCAAAACCTAACTTTTACTGAAAGACATGTTAACTTCAAAGAGCGAAAGAATATCTCTTTTAGTTTAGAAGTTATGGGCGGCCAAATATTGTTTTTCTATTTTTGAGAAACTTTAACTACCCCTAATGTTTCAATAAGGAGATATACAGAAATACGTGTATCAAAAAAATCAGCATGCCTTTTTCTACAAGCACAAAACAACCTCAAAGAGATTTTTTAATCACGCCAAAGAAGTATCTATAACTTCAAATGCGCGCACAAAGCACACGCACAATTTTTTTTAATTTACTGTCCTGATGAACACGCTAATTTCAATAAGTTAAAAAAAAGTTAATTTAGAAGTTATGTGGCGTTCAGATACATTATTTTTAATTTGTAAGAAACTTCATAGCTGTGTAAAAACAAAAAAAAACCCAGTGTTTAGCTTCTTTACAAGAATTTAAAATTATTCGTCAAGGCATTGGAAATCTTAACAACTCGTTTTTGTTTAAGGAATAATAGTAAGTCTTTACTGAAAATAGACAATGCAAAGACCAGTTTCTTTTGGATCAATAATTTTCATATAAATCTCTATGATCTGAAATATTGTCGGGAGAATTATTATGAGATCTCTACGGGATACAAATTGTTGTTATAGATACAATCAGCTACTGTGAGGCTCAATGAAAACTTAACTTTAAAAACTATCTTCGGTCATTTGCGGCATCGATTAAAATCATTGTCTATGCATAGCGGCATTGACTATTGCACTTGATGTTTTAGTCTTATAACATGCTGATCGATTATTAAGCCGGAGCCACATTGTGACGTCTAAAATGCGTTACAATGCCGTACCAATGTTTGTTTGCCTCATAATTTAGCTACGAAATGAACATGAAGTGTCGAGTATTGTCTATGAAAATTGTCTTAGTCCTAGGAAATTTGTGACTGGTTTGAAGAAAAAGGTGAATCTTTTACTGATATAAAGAAAATCTAATATCCTAAAAATGTTCAAAGCTTCACATAGATGTTAATTCTTTATTTTGTGACGGACTAGAAAAGATGATATCAATTTTAATATTTTTCTTGAAATAAAGTACCAAATTACCGTGAATCATTTCGGAAATATCTGAGATAAAAAAATTGGCTAATTTTATAAAATACTTCAGTTGTTTCGTCTACAGTTGAAAATATGAATAAAGGTTTGGCTCAGATTAAAAAAAAAGTGGCAGACTGATTAGAAAACATTTAATTGATCAACGACCAAGGACAGCATTTCCTTTAAAGGCGTTATTGCATTTATTGTTTTATGATGGTAAACAACATTGACAAAAAATGTTATTAAAAATAATTATATTTTTGACAATTATTAAAACATCCTTTATTTAATCACAAATAATAATTTGTTTTAAAACCACGTTATCTAAAAAACATAAATAAAGGCTAAACAAGTCGTGTGAAAAGTTTAATCAGAATTTTATTCAAAGACAAAGGAAATTATTATAAGCAAAACTTGCGCTTACATAAATACAGAAATGAAATGCGTGCGTTTATATTAATATAGACAAGTATTTAAAGCATTATTAAGAAGACACTGTTATTATGTTACCTGAAAGCAGTGGTCTCAAACATATTCTCTATAGCGAAATAATAATAAATAATAATAATAATAATGCATTTAACGTCCGTTTCTCGACTTTATGTCATAACAGACGCCATTCGCACCATTACTATTTTCCATTTACCACCTCCCGTTATTTTCTACAGTTTAAACTTCAACTTATATAATAGCAATGGGCGAATGAAGGAATTATAGGAAATTAGGATAAGGCAGGTAATTTTTGAACTAGGAGTTTGATAGGTAATCGGCCATGGCCTCAAATAAGGAACCATCTCGATATTTATCTGGAATTAATTGAGGGAAACCATGGAAAACCTCAATCAAGATGGCCGGTACAGGAATTACCGTTTCTCGGCGAGAGGCAGCAGGAAAAAGTCCCAGTCATATCTGCCCCTGCCGGGAATCGAACCCGTACCTCCCGAATGCGAGTCTAGTGCTGTACCACTACTTTACCCAGCTCGGTTTCTATAGCGAAATATGTTTACACAAATTACTATTTTTTCGTGTGACTGGTACTGCAAGTTTAGAGATTTTAAATGGATTTTTCTTAAAAAAAATCATTGCAGGTAATACTTGTTACTAGGACCACCTTCAACTCTAGCAGTTGGTGGTTTTTATTAAATAAAATAAAAGTATTATAGGTACCAATACCCTAAGAAACTTCGAGCGAAAAAGTTTAGGGCAGTCTGGGCATATTTTGTAAGTGTCTAAATTGTCTGGCAACTATTTTCGAATTTAAAAAAGGTTAGAAATTTTAAATTACTTATATTTCAAAGCGCCTAAGGAATATTTTTTGGGGATATTTTTTCTGCACACTTGATAGCTGCGCAGTAGGTAAAAACTCGCTAACAGCTCTCCAGACTTGTCATTCTCTGTTCTAGTATAGAAGTATTGCTGTGAAAAATGTTGGCATGCCTAAAATATGTACCCTAAATTCATTATCTACTCTTGGATTAGAAATATATAAGTAATTCTCCCGTCGAATATTTATGTTATATTAGAAAAATTATCAAATTCAAATACCGTCCAGGAAGCAACAACATGATTGTTACTTAGGAAAAAGTCTTTATCACTAAATTTATTCTGAGTAAAATCGATTCACCAGATGCTGATATTTTTGAAGAAATTTTCTTAAAGTCACGTATAAATATTACCAAAAAAAATGTTAATAAATTCTAGATGATGATTGAATCCTAATAATTTTTTTAATATCCAGATTTCAAGAAAAATGTTTCCTCACAAAAAAATCACTTTGGGGATATCTCGTTTTTTCAGTTTTGTGATAGTTTATTAAGGCTTATCTAATAGGTGGGAAATAGAGTATATGACTACGGCTCCCCAGTTGAATTTTATATTACATTAGAAAAATTATAAAATTCAAATACCGCCCAGGAAGCAACAATGCATTATTTGTTGTTTACAAAAAAGTCTTCATCACTAAATTTATTTCACGAGTAATTTAGACCGTGTCGATCTATGAGCAAAATATAATAATGTATGTAATAACGATAAAAGTACTGCTAAAAGTTTTGCATCAATCATATTTCGGATGACAAAAAAATAATAAATGCTGTTTTTGGTTTTGCAGTCACTGTTATTTTAGTCATTTAACGGATTTGTTGTAAAGACAACTCTAAGTACCGTGTCCAAAATGTTTAATGAGATTTGGATATTTTTATACCGGGTGTTTATTAATATTCTAAGCATATAAAAAAGATACCACTTTTTTTGTAGAACCGACAAGTTCTTTCACAAATTATATCAAGTAAGAATATTTTGAACTATAATTGTCACAAATAATTGCTGCGAAACTTCTTAAAATGACGTTTTTAAGGTGAAAAAATTGTGGTTAAAAATATGATTTATGGTTTTCATAAAATATTTTGCTCTACGAAATTCCGTTATAATAAAATTAATTTCCTTAAGAACGTGGAAAAGGAGTAAGATCCGCAGTTCACAGACTTACTGGTTATAATTTTGTGATAAAAATTAATTGAGTTTTTTCCACATAAAAATATTTTTAATACAACGATGGATAATGAATATTTTATTTAAAACAACTTATGATAATTAAATAAAAACAAAAGTGTAAAAAAATATTTATATGTGAAAATGGATCCTGTTAATTTTATTCATATAATATAAATGCAAATCTTGCGTTTTATATGGAAGCTCTAACATTTTATTTAATTTTTATGGATGAAATTTATGTTAACGCGCTTTATGAAACGTATCACGCAGATATATTATCTCCGTTAATATTGCGAAATAAATATTAAAATATTTTTTCTTACTATATTTTTGTGAAATCTTGACTGAGGAATAACAGTTTATCCTTTCTAATTTTTAATTTCTTATTATTGATAATTTTAATTTTTTTTTAATTATATACTTTGGCCCCCAAAATTAATCCCTAAAATCGGAATTCGTTAATTTACACTATACGTTCGTGATCGATATGTAGGGTTAGATCTAAATATCGTTCGATATCTTTAGAGCGAATCAGAGATCGGATTTGCGGCATTCAAAAGGGTTTATTGAGGCTTAGATTTGATTAGATTTTGGCGTCAATCGGTCAAGCAGTTTTAAAAAAACAGTTTTTCACGATTTCTGTAGCACCTGCTTCAAACATACAAATTAGTGAAGAATATTTATTATATTACAGTTTTATAAATTCAGTCATCTTGTATACTGTCTCCAGGACACTGTAGCATTGTGAATAGTTAATTGTTTAATAAGTATGTATGTGTGTAATTATTACAATTAAAACGACAAATAACAAAAATAATCACGCTGCTATGTTGGAGAATAAATTAATTTCATTCACAAAGAACACACGAAATCTTTTATTATTTAAATAATAAGCAAATTTTGTTTATTGTACGTCAAGTTTAGGAACAACCCTGATATAAAATTGTATTGCATTTCCTCGTCTAGTTAAAATAATACGTTTGACCGTCAGTTATTACTAATTGTCAATTGACGTAAAATTTCTTTAGGCGCGTTTCCTGAATATGTGTTACGAAAATCTTGTGACGTTTTTTGCACGGCCTACTAAATCTGTTTATGTCTTTGTATATAGCTATAGCAACAGATTACAAAATTCGCATACTGCGTCCTCAGATATTGAGCGTCTATAATCTACAATCTTTCCGCATACTGGGAGAGTTCTTTTTTTAAGAATTATACAGAAGTTAGTTGAAAAAATACAAATAAATATAATCGTAGCTAATTTTCAGTTTATTACATTTTTTGCCTCTTTATTTTTCTGTATTTATATAGAGTATACATATCAAAAATTGTAATATGTACTGTTTACGTGCTTTACTTCAAGCGCGCGTAAAGGTTACATAGACACTTCTTTAACGCAATTAATCAGGGAAGTTTAAAATTGGAAGGAAATTTAACGGATTTTGCTATAAACTTAAAATAGAAATGATTGAATCAATCATGTTTTCCTCAAATATGATAACTTAGAACTAACTAGGTTAATAAATAACTAAAGTTTGCCGTGGCATTAAGATGAAAATATTGTTAAGATTGAAAAATGTTTTAACAGGACTCAGATGTGACGTTGAAAGTCGGTTAATGAGTCAAAACTTACTGAATTTTACTAATGATTGAGTTATTTTTTTTATTCATTAATACCTAAAAGTGCTAACTTTAACACTGGGTTATACTTGGCTAGTAAAATTTAGGTTAATTCATATAAAGGAAAATTTGCGCGGTTCGAAATTTTATTGTTTAGATTTTAGATCTCTTTAAATTTCATATTTATTATCGTTTTCAATTATTTACGCGACAATCTTGTCAATATTTTTTTTATCAAAGTTTATATACGAGTTAGTTTTTTAAATTTCTCGTGCTTGGCGACAAATTAATTATAGGTCATCAGGCAAGCGTCTTCGTTATTTGTTTACCTGTACAAACTCATAAAATTACATTTTGAGGTAATTTTGTGACAGAACATAATCTTATCATGATCAGGAAATAAACGCTACATCTAATTTAAGTACAATTAAACACAAACAAAAGAACACAAGTTTGTGATTGCGTTTGTTGTTTTAAGGCGGTGACGGTTTTGTCAAACTATCAGGGGACATTTACCTTGAAACTCAATTAAAAACATATCAAAATTAATTGAAATTCTAAGAAAAAGAAACGTTTTTAAGTAAGTTACGTACCCTGCAGTGTTTAATTATTGTTTGAAAATTATGTGCGCTTAAATTTAATATGGAAATATACTTCAAATGTTTGTCACCGATGCATGAACAGATGACAATCAGAAATAACGTTGTTCTAATGTTTTTAAAATTCCTTAATTAATGTAACTGTTATATTTATGTAGTTGCTTTAATTTCATTTTAATTTGTGTGTATTTTAAATGAAAATTCATTTCATAGTTGATATTTGATCAACATAATTGAGGTAACAAAAAAAGTTTACTGACATTTAATATTGTTTGAAATAATTATTGCATTATACAACACAATTGAATTGAAACGCCTTAATATTACACCTGATCGTTGAAGAAGGTAACAAAAATAAAAAAAAACAAAACACATCACTTCTTAGCGATTGTTTGGCGAAGAATAGGTTTGAAAAGTAAAAAGTCATTCTTATACAATTAGTCCAGTATTAGAAAATAATAGGCGAAGCATCTATTCTTATAGAGAGGTATTGTTAAAATATAGTTTTTGTCTGAAACACTTATAAATACATATTTTTTGTTCTATTTTCAGAAAATTATCTGTATAATAAGTGGAACAAAAAAGGTTCAAGAAAGAATTTAAACTTTAACCCTTCGCAGATGATTCGTGCTACACATTTTATCGATTTTATTCGCTGTTTATTGTTTGAAAATCGGTATAAAATTATTTGTTTCGAACCATAAAGATTTGGATTATTTTTCGTAAATCTATTGTTCTCTTTGTTTTCGAGTACTACAGAGTTACTTTTGGATTTTATGAATTAATCTTGTTGTCCTCAATTTTGTTCGATCAATAGATGATAGTTATTTATGAATGTTAAAAATTTTCAGTCGTGTAATAATTGTGTGTTGGCTTTCAAAACCTGAGCAATTTTTGAGAAAATTTTTTTAAGACCACCAACAGCAAAAATTATTCAGGCCTAGCATTAATTCACATTTCCAATTTAGTATTTTTGGTATTAAATTGAAAAGTCAATAGATGCTTTCACTAACTCCCGGAATAGAATCTGGGAACTGGGGCCTTGTAACAGAGAAACCGCAGCAGTGTCATATGTTTCAATGGAATTACAAGCTCGGTTATTCTAAAATAACAACAAGGAACATCTGCTTCAAAAAATGTTTTCTTTTTGAGGTTTCTCGTGAAATTTGTTTATAACGTCTATAGGTTTTTACATATTAATAGCGTGGAACATTGGTATATAAGCCTATGCTATTGTTGGAAAATTGTAACCAACTCCTGAAACAACGCTCAAATGCATTTCAGTAAAAACACAGTAATATAATACTTCATTTTTTTCTGAATCATTCTCCCCTTTCACTATAAGGAGATGATTGCTAATGTACTTATTTTTAATTTTTTTTAATTACTACTTTTCGTCTACTCTTAATACGTAAAAATAATCATACATTATTTCATTTCTATGTTAAATAAAACCCGGGTCGCAGTGCCAAAACCCTGCCGACAATATAGTGTATTTGCTTGTATAGGGCCGTGTGGTTTTATACTTTTATTATGTGAAATGAAGTTTGTTTTTGGGCAAAATAAAAAATTTAACCCCTTAATATACCCCTTAAAATAACATTTTTTTTTTAATTGTAATATTATTATCAATCTAACGTCTACACCAAATTAAATACACCCTTCAATAAATAAGTCACTATCTGCAAACTAGTGTTTTCATAAAATTTGTAAATCCGGTCCTGTCGGGCCGATTTTATTAAAATTGTGGGGAAACTTTGTAATCACTACCAAAGGGTTAAATTTCAATTTTGAAACGATTCGGAGAATTTTTTCGGTATTTTGGGGCCCAAAAACGTTTTTCAACCCCTAAAAACTACCCTTAGAATGGTCCGATTGGGCCCATTTTAAATAAGGTTCTTGCGATGGTGGATTCCAACATGTGGGCAAAATTTCGTTAAAATCAATTAACTCCTTCGAAAGTTATAGCGCACACACATTTTTAAAAATGGTGCCAAAGTGTTTAGGAGGTTATGAAACGTCGAGAAATTTTGGTCCGACCCCTAGGTCCCGCCATCCGACCGACGCCAATAGTGTATGTTGCCATATGGCAAATACACTAAAAATAGACTATTAAATTTTTTTTAAATAGATCTATAGTCGAAGTACTAAAGCTGAACAATTGGCGCTTTAGAAAACACGAAGATCCATACACTGTATGGGGTTCTGTGCCGAACCGATTCGATTGCAGTATGCGACCCTGCGTTTATTCTTGTTTTTTCTAAAAGTGCTGACGATTCAGGTGTATTCTGCCTTAATTTACATTAATTGTTATATTACAAAGTCGATGCTGATTACTTAAAGAAACTTTTATAGTAAAATGTCAGACAACATGAAAATTAGGAAACTTTTACTTAACGAATGATAGTGTGACATTGTGATAATAAGAATAAGTTTAAAAATGCTGAAAACATATTTTGATAATTTTAAATTCGGCGGAGATATTCAAGTTTTTGTATGTGGGGCGACAAACGAGACTAATCGACGTCTGGTCGGCTATTATGACATCCCGCGGCACAAATTGTCTTATTTATAGTTATAGTAACTAATAAGCAACAAAGTCATGAATGTAGATATGTCAAACTTTCTCTTAATTGACATTATATCTATTTAACTGTTAAATTTCTGTTAACTTCGTGACATGTTATATTATTATATGATCCTTGTGCCGCATGACCTCAACATCCCTAAGAGAATTGTCAAATTTAAACTTTGAAGTGGTATAACTGATATTATTAAAGATATTACAAAAATTATTTCTAATCGTTGCGCTTGTCGATGTTTGAATTTTGAATACTGGAGTATTATTATTTTTGATAAATTCGTCAATTTGTAGTGTAGCTATTTGTCATTCTAGCATGGTTGTACCCTTAAAATTTATGCACTGGCGGTTTACCTTGAATGCATCCCCTATATAAAAAACGGCGACTTATTCTCACATTTTTAAATTAAAATAAAAAAAAAACTGGCAACTTTGTTTGAAATTATGTACATTACGTCATAATAGAGCCATTATTAGTGACTTCCTGAGCGTTTTAACTCTGTCAATTATTAATGGAATTAAATACACTGTTTTTTGCAAAACATGTATTCTGGTATATCTAGTTAATTTTATAGACATATAAAATTATAAATACTGACAATTATGTACAGGTATGAGTAAAGACACACCTCTAAAACATTTTAAACGCCGCCCTTTGTAACCAAATGCGCGTTCTGATTGGTTTGACTCACCTGTCCAGGTGTGTTGCGTGTTTGAGAGAGACAGGTTATTTTATATGATCGTACGCTTTTATTACGTTGGTTTTAACGTCGATGTCGCGACTTTGATGGGAGCGGGGCAGTGTGGTCTAAGACGTTAACGATATCGCATCTACCGCGACGTTTGATACCTTTTTTTTTGGATCAAGTTGTATCAAAATAAACAAAACAAGTGAGCTTTTATCATTTGTCAATTGACTTACTTTTGTTATTAATTTGTTGCGCAAGTCATCCGAGTTTTGAATTTGAACTGAAAAGAAATCGGTTGATTTTTTCGATAAAGGAACGTTGATTGTTGAGATTAAATCTATGTGTTTATATAATTTTTGTTGTTTTATCGAATTTCGTGTTGTTTCGTGTAATCAAAACGGAGTGTGGTAAGTACCTACTGATTTTTTTGTGTTTGTGAACCGCTTTAATAATTTAACGGAAAAGTAGAATTGTATATCTACAATTTGTTTGTTAATTTTCAGTTTTAAGTTTAAAAACTTATAATTATTTCAAAGAAATCTGGCATCAAAATAATACTGACGCAATCAATTTGAAAATTGATTTGTACTTCGCTAACAAAGATAGCATCATGAAATAAATATTATTGTTTTTTTGAGGATGCAAAGTACGCGTCTAGTTATTAAATTAGTTGTGTTGCTGTTTTGGGGGGAAAATATTATTTTTGTATTCGTTGGCTAGAATGCTATTTTTTATTGCTAACATGCATTTTTAGTTAAAAAATACTTATGGTGACTAAAATCTACAATAGAGAGACATAACTGGTTTGCAAATTATTTCCTTTTTTGAGATATAGTTTGAGAATAGGAAAATATTACGGTTGCTTTGGTTATCTGCCGCGTATTCCAAGTGTAGGTGATTTGTATAGAGATCCGTGGACGTTTCGGTGTTTAGTTCACGTCGGTGACTAAATTTTTTATACACTTATTGGCTAATGGCTGCATGTAGCACTAGGTGCTAAGAACTTAATTTCATTGTGTTAAGACGCCAATGCATTGTAATAAAATTACTGGAATGCCAGAAGCTTAAATAGGTATTTTTATTTGTAAGCACATTAACTTTAAAAAAATGTGAAACCAACTCTAAAACTTCTCTCTGAGTGTTAAATACGTTTAATAAATCGGTACTATTGTGTTTATAATACATTAAAGAAGGTTGTAAAATAACTCTTGTCGCAATGCCAAACAATATAGTGTATTTGTTAATTACAGGCATTGTGGCTTTATTTGTTTTTAGACAAAATAAAAAATGTAACTACTTAATACAGCCTGTAAAATAACATTTTTTTAATGCAATATTATTGTCAAAGCGACATCTGCAGCAAGTTAAATGCACCGTTCAGTAGGTAAACCCGAATCTGCAAACTAGTATTTTCATAAAATTAGTAAGTTCGGTCCTGTATTTATTAAAATTTTGGCAGCATATTTTAATCTTCATTTCAATTATCAAACGAACCTGAGATTTTTTGCATTTTTGGGCCCAAAAACATTTTTAACTCTTAAAACCACCCTTATAATGGTCCGATCGACACCAAAGTCTAGTCAGATCTAAGTTTTTAAAACTCCTTTCGAACGCTGTAAACTTGATCTCAATCGCTTGATTCGTTCCCAAGATATCGTACGACAAAATTTTGTTTACACACATCAGTACACACCAGCGTTGCCAGATTTTTTTTTGCCAAGACGGGATTTTGGAACTTTTTGAGTGAAAAAAGATGGATTCTTTGGTCGAAAGCGGAACATAGTAAAAAAACGTATATAATCAGAAGTTTTTAAATATTTATCTTTTTATTTGAGTTCAAATTACGTTTACGTGACAATAGATAGCAAAAATAGCCATAGAAAATATATTTTAATAAAAATATGATATTTTATTTCAGATTTACCCTATCGTTAAATAGTTGAGTCTTATTCGTCTTCTGAATAAAAAAAATAAAAAAAACAGAAATCAAAATCAAAAAAGTTTTATTCATTAGAAAAATATGGCGTTTCAAACAATAGTCTGAGGAGTGAGTGTTACAAATTGCAACATACAATAAGAGAATAATTATTTACGCACGGTCGAGTTATCCCCGAAAAGCGGGACTGAGCCTGTCCCGCGCGGGACATTTAATTTTGATTTTAAAATCGGGACGTCCCGCCAAAATCGGGACGTCTGGCAACGCTGGTATACACACACATACGGACGTCCATCCAAAAATACTCAGAATAGCTTTCTAGGATCCTTAAATTTCGAGATCTGATGAAAACTCGATTTTCGAAAATCGGATTTAAACCAGCAACTTCGGTACTACCGTAACGTAAAATAGCGGTATTTATTTATTTCTATGGACACTTTTGTGACATTATTCGCCGTTATATTATTACAGCCGCTATATTGCGACACCGCTATCTTAGGAAACCAGGGCTTAACAGAATAATATCCCTACTTGCGAAAGTAGAGAACTTGCGGGTTCAAATTCAAGTATACAGCTGACGTAATATTGTTTCTTATGAATAAAACCTTTGCAAATTAATACAATGGACGCTAATAAAATTTATAATATCAATAATAATGTTTCAATTAATAACATACCTATTATTTTACTGTAAAATTAATAAAATCTAAATGTAGATACAAATAACGCGTTCTTCAGAAAAGAAACACTGCAAATATTTCACAAATATTTCCTCAGGGAGTACTTACTAAAACTGTTGTGTTCAGTATTTAAAGCAGCTATTAAGTGATTAAGAAGCAGTCATCTTTGCAGACACAAAAAGATTATAGTGAAACACTAAAAGTCAACATAGTATTTAAGAATTTATGTGTAAATTAATTACGTTCTAACTTTTGTTGCTTTACAATAATAGATTTTAGAACCAATTTTTACAAATGAAACCAAACGCTTTTTTTAGATCTAACCATTCGCTACGTCCGTAATCTTCTCTCTCTCTCTCTCTCTGTGTGTGTCTAGATTTGCTATTTGTAATTAATATTGTTTTTTGTAGAAAAATCACTTTGAAAATGCACTGCAATTTTAAGTCAATAATATAAAATGTAAAAATCGTGAAAACCTTGTAGTAAAAATTGCATTAAGGGCCATGAATAAGTACAAAAAAGTGACTGAGTGAGGAGAATAGAGTATGGTAGAGACCATTTTCACATGCGCGTATCGTTCCATTTATGCAAATCTCACTCCAATGCCTGTATTATTTTATTTTAATAAATTATTTGCAGGACAATTGAAATCTTGTTTTTAATCTCGTAAAAGAAGAATAACTTTTAACTCTCGAACATAAGTACAAACACCATTTTTTTATTTAAAACTATACCTACTATCAAAGTTAACTGGCGCAGTACCGATCCCTGATTAAAATTTCAAATAATAATACAACACGAAGAAAAAAAAACTTGAAGTTATATGGTTAAAAGTTTTTCAACATTTAAGACGATCAAACGAATGATATTGAGTACTTAAGCTATAATTTATAAAAGATTTTATTTTTATAACCTAATTTTTAATGCTTATAGTTATTCTTAACAAAGTGTATTTGAAAGCAAAATTTGTTACATTTTACGCCTATAAATAACCACCCACAACAGAAACGTTGCAGTATATTTGCAACAATAAAATTACTAAATTGTGAATCCATGTCGATAAAGTGTATTTATGTAAAACAATAAATTCAATTTAATGGTTTGTTTCACTTAACATCTGACCACTGTAATTTATAAACGTCAGTCAACTTAGTCATATTCGTTTACTGACTAACTCGATTAAATTTAGATCAGATGAGATCCGAGATGAAAATAATGATCATACATCATCAGAATATAGTCCTTTCGAACGCTTAAAGAACACATTAGAACAAAAGTAGAATTGGAAACAATCGATGATTTTATTAATCGAAAGATTGCTATTCGAATGATTCATTCCAAATGATACCTTCGTATTCAATATTGTGCAATGCCTTAGTACCTCGAATGGTTAGGTACTATGCGAGTTAGAATAAAATTCGATGAACTCATTTGATATATCATTATAACGAATGTATTTTATTCTCTATTTTCATCATAATATAGTCCTTTCGATGTTTTAAGGAATACAATAGTACTAAAGTTGAACGTCAAATAGAAAAAAAATGTGTAGTAATTAATTTTAGGGACCTCTTGAAAGTGTTAAAAATATTATATACTGTTGCCTTAGTATTAAGTCAAGCGTTAGGAGCAATTTGGAAATATAGTAAATCAAACAAAGATAGAAACAGAATAGTACGTCGAATCTTACAGGATTGCTATTTTAATTTCTATTTGTTAAAGGCAATTCTAAAGAATTAAAGTGAAATTCGTTTCAGGCGTTGACATAGGAAAACAAGGCATTTATAATATCTTCAAAAAAACTATCTTTAGAAATAAATTCCTTAATATTTGCCCCAGAAGAATCAAATGTTTGTCGTCTGAGATACCATATTTTGACTCCTTTGAGAAAATTTGCTACCGATACGGCGCCACGGATTTGTCTACGTCAACTTAAGTGGAATTCGAAATTCCGCGATGTCTTCATCTTTGCTGTTTTAATTATACGTCGTGGTTTATTAATATAATTTGAATTAAATGTTACTTGCACATCGTGCATATGTAAGATAGAAATGAGTTAAAGTGGGGAATGATGCGTTATGAGGAGATGGTTAGAGATTTACAGTCAACTGTCAGCGATATCTGAGCGGCGCTGTAGTAACAACACGGCAATCCACTTAACCATTTGTCAACAATCGCCAGGCGAGTATCTATACGCTTTAAGGTGGACTCGTTTGGTCTAACCTCAATTTTAGGGCCCGTATTCTGAACCTTTTGTAATATAATAATTTAACAGGCATTAGATAATTTATATAAATGTTGGTACCCAAAGTCACTAGATACACAGGTTACCTCGTTAATGAATGCCGTAAGCTGGGAGACCCTTCAATAGTTTTATCAACCACGCAGTATCAATTGACAGTCCACTGGATGACCTCACTCCCCGACTACTGTCCAGTGGAAGGAGGTTATCTCTATATTAATAACCTTGGCTCAAGTTCAACAAATTATAGAGGATACCTCGTTTCGTTGCGGAGGGATGACGTCATTCGGCGTAGATGTCAATTGATGTTGCATGGTTGATAAAAATATGAATAGTTCGCCAGCTGACGTCATTCATGGAACAAGGTAACATCTGTAATTTACTGACCTTACCTGCGACTTACCACCCAGGACATTAATGTTATATTTTTTTTATCAGAAGGCTTTCAGTTTGAACATTCATTTTTGTTATGTGGGAAAAACTCGCAAAAAACATCTTTCTAAAAACCTATTTTACTTACTTTCCGTAGTAATTAATGAAATACTCAACTAAAAACTGATGTAGGTAGAGTTACCAAGTTGAAATTAATACCAAAAACTAAGATTTCCAATATAAGATGTCTTAATTTCTACAAGCTGCAGAACGCTTGCTATTTAATTGTTAAACATTCATTGTTACAATGCTAAATCAGAAAAATTAATTTTTATCCACCAACACCGTCTGGACTCAAACCAGAAACTTTCCACTTTCGCGGCGGAATGAGTTGCCATTTACTCTACGGTGCGATATCTAAACAATCAATTCTTCATAATATAGCAATTGTGACATAAAATCCACTACGTACGAGAGCTGATTATTTTTAACTAGGTACTGCTAGACATGAATCGTCTCTATAGCGAGAGTTATGAATGTATAGATAATAAAGAAAAATGGAAATTTACCTATACATTCATAACTCTCGCTATAGAAACGATTCATGTCTAGCAGTACCTAGCTAAAAATAATCAGCTCTCGTATGTAGTGGATTTTATATTACAATTGCTTTATTATGAAGAATTGACTGTTTAGATATCGCACCGTAGAGTAAATGACAACTCATTCCGCCGCGAAAGTGGAAAGATTCTGGTTTGAGTCCAGACGGTGTTGGTGGATAAAAATTAATTTTTCTGATTTAGCATTGTAACAATGAATGTTTAACAATAAGATTTCCAAACCCATAATTCTGTAAAAAATTCATGTTTCTTACTGACTGCAGTAAAGAGATACGACCTTGAAAGACGTTAAGATCACGTATTTTGATATTGATTCGCTCACCTATCAGAACCTATAGAGTGCTTTCCGTTCACCTAAAATCGTGAAACTTGACACGGAAAAAAATTTGATACTTAATTGTTAATTTTCAATTTTTTTATGTGGTACTATTCAGCTATCAAAAACAATCTTTATTCAGATTTAAATGAACTTACGTAATTCTATGATCGTTGTGCTTCGCTAATATCATTAAATCAAAGGAAAATAATGTGGTCATATGGGGGAAAAAAACCCTCGGCGCGCAAATCTAACTCGCACTTTCGATTTTTTAGAATATAAGAACACAAGCCTTACGAAGTATAATTAATTTTAGGCATATTCCGGTCCTGTCGGCTGAGTAAAACATAAAACCCTTTCAGAAACAAAAGTATAAATAACATTCATACATGTGTATACGAATGTTCATTGAATTTTTATTTTTTAATTTTTATTACTTTATTTACAAATTTTTAAATGCTCTGCTAATAATAGCTGTAGCAATATTTATTTTATGTATGTTCTTCATGATATATTTATGTTTTTTAAATGTACGTATGTTTTTTTATTGATTTTTGCTAATTAAAGGTTTGCTCTGTTTTATTCTCATCTATAAATATAATTTTTTAATCATTTTAGAAGGTTTTAGGTTACATAGTTTTTTTAGTAAACGTGACTATTAAATCAGGGACACAATTTTAAAAACATTTTACTACAGCACAAGCTGTGAGTTTACACATCGTTAGATTACACGTAAATAAATCAAAATGTTTTAGTCGTCAAAATGCGCATGTATTCAACTTTCTAAATTAAATTCATCAATAAAATTTTAGTAGTGCAGTCCAGTAGACTTTTGTGCGGTGAGTGAAATCTGAGTAGTCCGACTTTTTCCAGGTAAACAAAATTAAAATTTTGCAAAAAGGATTGATAAATCAAAGTGAGATTGCTTGTTCCATTTTACACAAAAAGATAAAATTTTCAATTGCGCAAACAATAAGTTTAAAGTGTTAGTTGAGCACCCCGTGGGGGACATCCGGCTACGGTTACTTCTTGTTGGCTGGTGTCTGACGCTAACCGCGTGTTGTCGGCCCCTTTAGTTGTATATAACGGTCAATCGGGGCGCCGGCACAGAAATACATCTGTATCAGCTGTCCAGTTGACCATTTCCACGGAACTTCTTCGGCACACGCACAATAATATAGGTGTTGGATATACCGTCTAATCACAAGATATGTTTGTTTTCAAGTTTTGAACTGCTTATGCGTATGTGTTGGCAATGCAGAACTCTTCGGACACAACTGCGTATCTGTTTGTTAATATTTGGACTGTTTAAACTTGGCTCTAACAGTTCTAGGAAACTAGAACTGTTGTTCTGAACTACTAAAGTATAATATGTTGGCAGTGCGTGCATGTTTGTTAATGTTGAACTCTTCGGATTGTTTAAACTTAATTCTGTTAGTTCTAGATTTCTAACAGCTCTAGGAAACTAGAAATGTCTTGAACTATTAAAGCCTGTGTTGGCATTATAGAACTCATCGGACACAAGTGCGTGAATGTTTGTTAATATGGATCTCTTTGAACTGTTTGAACTTGAGTCTAATAGTTCTAGATTTCTAAAAGTTCTAGGAGACTAGAACTGTTCTGAACTGCTAAAGCAGAACTGTTTGGGCATAGCCGAGAGTGTGTCAAATTATCGGACTCGTAGAATTGTTTGAACTTGATTTTAACAGTTCTAGATTTCTAGCAAACTAGAACTGTTAAACCCAAGTTCAAACAGTCCGAGAATTAGATCAACAAACATGCGCAGCGGTGCCCAGATATTTCTGCAAACACAGGTTTTAGTAGCTTAGAACTAGTATTTCCAACAAACATATCTAAAGACGGAGTATTTCAGTAAGACGTATAACAATCGAAGCTGATTTTCGAGAACATAGACGTTCCGATCAAATTACTCAAAACCGACTGCTCAGAATTTGACGAAACTTGATGCATTATCAGTTGGTAGCGAAACTATACGGTTGTGGTCGGATTAATATAGGGATTTGTAGGCAAAAACGTGACGCGAAAACGCCGGATACGAAAATGTGGTTAGTTTTCTTGATGTAATTTTGAGTTATGTCACAGTATGGAATCAATTTTGATTGAATACGTGCCGGTACTTGCGTTATTACTATGTAATATTAAAACGCATGATTTTTAAGCAGATTCAGTGAAATAATTAGCCAATAAAGTATAATTAATGCGTTTGTATAATGACGTAATACGCATGTACAAGTAGCAGTAATCAGTGTGTACATATACACATATATGTAGTAACTAGTAACTAGTAATCAGTATTCACCTGTAGCTATCATTAGAGTTAATGATGATTATAGAGTAAAATTATCAGTTTATAAATAATTACTAAATATAGAGTCGCTATAATATACCAGCGCTTCTTACTGCATTTTGATGCATCGTTCACGTAAATGGAAGCTGAATATTGAGTATATTTTAAATTGATTTTTAGTTAATTTTATTAATTTAATTTTAATATCGTTAGAAATATTTTTTTAGGTGTTTCATGATAGTATGCGAATTGTTTACGTGCTGCGATTATTTTCCCAGTAATTAATTTTTTGAAAATTAAATCAACTTTATCAATTTTATTTTGTTTTTTAGTGTTCATATTTGCACATTTTTGTATCATGAATTGTTTAAAGACCGTACTCACGTATCAGGCATAAACTAGCACGACCACTAGCAGAAACCTGCAACCTGAACGATGTCGCACACCGGACCAGCATAAACCAGTACAAACACGACTAACCAGCAGAAACCAGCAAATTATTTAATGAAAACGGCAAATAATTAGCAAACTAGATCGGTTCAGCACGCTGGACGGAAATTGCAAACGATTGACTGACGGTCGTTGCTGGCTGCTGATTGCAGATGCTGGTGTAATGTATGCTATTCCGTTAAATAACATTAGTGCCTTCACGATCAGGTTTTTCTTCTCCGTGCTGTGCTGGTTGTGCTTGATGGATGTGTGCGATCTTTTATACTTATGATTGTTTGTGTTGTTTTTTATTTTTTCGTTAATTAATTTACGTATTTAGAATCATTTTTTTAATTTGCGTGTTTAGAGAACTATTAATTTAGGGCTTGTTTAACAAGTCACGCCATTAAAATCACGAAACCACGCCTTTATTTACAGGATTGTAGTTCATTTAGAAGGTCCGAAGTCAAAAGGGAAACTATGTAAATTTCGAATTTTTTTAGTAATAAAAAATACCAAAATCAGATATTTTTTTTAAAAATGTGTAAATTGTTGAAAATGTATTTTTTATAAAGCGAAATGCCTATTGACTGAGGAGCCCTGCAAGCTTTAAAAAAACTATATTTCAAAATTTTTTGCTATCGAATTATTGAAATTTATTAAAGTTCAGTATTTTCTGGGTAAGAGTAAGTCGTACGTGCAACTGCTAATTATATCAGTGCTAAGATTATTACAATCAATTATTCGTAAAGGTTAAATTTATATATTGATTATAATTATGCGGTAATAAAATATGGTAATAAAACTGTAAAGTAATTACCTTATATAATTGTTATAAAAAAACCATAAATTTAACAAATCAAAAGTTTGCTACTTTGAAGTTAACTGTAAATGCATTCAAACTGAAAATAATTTTTCGATTTTGAATGTAATGTTGATAAAATCAATTTCCGTCACTAATGCTGCGTTGCAGAAAGGGTTGCCAAAAAATCTGATTAGATTGTGACATATTTCTCCATGAAAAAAGCATTTTAGAATTTTAAATCGATTCTGCTCGAAAAATAATTAATTGGTTGATTGAAACGACATTTTTTTAAAACCGTGCATACATGTATTTAATATAGTTTTTTTTTGTATAATTTCTGCTTCGAAACGATACTTTTTTTACGTATTTTAGCTTGAAAAAGATTTTTTTCTGTGTAGATCAAGCATTTGATTTTGTGTGAGTACAATCGAATGTTCTACATGACAGGGAGTTTGACAACGATAATTAGACTTCTCCTTCATATATGAAATCTGTAACTATCACAGTCTAACGTCATTGTCAAATCAAATGTTTTGGCAATAAATTTTAAGACTAAAAACCCGGGTCGCAGTGCCAAAACCCTGCCGACAATATAGTGTATTTGCTTGTATAGGGCCGTGAGATTTTATACTTTTATTATGTGAAATTAAGTTTGTTTTTGGGCAAAATAAAAAATTTAACCCCTTAATACACCCCTTAAAATAACATTTTTTTCTTAATTGTAATATTATTATCAATCTAACGTCTACACCGAATTAAATACACCCTTCAATAAATAAGTCACTATCTGCAAACTAGTGTTTTCATAAAATTTGTAAATCCGGTCCTGTCGGGCCGATTTTATTAAAATTGTGGGGACACTTTTTAATCACTACCAGAGGGTTAAATTTCAATTTCGAAACGATTCGGAGAATTTTTTCGGTATTTTGGGGCCCAAAAACTGTTTTCAACCCCTAAAAACTACCCTTAAAATAGCCCGATTAGGCCCACTTTAAATAGGCTTCTTGCGGTGATGGGTTTCAATACGTGGTCCAAATTTCGTTGAAATCAATTAACTCTTTCGAAAGTTATCGCGCGTACACATATATATATATATATAATATATATATATATATATATATATATAAACATTTTTAAAAATGGTGCCAATGTGCTTAGGAGGTTATGAAACGTCGAGAAATTTTGGTCCGACCCCTAGGTTCCGCCATCCGACCGACGCCAATAGTGTATGTTGCCATATGGCAAATACACTAATAAAAAACAAATCGGACCTACACATGTGTGCAAAATTTTAAATTAATTGGGTAATGAAAAGTGGATGAAAACTGAATAAAAAATATTACATTCATAGTGCATACGTACGGGTGGAGCTAATAAAAGCGTGTTAAAAAGTTTGAAAATGACTCGATTCCTGGAAATTCATTTACAGTAAAACTAACAGAATATGTCCATTAAAATCATAAAGCACATGTCCCAATAAATCTTATGATAAAACAATATTGTCAAATGGTGAATCATATATTTATTGTATTGGAATTGTTGTTAATCTTTTATGCAAAACAGTTGGTATTTTAGTAAGCAATAAATAATTGATCAGCGGACAAAACACGTTAACAATATTAAAAAGCAATCTGAATCATCGCGATCGATTAAAATAAGAAATAATCATTTGTCTTACATCAAATTGAAATTAAACTAAAATTCGTTAATGGCTTTTCGTATGCCTACACAATATAAAACGTTCACCTTGGCAATAAATTACAGCTTGTCAAGTCGAACAGTGACACTGTTTTAACACAGATATTAATGTTATGATACATGTAATGTTTTGTATGGCCAACAACAGAACCGTCCAGTTTTAATAATATCTAAAAAGCGTGCTCACTTACTGCTAGCTCTCTTTCTTTTTCTTCTTCTTTCAGCCTTGCGCTTCTTGGAATTATAGCCAAAAACTGGCCCCGCGCGAAGAACGTCAAAAATGTTGACTTGATGTTGTTAGCTTCCACAAAACTTTTAATGTAGATGTTACGACGATCCGGTTGCAGGGCCGGATTCGAAATATTTTTTCTGTCCTAAAAAAAAATTGAGTCTTTATAAATTGAAAAATTCATTGAAAAAACACTGTTCCTAAATTTTTTCGGCTGCATTTAAATTATTTTGCTACCGATCACACGAAAGAAAGCCCCAATTTTTTACAAATATATGAGATAGTTTTTGTTTTGTGAAGGAATTAGTATTGTTCAATTTTTTAAAATAAAGATAGCCTTTTAAATTTGTTAATGACTCTTCTGTTTTATAAGCTACTGAGCATTTGATCGCTTATACCACCCTGTTCAAATGAAGGTTTCTTTTATTGTTAAAAATGATAAAATCCATGTTACAATTCGCAAACAATAATTAACAAACCGACAACTCAGTTTACACTTTCACCGGTTTTCAGATTATAAAAGGTTGTGTGAGACAAATAATGATTATATCATACAATCAACGGTGAATCAAGCTCGCAAGTTTTAACCGTCACACAAGTCGTAATATCAATATGCACGAGATATATATGGTATGTTTTGCACGTACCTCCTATAAAATAGATACTTAGCTATTTTTCACTTCGTATTCTGTATATTTGTGACAGTTATGACAGTTTAATAGCTTTTCTTTATATCACTAGTGTGTAATGGATCACTATGCATGCCTGTAAAATAGCTATTTTCTCAGGGGTAGTGCAAAATTTTTTTAAACAAGATGCTAAAACGATTTAAGAAAAAAGATCTATTTTACGTTCGGTTTGGTGAAATTGAAAGATATTGCAACTTTGTGATAAGATTTTAATTCCTTTGCAGTGACGTAGTACAAACATTTCAAGGGTGGCGACAATTGACGATAAGCAAAAGTGCTTCTGACGCGTCATCTTGTCCAAACAGTTAAACTTATAGAACTAAAATTATACCCGCTAGCGTCATAGATATAATAATTTTACTGTCAACACATAAAAAGTACATTAGCACTCTCTTACCGCTGTGCAGTCGTGGTCAGACCAAAATTTGAAACTTTCTTGGTATAAATCATTCACTTTTAAAAACTCAAATAAAGAACTACTTTCTGCGTTATACAGCGTCAATCAGAATCTGCGCATCATATGAGATTTTTTCTTACTTAGATTGTTTATCTTAGCAGGTTCATTTGTGACTAAAAGAAAGTATGTCAAATAAAACTTGACATCCAATGTAATAATAATAATAATAATAATAATTTATTAAGTTTCAGATAACTCACGAGAGTATGAAACATAGTCATGTACAAAGATAAAAATTAAACATTAAAAAATTCCTGTAAATTATAAAAACATCTTTCAATTAGGTAGTTTTTCAATCCAGATTTAAAATTATTAAGGGATGCAATATTTTTAATGAAGCATGGTATAGCATTGTAAATTTTGGCAGCCATACTAGCAGGGCTACGCTGATAGAGCTCCAGAGATGCTTTCGGCAACAATAAATTATTTTTATTCCGTGTGGAATAGTGATGTTCCACAGTTCCAAAGATATTAGAATGAGTTCTAACAAAAATTGCAATAGTGTAAATATAAATCGATGGCAGAGTTAAAATTCTGTGCTTTATGAAGGTGTCACGACATGATTGATTATAATTTAACTTAAATACAATACGAATAACTTTTTTCTGAAGAATAAATGGACGATTCATGCCAGTACAGCTGCCCCAAACAAGTAAACCATACCTCAAGTGAGGGTAAACGAAAGCATAATATAGGGTTTTTAATGTTTGCAAATCAACCTCTTGCGATAAGCGCCTAAAAATAAATATTGATTTCGATATTTTATTGCAAATACTGTCCATATGAACATCCCAGACCATGTTTTCGTTAACCCATAAGCCTAAAAAATTAAAATTTGGAACGTTATCAATCACAGATTCATCAATTACAACAGTAGGAGAGGTACATAACCTATTCTGCTTTGTAAAGAAATGCATAGATTTGGTTTTATTGATATTTAATTTTAGCGCATTTTTTGTACACCATTCAGATAGTACATTAGCCGCAATGTTTGCATTAATCTCAAGTGAGTTAAATAGCGAATTTTTGAAGGTCAACGTAGTATCGTCAGCATACATAACACAGTGTGACCATTCTTTGACACAAAAGGGTAGGTCATTTACATAAAAGAGGAATTCACAAAATGGCCTTATTTGTTAGAAATTTAAAAAAAATCTTTGAGTGCCATAGTCTCAAGAGATGTAAAAACATTTTAATTTGAATATGACAGATATTATAGCATTAACTGCGAACCCGCCTTCGCTGGGGTCAAGTTTTGTGCGGATAGAATTAGTGTAATTTGTGATAGCTTTCAATCAAGTCTACGTTACCGAAGCGTCATCTATGAGCTACTTTTTCAACAACTTAAGTGAATAAAACAGCATCCGACAGTAAACCATTTTATTGACATAACTGTCATTCATTGTTGTTATTACTGTAATGAAAGAAATGACATTCGGCGGATATATGTTATTTTTTATGCTCTAATTAATTATTGATAGGTCCGCCACAAACCTAACTTCCGTGACTTTCGCTCGAATCACTTTATAGCAGAATTTGAAGGTGAGAACAGTACTATAATTATGTTTACTCAACAAAAGTTGCTTAGAATGATATTCTGAGTCGATTTGCAAATTCTGAAGAAAATAATCGATATTCATTGTTGTACATCTTTCTGATTATCGTATTTCTTAACATTGAAACGTTCCAAGGATGACATTTTAAATTTTTGTAATTTATAGAAACTTATTTACCGCTTCTCGTAGAAACACATATCCACATTTTTATATACCAGATTAGAGGATTAGGGTAACACAAGAAGCTTTAGAAACTGTCAGATTACATTTTTTTATACAGGTATAAAATACAAAAAAAGTCGTATTAACTAAACTTATTTTATTGGAAAATAAGTTAACATTCGTGATTTCATTAAATATTGTCTACGCTATACCCAACTATTTACTTCACGAATTTTTAGCTTATCTCACAGTAAAATATGGGTAGGTGTAACGGCAACGTAATATCTAAAAAACGATTAAAGTAATTCGCTTCAAAGTTTTTGTCTTGTTTAACACAAAATTGGAACCTAAACTTTTCTTTACATTTTTTGACAGCTGACCAAGAAGTGTCTTCCGTCCCGTGCACAAGATCAATTTTTTAAACATTTTTAGAGTTCTGTGCATCTGATGAAAAGACAGAAGCCTTATAGAATCATTCTGTCTGTCCATCTGCCAGGGCTATTTTGTCCGAATCTACTGGACGAAAAAAGTTGAAATTTGATACAAATATAGAGTTACATGACCCAATCATGGATATATAGCGTATATAAACGAGATTCAAATTTAAGGGTTACTATGGGAGACCAAATTATAATATTAATTTGTTATCAACACTACTTGACGAGAATACAGTTTATAAAGAAGTATCAATTCATTATAATTATCATCGTCTGTCTTGCAATTTTTTCTACGTACCTGACAAACTTCTCTCCAAATGAATAAATGTTCAAAATTAGGTCTGCCAGGTATACCAAAAAAATTTGCAAAGCAGACGCTGATAAATGTAAATACTTAATTGATATCTATATCCGATTTCTCTATAATCTACTATTAGTGGTTATGGGATGGTGGTTGTATTTCATTTTTAACCACTCGACTATTCCAGGAATGTATTTATTTTATTGTCGAGATTGTTTTCAACTAAGGTCAGACATTAATATCAGTTTGTCGCGCAACTAAACATTCCAAAGTGTGATAAAATTAAAAAGTTGGCACCACTTGAAGCATAGCGCTATAATATAAGGTACCTGTATTACAGACGGAAAGGATCTAGTAGGCGCACATGGAACATCCATTAAAAACTGACCCGATAACGCCACGTTAAAGGTGATCTACCGCAGCGTTTTATCATTCTGTCTCTTTTTAACAAATGTCTACGTTAATATGTTTATCATCTTTTATTACCGAAACAATGTTTATAAATTAAAGGTTACGATTCTACTGAAAAAGTGTACAAATTGTAAGATTAATGCTCAGCCATCTACTGCTATGGTTTCTGGGCCTAGTATCAATTCTTATTTTTAATAGATTCTTTTTTTTGAATTTTATGGATTATAGTCTGGAAATTGAAAGTTTATATTTTGTAATAAATAGCGACAACCTCTCACAAACTTGGCTATGATATCGGACAAAATAATTTGCTTGTAATAAGTTATTAATGAATCAACCGACAAAGAAATTAACAACAAAATAAACCGTTACAGAAATTGATTTTATATAAAATGTTTACCTATAGTTATTAAATGTTTGTTCGATTTTTTTGTGAATTTTAACATGTTTAAAAAAAATACTACTTGAATTTGTAGTAGACTTGTTTCATTTTTTAATTTTTTTCGCATTTTAAGAAATAATTTTGAGCATTCATGCAGCTTCCAAGGATGCATTTAATTGTTTAATGCAACTATTTTTCGTTTATTAAATTATACTATGCAATTTAGAATTATTAAAAATTGCAGTTGTGATTAAAATGCAAAGTAGTTCTGGGAAAAAAGTGTCGGTATAATTGTAATGTAAACTCTTCTGACCGTATATAATTATATAAAACATAAGAATTAATAGAGTTAAACAGGGCTTGCCCTACCGTAGGGTGAAAGGAGTGGCCAATCCCAGGGGGCGCCTCAGTGGTAAAGAAAAAAAAAGGACATTTTTTTGCCTTGTCGATATTTTGATTGTGGTAGATACAAGCAAGGAGGCGCCATAATTCAGGCACTAAGTACCAGGGGGCGTCTCAGTGGTAAAGAAAAATAAAGTAAAATGTTTTTTTCGAATTTCGATATTTTGATTGTCGTGCATATGAGGAGCAAGCAAGGGAGGTGCCATAATTTGATTTCGCTCTATACTAAACCTTGACTTGTAGCGGTTAAAACTTGTTTATAAGTTTAAAAATATTATATATATATATATATATATATATATATATATATATATATATATATATATATATATATATATATAACTTGTTTATAAGTTTAAAAATATTAAATTTGACAGTTCACTTTTCTTGTGATAGTAGATTAGATGCAAGCTCACCAAACTGATATTTACATTAATTTAAAACTACGTTTTGCTCTACTTTTCCGCACTAGCGCGTTATGAGTCACTTTACATGTCTGTATATGCATTCGTGTAAAGAAACTATCTTATGGGGGGTAGTGCAAAATATATTTTCTCTAAAAGCGATTCACTTGTTTTATTGTTAATGTTTTTATAAACATGCCTGACTCAAAAACGCTTAAATTAAATATCAAACATCTTCATTAAGTTGCCCACTTTCTGTAGAAACAGACATAGAGACACGCCAGTATTGTTTGAGTTGCATCGAACACAATCGAACAATGTAAGGAATCTCTACAAGAAGTCAAGTTTAAACGATCGAAAAACCTTAATGACGACAGTCCTGCTGCGGAGGCTTTCATACTTGTACCATTGTATACATGCACGGTGTAGTTCGCCAATCAGTCGAGTTACATATACTGTTAGCCAGCTTGCATCCTAGACACACTTCAAACATTTGGCTGATCAATGACAAGAAAAAATTACCAACCTGCTTCCGAAACCGTTTTGTGCTCGCGGCAACAGATAAAGTAAGAGATGTACACTTGGCAAAGAATAGACGCCGTCACAAGTTCACATGGAAGAATCGTGTAATGTTGATCAGTGATTAAAAGTTAATTAATAAACGATCCCGTGGATCATATCTTATAATTTGGTTAATATTTTTTTTTATTCGTGTTTAGTTGTAATTTAACACAACGTTAAAAATTAATTCTTCAAAAAATATAATTATTATTTGTAAATATTTTTTTTTACTATTCTGATTAAATTTTTATAGATTCACAAAAAAAGGAAGAAGTTTTGTTCATGTCGCCATTTTAGAAAAAAATCAATCTTTGTTTTTTTTCAAACTGTCCATTTTATAAAAAAACAGTATTAAAAAAATGCTAAGCAGAAATTTTTACCATTACAATTTTTTATGGCCAACTGTGGAGGCACCAAGAAGCGGGAAAAAATTATCTTGCGAAGTCCTCTGGACACCGACATATAAAGTGCAATGTCCTTTTCGATTGCTGTTTTTATTTCGTGCTTTATCAAATTTTAAATTGCACGTAATTGAAATATTAGAGCGATGCATTAGTTTTTTATGTTAGTAAATTCGTGTTCATATTTTAATGAAGTTGGAATCGTAGGGAATTGGACAGTTTACGAAAGAATTAACTTTGATTAAGTTGAACGTTTCGTTGCTAATTGCAACTTCCTCAGCAGCTATATTTAAAAACAAACAACAAAATACAAAAACCCGGGTCGCAGTGCCAAAACCCTGCCGACATATAGTGTATTTGCTAATACAGGCCTTGTGGCTTTATTATGTGAACTTAAGGTGATTGTTGGGCAAAATAAAAAAAAAAACTCCTTAATACGCCCCTTAAAACTACATTTTTTTCTTAACTACATTATTATTGTCGATCGAACGTCTGCACCAAAATTAAAAACACCTTTCAGTAAATAACTCACTATCTGCAAACTAGTGTTTTCAGAAAATTTGTAAATTCGGTCCTGTAGGGACGATTTTATTAAAATTTTAGGAGCACTTTTTAATTGCTATTAAAGGGTTAAATTTTTTAGGTATTTTTGGGCCCAAAAACTTTTTTCAACCCCTAAAAACCACCCTTAAATTGACCCGATTGGGCCCATTTTAAATAGGCTTCGTGCGGTGATCGATTCCAACATGTGTACCAAATTTCATTAAAATCAATCAACTCTTTCGAAAGTTATTGCCCGCACACATATATATATATATATATATATATAAATATATATATATATACAATATATATATATATATAAACATTTTTAAAAATGGTGCCAAAGTGTTTAGGACGTCGTGAAATTTTGGTCCGACCCCTAGGTCCCGCCATCCGACCGATGCCAATAGTGTATGTTGCCATATGGCAAATACACTAAAAATAGCAAATATCACAATGACAGTTTTATATAGGTTATAGGTTAGTTTTTTATTTCTTGGTAAACCTGGTATGTTTTACTGCGTTGTGTTGTGACAATGGTAGCGCCCTACCATACATACATAAGTAGCGGCAAATTGCACAGAAATAACAATGAGACAGCGCGATTCAATCAGCCTGCATGCTACATAATAGGTACCTACTACATACAATACATACAAACTTACACTCACGACATTCTATAATTAAATTAATGTCATTAATGGCATTCTAAGTTTTTGTTGAACTGCTATTTGGTTTTTTTGTAGGTCCCAAGACTGACTGAGTTTCGTCAGCACCATATGCTGTGCCGATTTAATAATTATATGTTATGAGAAACTATGCTTACTATTTCTAATACAAAAGCTCAATTCCAAAAACATTTAGTTTTAGTAAACAATATTATTTATTTATTAAGTAAGTTCGCAGACAATCTAGTTTTTTAAACCGTAATTATAGACTTTACATTTGTAAATTGTAAATGTGGTTTAATTTAATTTGAAGCCTTGAAGAAAATTTAATAATAATTTTAAATATTGGTCGAATAAATTGCTTAATGATTTTTGTCTTTTTTTCTCTCGTGTCCTTGGAACTGTGTAAATTCTGACAAATTTCAATCACTGTTGATTTCTAAAACGAAATTAAATAATTAAAATGTAAATAGTTGAGTTTGTTTTCATGCCGCTTTCCCTAAATAAGGAACCCTTTGGACATTCTTTTGCTAGACTTTCTTCGGTTGGTCGAATAATACACTATACCCAAGTTGCTTCAATTTTGTAAATGTCAATTACAAAAATTCATCAAATAACTTTTGAGCACAGACAAGCGAAAAGATTAACACAAGTTTAGTTTTTATTGGCAATAAAGTCGCACAGAACCAAAAATCACTGACCTCTTCGAATTTATAATTTAAAGTCCAGCGCCTTGGTTAAAGCAGAATCTCTCAACTGACAAATAACAACTTTATTTAGAATAAACAGTTTTTTGTTTATTTTAATAGAATTTGATTCCGTAAATTGAACGTAAATTGAACAAAAAAATATTCGTTCTAGTGATTATAAATAGTATATATACTATACAGCTAGTCACTGAATCACCAAGTTCCGCTTCTTTTGTGTGTGTTAGGTTTGTACAACTTCCAACTGTAGGCCAAGTTCAAGCTACATGCTTACTAAACAACAACACGTTTCAAAAGTTTGACACATACTTCTATGTGTATGTTTTTGGCGCAACGCTCAGGACTTGTAGTGACAGGTTAAAGAAATATCAGTTGAATTACTCGCAGTGTAAAATCTAATTACATGTATACTTGCTGCGCAAGTGATCACCATGTTCTTAGCAAGAACAACTGCCAGTTTTGACTCAAACAGTTGTATCAGACGTCAAATAATGGCGAATAATCACGCTGAAGCTGGATTTCAGAATTAGAACCGGGGCTTTTTTCCGTGTTTGATTCTCTGCTAGCTATGAGCAAGAACCAATCTGAAAACAATATCTTGTCACGTGGAGCGACCTCGATAAATATCATAAACAAACATGGCCACATAGAGTCTACTTTTGACATTTGTGACAGTTTATAATAAATAAATAAATAAAATATAGTTAACAAATTTATAAAAATGTTTCGTTCTGGTCTATTTTTGTTTATATTCGAACTTTCACTGCGCATGTAACAAAAAAATTCAGCTTCGTATGAAGCCAACACATACAAACTGTCACAACATTCAGCGCCACAGCATGCCTGGAATCTAGCAGCGAAAACAAGTAGCCAATCCAGCGGAAAAAACAAGCGTCGTGTGCAGCGGACTTTGGTATGCCGACAGTCGAGTGAATCTGCTGATATCTCAATATGCCGTGGCATAGCGCTAGACATGTTGACCCAGTGATATTAGTTTGTACAAGCCTGTGACACGATCAGAAAGATCAAGAAAGACTTTGTTATTGTAATCGTCAAAGACAAGTTTTTTTTGCCTTCTGAAAGAACCGCGACTTAGTGGTACACTATGTATATATAAATAAATGATACATAAACTTTGTAGACACGTTCAAACTTTTTATATAAAACATAAATGCAATTTGTAATGCTGTACGTGTCATGGTAAAGCACAAAAATAAAATAATGAAACTAATTAAGTTTAATTTAAAACTCGGCATTATAACACAAGTAATAATAAAAAGCGTATATAAATAATATTTATTGGATTTGTATAAAAATTAAACTTTAGCGTTGAATTAATATCGTTTTTTTATTGGATAAAAAAATTATTTGTTACATAGTACATATACTTTTAATAATGACGTCTCCTAGATCTTATATTCATTATATCTTATAATGTTTCTTCTTTACTCCAAAGTTCAATTCGAGATAGATTGTTCATTAGAGATAGTTGAGGTCATTTACGTAAGTTCGATTACAAGAACGAGTATAATATATTACATAAAAATAATTATTCATACTGTGGCAAAAGTATGATAAATGGGACATAATTTATGCTGTTTCATGAATTTTGACTTAGAAAGTACCTATAAACTATTGCTATTTGCTTGGCATTTTGATCTTTTAGTTATCTGTCTGGAGAGTAAAATTGGACAGCACCAGATAGGTAATAAATATATATTAGTAGATATTTTTCATACGCTTATAGCTACGTACCTGCTGAATTAATTGGGAATAATAGCTTCAGTTTACTATAATTGTTAAGAAAAATTCATTGTTGTAGCACTATACTAGAAAAATTTATTATTCCAACACGTCACCGTCTGGATTTAAACCAGAATCTTTCCACTTTCGCGGCGGAATGAGTTAATCAATTACTCTACGGTGCACACAATTCAATTTTTAATCCTTCATAATATAGCGTTTAATATAGGATTAAAAATTGAATTGTGTGCACCGTAGAGTAATTGATTAACTCATTCCGCCGCGAAAGTGGAAAGATTCTGGTTTAAATCCAGACGGTGACGTGTTGGAATAATAAATTTTTCTAGTATAGTGCTACAATAATGAATGTTTCTTAACAATTATAGCAAACTTAAGCTATTATTCCCAAGGTAATAAATATATTAATTTACATCTTAGTGGTTGACTTCTATAGGTCTGATGATAAATAAATACAATTTATTAGTGACTTTTTTCTTTTTTGTCCTTGTTAATTAATATAAAATTATTATTTTCCCAATAAATAAATTTTATTCAATTTATTAGTGTTTAATTTTCGCAGCTTTTATTGAATGTTAATTTCAGCAAATTTCTTTAACACTTTACAGACTTTAGTTCAATAAATAAAGCTATGTGTACAGTAGTTTAGCGATAATAATATATCGTGCTAGTATAGAAACTTTAACTGTACGACAGACGTGCGGGTATAATTTTATGTAACATTCGAAAGGAAATTGCATTTGGCGCTATACAAATTGTTAAGGGGAAATCAGACACACCCGAAGAACAAAGTTCAGGGATATAAGTTAGTATATTTATTTGAAACACAATCTGGGAATATAAAAATTTCTAAATAGAGATGATAGTTTAAAAAAATATCTAATTTCCCAAAAATTGAAACTGCAAAAAAGAATAAAACAAATTTTCTCTTCATTCCATTTATTTGAAAGACAATATGGAAATACCAAAATATCTAAACAAATAAGAAAAATTAATTTTCAAACAAAGGATAAAATTATTTTTATCTTCATTTATCACTTATTCATCAAAAATACTCGTTAAAAAATCACAAAAATCGAAATATTTCATATTTTTTAAAATTGAGATTCTTAATAGAACAAATTACGCTGGTTCTAGTGCACAAACAAACGTCCGTATCTCTTTTAGTTTTGAAAATTAAACCATTCATAGACTTTTTGTATGATTTTTTTTAAACTTTAAACGCTTACAACTTTTAAACCAGAAAAGATAAAGACGTTTGCTTGTAGTCATTGGAGTCAGCGTGACTTTTACTCGAAGCGTAATAAGTTTGGAAAAGTTCTGAGAGATTCTGATAGTCGTTAAAAATCCGCGTTTTTTTAAGTGTTTTTTTTGTTGTTTCTACAATCTCATTTATTTGTCTTTATTTAAAGCTATTCAGTTATCCACTTTTGCACTACCCTGTATAAACAAAAGCATTATAATAATTCTTGATACAATATCACGATTTTTTAGTAAATTATCTTTGTAATAAATTCAATTTAAAAAAACAAAACAGAACAAACTATGACTAAATCGACAACAGATGGGCAGTATTGAGTCAAATGCATTTTATTGCAAACTCTGTGTGCTGCTTTTATGCTAGAAAAGTGCACAAGATGACTGTCAAACATATCGAAAACATGCACTCAATTAACTGCATGCAGACGTGAACGTACGCCTTGCAACTGACTCAGCAGTCAGCAAAACAAGAAACTCAGGTCAACCATTATTAAATTAAATTGTTACTACCCCCCAAATAAAATAGCTGCATTTCATGCCTGTCGTGAAATGACAAATTTAACACTAGTGCTGTAAAGTTGCATAAAGTAAAATAAACGTCGTACTATACCATTTTCATAGTAAATCGGATTCTAAACGCATGAGAATTGAACGCAGCCCACAATTAGAAGCGACCTTGCTTAAAATTGAATTGTCAAAAATTTTGAAAATTAAGTGCAAACATGTAATATGTTTCTTGTATTGTGTATGTTAAAACTAGCTCGCTTTGACATCATATCACTTTCTCGTCAAAATATCTTTATTCGTTATTCTAATAAGTATATTATCTCCCGCTCCTTATTATTAATAAAATTTAAATACACACTAAATCTTCTTAATCACTTAAAAGTTACTGGAAAATATATAAATTATCACGTTTTTTTGCTAAAATTGTAATTCGGTCTTTAGGAAAGGCATCTTCAGAGGGTCGCAAATTAGTCAAAAATCAATTATTGGTAAATATCCCAATACAGTTAATTTTAGAATCAAACTGGTTATTATTAATTATGAAGCTGATAAAATTCCAAACATAATGACATAATCAATTAAGTTAGCAGGAAAGTGGACAAATTGATGTTAATCAACAAACCAATTATTAATTTAGCGACGTTTCGGTCATATATTTGATTTTCATCAGGCATCTATAAAGTACAGCACATGTTAAAATTAAGTATACAACCATTTGTATATTTGGTTGTGTACTTAATTTTAACATGTGCTGTACTTTATAGATGCCTGATGAAGATCAAATATATGACCGAAACGTCGCCAAATTAATAATTGGTTTATTGATTAACATCAATTTGTCCACTTTCCTGCTAACTTTATTGTGTATGTTTAAAAAAATATGGACGCAACAATTTCCAATATAATGACATAATATTTATTTAATATTACCAATCGATTAAAGCGCGCGAAAAAACGGAAAACATAATTTAAGTATAACATCACGTGTTTTGTGATTCGAGTGTAATCACACTGACAGCGTAGAGTGTATACCGAGTGGGTGGGTGTCGGTTTGCAGTCGACGTGTGTGCTGATCAAGGTGTGCTGAGTTAAAACAACGTTTATTTAATATCCTGTGCACTCCAATTTACTTGCGCATATACAGACTGTATATCAAACTTATCGGAAACAATTCAATTTTACTTTAGAAAAGAAAACATACACCAATTTCATTTTAATTTCAAAAAAACCTAACATAGAGATTTTTTTGTATCTATGGTTATATTATGTTTGATTATAACAAGAACCACTGAATGGATTTGAAAGTCTTTGTTGACAATAATATATGTAGTTATATATAAAGGGATTTTAACAAAATTGCTACAGTTCACCAAAACGAGTATTTTTGACATGTAATTTGTTAATTTAGAAAAACATTTAGCTTGACAAAAAAATTTAAAAACGAACTAACTGTACTTGGCTTATTTTTTACAGAAGGTTGTAAGCCACAGATCGTTGCATTTAAAGGGGGTTTATAAGAGAGATACGTTGATACTGGACGAAAAAAGGGCATTTTTGAAAAAATAACATCAACATCATTTTTTAAATTATCTTTCTTAGTCATAAAAAATTCTAATTGCGACTTTCACTTGTTCTAAGATTAAGATTTGTGAACTGAGAGATTTAAACTTACAGCATAACAAACGGCATTTTATAATCTTCCTATCTGCCTTAGACTTTACATTTCGTACAAACGAAGTCACGCCATAAGCCTCTTCCAATTTTAAAACACGACTATTTACAGGGCCGTCTTAAGTCTATTGGAGACTCGTAGCACTTTAGAATAAATGGGGCCCCTTTTCCAGAAATTTGGGTTATTAAAAGAAATAAACAACTTTCCAGTTATCATAAATTGTTATTTTGTCGCAGTGCCTATAGAGGGTCCTATCGCGGGGGCCTGAGCACAAGTCCAGTGAGCCCATGCGGAAATACGAGCCTGACTATTTTATATTAGCAGCTTCATAACAAGACCGTTCCCCCTATCATTACTAGAAAAAAAAATCCGTTTTCATCTATGGTTAAATTAGTGCAGTGAGTTCAATGCACGATAAGACAGCATGTCTGCACCGCTTTAAGTGCTCACGCTGTATAACCATGGCCAGAACTGTTTCGTGAAACGTTCGGGAAACATGAATTTCCGGTTGAATGTTTAGACTCACAAGTGTTATACAACGCAAACAGAAGGGGTGCAAATATAATACAGACTAGCTAAAAACGTGGCTTTCTGGTGACTCGCGAAGCTTAGTTACAAATATTAACGCTTTTCGTTTAAACAAAACACCGAATTGTGATTTAATAAGTGTTACGTTTGTATGGAACACTAAAACGGGCCGGGTAAAAATGTTTAAAAAATTTTAAATTACAACTGTAAAAATGTTGGAGCCTAAAGAAATTATTATACAATTATAAAAAAAGAAACGGTAAAAGTTATAACATCTCAATATTTTGTGAAGAAATTTATAATCAACTATATTTCCATATTTGATATTACTTTTTAAAACTTAGATCACGTCTATATTTTTTATAATATAGAAATACGCAAGACTTTTAATGAAGCAAATTGTTTTTCATTATCGTTTATAACACTGCGGTTTTCTTTATTTTATAACGAAAAACTTGTTTGACTGTTCATTGGTTGAAAATAAATCAAGTCATTTGACAGTAACTTAAACATAACTGCAAGATTCTGACATAATTGTCCTTGTTTTATATGTACAATGTGCAATCATGTCTATATTTCAGTACATCGTTTTTTATTTTTTATTATACCCGTCAGTTTTTGAGGTTATATACGTCAACGAATAAAAGAAGATAGGAAAGATTATTTGATAACTATTAATATAAAATCACATCATTCGAAAAAAATTTGTTATTAGAACGTATGTTAATATTTATTATTAATGGACAAACTACGTATTGCAAATCCAGTAAAAGTAAAAAATAAAAACTTAAAAAAATTTTACCTTCTTCAAAATAACTACGAAAGGAGGAAAATAATAAAATTCTGAGGCGACGTCAATTTAATTACTAAAACTTTTTAAATTGGTACCGTGCTTTTTAGTGTATTTTATTAAATTGGTACTGGTCTCAAAATTTTATTTTTTCCTCCTTTTTAGTAGTTTTTTTGTAGGAGGATAAATTTGTTTCTAAAGTTTTTTTGCAAAAATCTATACTCCTTTGCCTTCATAATAATTTATTTTGAGGTCAATAATCAATAAAATTGATGAAATTCAACGCTAAAAGAAAAACAACACTTTTTAACAGTGAATTTTACATGGTTTTCGGAGGGAAAAGTATCTTCAAAGTCGTACCAGAAACCTAACAACACACATATAATTCATTATTTAGGCAAAACGTGTTTTTGTCAAATTGTATTACCTTTGAATAAAGATTTCTTCTTGTTCTGTTCTGATTTCGTGTCGAAACTATTTTTTTTTTGTAAGACAATAAAAATGCTAATCTAACAGTTTATATTTCGTGGTAAATAACGCACGTTGACAACACTTTCTTTTGTGTATTGTAATTGGATAAAAGAATTAGAGTCAGCTCCGATTTACACGGGCATGACTTTTTTATTGTTGTACTCGCTGCCATATTTTTTTCACCACGATATGGTAATAAAAAGTGTATAATACATGCGTATGGCTCCATTCTAAGAACTATATGCTGTGCAGGCAAAGGTGCGATTACAACTAAATACTTGGTATCAACCCATTGAGATCTGATATTTCTATTAGGCCCGGATTCGTTCGAGCGCAAATTACATTAAAATTAAATTGGAAATCGAACAAGCGTAACGATATAAATAAATAGCAGATGACAATACTCGTACCTGTATAACATTTCTATTGGGCCCGAATTCATCCGAGCTCAAATAAGATTTAGTTTAAATTAAAAAACGAATGAGCGAAGCGAGACAGATAGATTGTAGATGGCAGTAGGTACTCGTATCTGTATAACATTTCTATTAGGCCCGGATTCGTCCGAGCTCAAAGAAGATTAAGTTTAAATTAAAAAACGAATGAGCGAAGCGAGACAGTTAGATTGTAGATGGCAGTACTTGTATCTGTATAACATTTCTAATAGGCCCGGATTCATCCGAGCTCATATAAGATTTAGTCTAAATTGGAAGACGAATGAGCGAAGCGAGACAGATTTGAAGATGGCAGTACTCGTATCTGTATAACATTTCTATTAGGCCGGTATTCGTCCGGGAGCAAATCAGATTGAGTGGAACACTCAATGAATTTAATGCAATATAAGTAAAGTGAGTGCCATACGTTTTCAAACTTTACAGAAGAGAAGGACATTTATTTTCTACCTTCTAGTGTGTTGATATAAGGGCGTTTTTATTATTTTGTAACTAAAATTTATTACATTGTATTTTTTTAAGGAGGAATGTCTTTGAATAACTCACTCATCTTTGTGAATAATAATAAAAGTCTATTGGTTACGCTATTTAGTTCTGGGTTTTATAATATAATTTATAAACCCATTGTGTGAACTTTTTGTACCAATTTTTTTACATTTCTTTAATTCACTGTGTTAGGTGTATCTAAACTGAATAAAGGTATCCATCAGCGCTTCCCAAACTGGGATCCAAGAGGATCCACGGACTTATCTCTGAAATAAGTAAGCGGTAACAGCCGTGTTTCAGAACGCAACTTTGTAAGTATATGAACGCCCCCCAGCAAAGAGTTTTTGTATTACACACTACAAAAGTGAAACACTTAAAAAATTAAATAAATAAATAATTCTTGAATTTTGTTGAGGAACAATCTCAAAGGGATCCGTAGGCGAAAAAAGCTTAGGGAACGCTGGTATGGTATGGCATTGTGGATAATTTTATAATTACATCGTTTGTGTCAGCGATTACGTTGAAATTTGCTGTCTCATTTCGCGTTATCTAATATTTTATGAGAGAGAGCAGGACGAAAAGTAGTGTTCTCTTATAGAATTCTGCGTGGTAAATAAAGTAAGGTTACTGACATATTTAAATACAACAGTGACACTATTCTGCAATTTTGTCTCAATTTCGTGACCGGAAAATTTACAGCTCTTGTATTTTTAAGTCGTTACAAATTTGATTAAGATTTAAATTTCAAGGTAAAATGTCTGAGAATTGGTTTGTAAAGGAATATTAGAAAAGGTCAATTTCATTGTTCCCATATTATATGCTATATGGAACTCTTTTATTGTTATTTAGAACTTGAAAAGACAGAAAAAAGGATTTCTTAATGTAATATTAAAATATTTTTATATTTTTACGTCACAGGCTTTTATAAGACGTGTGACAGATGTTATATTTTATCGGTGTCATTATTAAATTTTAATTTTGATGTACGAATTATTGAAAAAATATGAAACTTTTAAAATACTATAAATCATACTGCTAAATTTAAAATTGGCGCGTTTTATATGGGTGTACGGTCCACCTAAAGAAGGTTATTGAAATTGCGCTAATGTGCAATTTCTGATACAATTTTCAGCTTTAAGACTATTTTAATAATGTCGTTTTTTTCAACTGAATGGAGAACTCAATTAATTAAAAACTAATGACATTCTTGCATCTAAATTTAAAACGGAAACATTCGCATTAATATTAAAAAATCGCTCTATTAAACCAAGTGATTCAATACTTTTTCGATATAAAAAATACTTTTTGGGTTGATGTAGCGATGGCAGTCGAAGTGTTAAATAGCATTTAAAACTGCCATCTTGTTATAGTCTCGTATCCATATCAACTTTCACACAACCTATTACATTTTTAATAACTAATTATAAATCTGCATTTTAATTATAAAAGACAAATATACATTTAATATTAATGACTGTTATTTTTTAATTATATGATGTCAATCATTAATTTTCCAATCAACACCTGCTCACCTGGTTCTGCGAACTGATTTCATTCTTTGAAAAATAAAAATTCATTCAAAATAATACGAAAAGAAAAAAAATCGTAAGTCGCGACACTCTGCAATTAGGAAGCGTAATTTCTTATGCAATACTCAGTAAAACTTATTCATATACAAAAGGTTATTAAATATAGAAGTGACCTTATTTTGTTGGATAATAGTAGGGGATAACGTCATCCAGTGGAATGTCAATTGATACTGCATGTGTTGATAAAAATATTGAACGATCTTCTAAATGATAATATTCATTAACTAGACGACCTGTGTATCGATTGATCTTGACTCATATATAGGTATTATTGCCTGTAAATATTTTTCTGGAATTCAAGTTTGTAAGTGAGAAAAGCCATATAGTTCAGACGGCGGAATAAAAACGGTTATACTCGTAAGTTGGTTACACTACCACTACAGAAGTAACTGAAAAATCTGATTTGATAATGAAGTTAGACTATGATCGTAATTCCAGTGTTTTTATAAATGCAAGGACAGTCTAATGTCGCTGTCCACCTTTTTGTTATGTAGAATATTAGATTGTTCTCACATAAAAAGGAATAATTTATCTACAAAAGATCTCCTTTCAATCAAAATGGGTAGAAAAATATTGTTTCAAAAAGGAAATTCTACAAACATTTATGTTAGAGACATGTATACACTGCACTTTTCATAGGATAAAATAATACAAGGTTTTTCTGATTGAGAAATATGTGTGGTCACAATCTAAGGTCATTGTCAAATTAGATTTATTGACAATGCTTTCTGCAACCTAAACTCGCATAAGAAGTTACACTTCAAAAAACGCCAGACAAAAGTCAATGTACATAGATATTTAGCTGTTAACAAACTGACCATTTTATCTAATTCAATATTCAATTTTCTAAGAATTGTTCTTGGTTATCTATACATTATTAATGTATGGCGATTGTGGTTGCACGAAACTCGATTCAAACTCTGTTTATTTAAACAAGTTTACAGCAATAAAACTCGTCTTAGATAGTGTAACGATATTTTTAGTATAAACTTTAGAATAAAATTTAGCTAATAAACTTTTAAAACTAATGTATGAAAATACATGTGTTTATTCCATTTTATTACTTCTACACCTTCCACATTTGATACCTCTAAATACAACCCCTAAAATAATTTATTGATGCCCATTTTGATCTTATGCACACCCTTTTGTAACAATTTTTTTATGTTTTATCGATACACTAAAATTGAACACTTTCGAACATGGTACGAAGTGGTCAAAATTATGTGAGACGTAAATGGTTCGACCTGAGGTTTCGCCACTCGATGTCAATAGTATATATGCTTACATACTATAGACAAATCCATTTATATATTAGAAATTATAGCATGTAAAATTATATTTGAAAATTAGTTACTATTATTTGGTCTGCAATTTCAGTTTTCGTGACTTTATGTTGGTACTTCCGACTGTTAACCAAATTGTTATTTGACTCGTGCTGACCTGACCTATAATTTTGACGGCGTATAAAAATCATTCTCGTTGATTTTTTTTTTATTTAATTCGTGACGAACCGTTTTTCTTTTCAACGTTTAAAATTATTTTATTCAAATTTCCGAGTTTCTAGAAATATTAAGGTCAAACTGTTTATTGTTCGAATTTTTATAAATTAGTTTGTTAGACAGTGATTCATACACTTATATATTACAATATAATATAAGCGGCACATTTGATAGTGGAAAGCTTCGGGCTTAACTTCTGGCGATGACAGTGTCTGAATATCATCTTTTCTAATATTGCGTTGTAACAATAGGTGTTTCTTGACAATGGGAGCAAAACTGTAGCTATCCTACTGTGATTGTTAGTTAAATTTCTGCTATTTTTCTGGATTGGTCAGTGTTGATTGTTTGAACGCACTCAATATTACAGAACGTCTACTGGAAATATGTTGAAGCGGGGTTTTTAAGTCGTAAATCAACGCTGATGAAACCTTAGTTGGATGTGGATTTGTACAAACGGATAAGTAGCTAATAGTTGCTAGTGACGACATCAATTAGAACATGCCAGGCGTGTCATTTGCATGTATCGAACATAAATAAAACTAGTTGATCAGTGACGGCACGTCAATGAATTGGCGTTGGTTTTTTTGAAGCGCTGTTTCTTGACGTAGACCTCGGAACAGACAGTGAATTGGGTTCAGATCATAGGTGAGATAAGGAAATAACCATAGAAACAAAGCACACGTAGTACGTCGTTGACATTTTATATTCAGTTCATTCAAATTGGTCTATTTGATATACATGTCAAGTTGTGAATTTTGTATGCCTGTAGCCTACCAAAGACAACCGATAGCAATGGTTGTTAGGTCAAAGGTGTCAGGCTGAAATCTCAAATTAGCAAAAATTTTTTTACTAATCACATTTTTAAATAAATAAATAAATAGAAGGTTTAAGACTTTTTCAAGATCCGTATCATAATTCTGAAAAGTTCAAATTTCGAATAATCCAATCATCTAAAAGGGTATGTAACAGAGGTGCAAAAGTTAAATGTGATGAAATGAAAATGTTTGCGTTGATTTATTTTTCTATGGTTCATTTGGGTTTACATTTGATTTTCAGACGACAATAAATGTTAGTCACATACATTTTTTTCGTAAGAGTTCCCATCAGCAGGTAAGAAAACTTGAAAATTAATTTTTTCTTTGCTAGATTTTCGTTGTTTCAGTATGCTAAAAAATAGCGCCAGAAGGACGAATGCTATTAAGTTTTATAAAAAAAATTTCGCGGTGAATTAACTATGCTGCTCGATAAAGGAAAACATCGTAGATTATACTTTTCCAGCATACCTTGTTCTTTCTTAACAGTAGGTATAGTCGTTGTGCGATCCAACCGTTTGGTGCGCCACTGATGGCGTAGTAAGTTTCGCCGTATCGACCAGGTACAAACATAATACTGTAGGTATCCGTGTACGACACATAGATATAGTTGTAGCGTGTATACGGTGTATCCCAAAATTCAAATATTCAAGAATATAATAATTAATATTGAAGACCCGTAATTCTAGTGATCCCAAACTTCAGTATTTCATCTTCATAAATTTTTTAAATTTAAATTCTTCATAATATTTGACAGGCATAATTTCAATGCCCAAGGTTTGAAAATGTGTTTGAAACCTTTGAAGTGTAAAGTTGCAAATATAAAAGGTTCGCAGCAAAGCGACAGTTCGCAAAGAGCAAAGCAGCAAAAAATAAAAGATTTTCAGTAAAGTTACAGTTTGCGAGAAACTAAGCAGCAAAAAATATTTGCAGCAAAGCGACAGTTTGCGAGGAAGAAAACAGCAACAATAAAAGGTTTGCAACAAAACGACTGTGTGCTGAGAGCACAGCAGCAAATATACAAGGTTTGCAGCAAAGAGATAGTTTGCCGGGAGGAAAACCGCAAAATAAAACGTTTGCAGCAAAACGAAAATTCAATGAGGAGAGCGACAAAAATAAAAGGTTTGCAGTTAAGCGACAGCTCTCGAGGACGAAAGTAACAAATATAGCAGGTTTGCAGCAAAGCGATAGTTCGCGAAGCGGAAAGCAGCAAAAATAAAATGTTTACAGCAAAGCGACAGTTCGAAAAACGGAAAGCAGCAAAAATAATAGGTTTGCCATAATAATGAGTCATTTTAGAACTGTGGTATACTAGAAATTCTTATGTTCCATGTACTTTGGGACAGACTGTGTGTAATAAAATACAGGTAATAGGTCTGTAAGACGCGCGTTTAATCTATCTAGCCTACACAAATGCTAATGTGTAATGCATGTTTCTGTCCATTCCGATTAATTACATGGACCGGCCGCGCGCGTCGCCACTTTTGACGGACACGCCGTTTTTTTACACACGCTTTCCGACCGACTCGTATTTTATCCGCGGATCACGACTAGAGCTGGGAATTCCGGCTGGAAACAATTTTCTGTCGCGCGTGTGTTCAGCCGACAGCGACGCTTATTATTCACTTCGCACGGAGTGATTTTTCACATGTTGAGCATTTATAGTCTAAAATCTCTCTTGAATGCGGTGAAACTTCGGTGAAATTCAGTAACGTTCTCGAAATAATAATTTGAACGAATACAATAATAATCTAATTGAATGATATAGCTAAGCAGCGTTTCCATTATCAGGCGTTTCCCTTTTCTAAGTGTTTCCATGACTATTAAAAGCATTACTTTATTATCAAAAATCATGACCAATTGAAAATATGGATTGGTACTAGGCCTAGACAGCTATCGTCTTAAAAATAAAAATAATCTGAATACATACTGTGTATTTTTCATAAGCGACAATTCAAACTTTCTGAAAAAAATAATCGCGCTGAAATTTATTTTCTAAATTAAACTACTTTAAAATTAAAGTTATCAGAACAATATGAACCCAATGCTTACTACTCAGAAAAGAACAACTTGTGAATATTATAAACAAAAATATGCATCATAAAAAACATGATTTCAAAAATAATAATACGTCTTCGCCAGAATATATTTTGGAAATATGCTATTATAATGATTATGTTCTTAAAACTAAAATCTAATATATTATGTAAAGGCTACCATATAATTATGACTCACCTGTAGACAATCTATCAACAGATTTCCATTTAATTTATACTGTGCTTCAACATTGTAATTTTAATAAATTTCACACCCTCTAACACATTATTACAATATGAATGTAATTACCATTCATATTATGTTGGTATGTCTTGTATACTATTTTATTTTAAAAAATTAAGTACTAGTTAAAAGTTGGAATTAATTTAGTAAATACAAACGAAACATTTCCGTCATCGTAATTAAATATAATTTATCTATAATTAAATCTACTCTGGCAGTCCTACCAGAAACATTTCTCAATTTTTTTTAATAGGTTACTGCAGCTTTTACTCAAACTAATAATAATAATCATTGTTCATTTGTATACTCTATAATATATTCATCACAAAAAATATTGTGTTATACCTTATTTATCTTTTAAAGTAAATTAGTCCAATAATAAAAAGATTGTAGGGCTTTGGACGGCACAATAGTAGCCTCAAAAATCAAAAAGAAACTACATTTCTTTGGAACTTTTTATGGCTTGATAAAAAAATTGTTTACAATTAATAGAGAAGTAATCAAATCAGATTGCACTTAGAGATCTCCACATACTTAATTATACAAAAGTCTAGTCATTTCATTTTTCATATTTCGGTTACTACAATATCAACAAAAGTAATCTGTATATATATAAGTTTGTTTTAATCGGTTGTTTTTTATTCAGTTGTTCTCAAAGTTTGTGTTTTAGTGTAGAGTAATTGTTTCTTTGGCGTGTTGCCGCTACTAATAAATAATGTATCAACGTAGCCGTGAGAATTGACCAAGTTTTTTTGGACTTATAATTAAAACAATGTGTGCAGGTAATTAACTTTGAATCCATGACTAACAAAACTAAATGCAATTGAATACTATAAAGGAGTAAGTACAGTGCGAAACAGAAGTAAAAAATAAAAATTGTTGACTTTCTTAAAACCTTACACATATTACTATAATCCGAGTGGGTCAGTTTTAAATATATGTATACGTGGAATATCATCTTTAGTTTTTTCAGTAATGTCTAGTGTCGGTTATTTTTTTAAATTTATTCATAGCTTCGCTGGCATTGTGGTAAAACTTCTTGTTGAAATAATGTTATAAACGCGTTTGTTAGATTTATATATTTTTTAAAATTTAATTTAAGTATTTGCTATTTAATGATAAGTTGTTAAACGTTTTATTGAATCAAGTTTGATACCACATTTTTCCAAATGAAAGAAATTTATAGTTTCCTCAAGGAGAACTTAAAATAAAAGTCAATACGTTGGATTTTAATTTTGAAAAAAATGCCAATTGGCTGGTACGACAGATATTGGCGTCGTTTCCAACATTCCAAGCTTTTCGGGAATATTCCCTATGTGGGGAATATTGCCGACGTCACATAACACATTGCTATTGCTCGGTTTCTGATATACGACTTTCAGCTCTGAAACTATAGATTTAAGATGTTATTTGTTTTCAACTAGAGATCCCCATTTAGTAAAAAATAAATTGCATCTTAAATCTGAAACTGGCAACACCAAAATTGGTTTGAAATATTCCAACATATTATTGTGTGACTTAAATTGAAAATGTAATGCATTTGTGGAATAAATCTATTTATCTATCTTATCCTAACATTAACAGGACATCGCCAGATCAGCAATATTCCTGTATCAGTAACCCACCGTACGTGAGAATAGGTGACCTTAAGAAATAAGGAAATGGTATTGACGAACAGCCAAATGTCTGAGGTTTGCTTATTTTACTTAAAAAAATATGCATGGAAGGTACGCTTGTCAAATTATTTTGAATTATGTACTTCAGTGGAAACACCGATAAGTGAATTAAATTTAATTGTTTTGTTAAAACAGCGTTGTTTTATTTTTGTAACTGACAAGTTTATAACAATGATTAATTGATGTTAACAAAGCTTCTACGTTTATTTAATTTTTTGTTTATAATTCTTACTTTTTATGACAATGATAAAAGGTTCTTTATATTAATTCATTACTGTAGAAAATGGTAAAAATGTAATTTAATAATTATTCTTTGTTCTTTTATTTGTTTTTAAATATGTTGAATTTCATTAGGGGTGACGAAAATCATTAATCTAAAACACGGGTTCGTAGTAATTTTTAAATTACAGTAGAATCCTCATTATCCGTCATGGAATGGGACCAGTATGTGATGAATATGAGATATAGATTAGATAATTATCTAATCTATATCTCATATTCATCACATCAAAATATGGTTTTTTGAACTTCTATTATAATAGACGTTCATAAAACCATGTTTGATTTTGACAATACAACATATTTATAAGTATAATATATTATACTGCTCCAAGGGTAGATTTTCATGCAAAAGGGAATGTTTCATCCACGATATAGATGGGAAATTTTTAGTCTCTAATTTCCTACCTTTTAAAAGTTCATTGAAAAAAAAAATCAAAATTAAACAGATTATTTTTTGTCTGAACCACGTAATACATGTATATAAAAATTTTAACATTACTTCGCTAGCATAAACGCTATTTTTTCTCGCAGTTCGTTTTCGATTTTGACGAAAATCCTACATTAATTGAAACATAACTGAGTAAAGAAAACTTAACTTTAGGTATACATTGATAAGATATCAAGTTTCATTAAGTATGCCGCCAACACTACAAAACGATTGGTTTGATTTTAATGAACACTTGAAATAACAATTCAGAATATTACTAAATATGTTCGGATTAAAATTGGGATTATCGAAATGACACTGTTTAAAAAACTATTTTTGGTTTCATATTAGGAAAAATCAGGTCTTGAAATAAATCAGGTAAAAAGAATCAGGTGAAAAGACCAATTTGTACGTTTCAACACATTTATTCGGAATAATACTGACGAAACGTCGTATAACGAATAAATGTGTTAAAACGTACAAATTGGTTTTTTCACCTGATTCTTTTTACCTATTTTTGGTTTGTTTGCGTTTTTTCTTATTCGTTTCAAGCAAATAATCCCCACTGTGGTCAATGTCGTGTTGTTAAATAAGCACGTTGATTCAATTACGTTTCGACTTTTTTGTGGTTTTAATGCACTTATCACCTATGTTTATTAACTGTGCTCTAAAAAAAATTCCTAAACATTTCTTACGAATGTTTTAATAATTTCACAAGGAGAATTATTATTATTAAGGCATGTATTTTGTTTGTTAGATGTTTGTTGATTATTCCGACTTCAGTGAAAACAAAAACAGTAGTCATGGTCTTGTTAAGTTGTTTGTAAGTCACTTCTCAGAAGGAATGCAATCAGGTTCGTCGTCTACTCCATCACATATTATTGATCTCTCTCTGTTACACTAATTTTTAATATGTTTTTATTTCTTTGTTTTCGTCCTACCCGCTGGCTATACACGCTTTTCGGCTACTTTTTATAATATTTGCAAAAATATTATTTATACCGAAATATAGTAAAAGTCTGTTATTTATAATAATTATAGACAGATATGACAACAAACTTTATATAGGTATATTGTGTGGTTCATAGCACATGTTTCAAGGGAATTTCAGGGTGTGTTATTTTTGTACTCAAAGTCAAACATATTATTTTTTAAATAGATTTCACCATTTTTTATACGATTTTCCTCTAGATATTTAAAAGAACGAAACCACTAATTTATACTCAAATATTCTTCGACGTGCGTTCTGCTAATCATGTCACCATAATCAGGAAATTATTAAAATTAATTTTAGAGTTTTAATCATCTCCTGATGAGGTCAACATTATCAGGAAAACGTACAGGCGATTTTTATAGTATACGGTATACGCAAACTGCGACACGTTCGTTACATTTTCAATCGCAAGAATGAATTTTACCCTACCGTTCTAAAAGAAGTTATACTTCAAATATATTTGGTGGAATATTTTAAAATATTGTCGTGTATTCTATCCATAATCATGTATTTTATTATGACATGTTGAAATATATGCGAAATGAATAAATTTTGAATTTGAATTACGAATAAATTAGTCTCAATTACCAAAATGGCAAATAAGAACATGGTAACTCTTTTGTAAAAGAAAAATTAAAACATTGAGAAAATATTTTATAATAATGAGATATTTAATGAATTCGCGAATTAATTGTAAAGACCTTAATGACTAATAAATGGTATGTTATTAATAGCGGGTTCCTCGTTGATTATCTCTTTTGTTTATTTTCCAAAGGTCAAACAGCGCTTCACTGCCGTACAATGATGAAACTAATTACTAATTACATACATTTAATTGTCTTATAAATACAATTTAACCCGTTGTATGAATACTTACATAATTAATTACCTGCATCAAAATGATACAACTAACGCGTATTTTTATAACAATGTATTCGTAAATATAGCACATTTAATTTTACACAAAGAGTATTATGAATTTCAGAAGTGATTTTTTCAAAATGTTAATGTTCCATAATAGCGATAGCTGAAGCGCTTAAATACACTCGCTTTCTCTGTAATTCTATTAGTTTCCTTTTTTATCACAATCGGCTGAACCGATTTTGTAGGGATTTTTTTTATTAGAATTTTTTCGGAATTTAGTTGTGCATCACGAGACCTGATTTATTAATTTTGGTCTCAGATGATGGATCGTTTCGAAACCTGTTTTATATGAAAGAGGAGGAATTTTTACATGGATTTGTTATATTAAAATGCATCCAAACATTTTTCCTATATATAAGCTGTATAAACCAATGCCTACATATTATAAAGAATAAACCAAGTCTGTTTCCATTTTCTATTTTCCGCCACCTGATCACGCCATTGCAAATATAATTTAGAGTGACTGTAGTAAGAGTGTGGACGACAGGTCACGTGACCGGACCAGAACTCCGTTGACTGTCATACTGAGCCATTTCATACGCAGCGTACAGTTGTCTGCTGCTTCTGTATAGAGTGACCGCGCAGGTGCTACATACGCAGCGCCCCCCACTTGCGGCTCAATATGGCGGCGATCGGATACATTGACCACACTCTTACTATAGTCACTCTAGTACGTGTAGTTCAATCATATAACGGCTTAATTGCAGTTTTATATTTATTTAATTACTTATTCTTTTATAATGGACAAATGAAGAATGAGTAAATACAAACCATTATAACTAAGCCAGGGGTGCTCAAACGTCCGATCGTGAGTCGATCGCGGTAAAGCATCTACAATCCACATTTCCTTGAAACACTATAAAATAATTGCGATTCGTCGGCGCAACGGTCACCTACAATTACTCACAGGTCACAGAACTATCTAATAATAAGTGTATTTAATTGCGCTTGCTTAGGTAAAGGAATGTATCACCACTAAAAAGTATATATCTAATGTTAAGGCAGTTGTCGTGGTACAATATTGTCAAAAAATTATAGATTATACGCGCCACAAAAGTATACTAGCTTGTAGCTAAGTGATCCATAATTTGTACGCAAGACTGTACCCGTGGAAACGTAACCCATACAGTATTCATATGCATGTATACTTTTCTATAAATTGTTGAACTTTAAACCGTTATTTATAAATAATTAGACGGTCAAAAAAAATTCTAATTTTTTTTAAACTCATAACAACTGCATTGAAAGACTGTTAGTTTTTGGAAAGTTTCTGACAGTTAGTTCTTTTTTATAAATAAGAAACTGGTTCAGAACTACAGAGATCGTATACAATCAATGGTAATTATCCAATTTTTAATTGAATTTATCTCGGATTATATACGGTCGATCGACTTCAAATTTTCAGGGTGATTGTATTATTATGTCCTTAATAAGCATACAAAAATTAAGAATTTTCTGACAGTGTGCCTTAACCACGACAACTACCTTAATGCATATTTTTCTTTCGCAAAATATGTCCTTGTCTAGTCGATTGCTTGCCGCTTAAATATTTTGTGGTAGGTCGTCGCCACTATAAATTTGAGCACCCCTGCTCTAAACGTTTAACACATAACTTACCATACTATCACTATCTGATGATTAAAAATATAGTAGCCCTCATTAATATTATTATTCTATATTGACAGCCATTTTATTCCGTCTCGCTCACACAACAATAGACATTTTCATTACTGACACAGGGAATGTGCAATTACATTGTTTATGTTAATACATTGTAAAAACTACAAAGTAAGGTGCATAATGTACATACTATATCTATGTACTGTATATTGTATCTATGGTGTTTATAACAACTTAATGAACAACAGAATATGTGCTATATGCACTATGTATGGATGTTAATGGCCGTATTAACCATCTGTCATAAATAAAAGACGAATAGAGAATACCACTGATTGTTTATTAATGCATACCGGTACACTCTTACTGACTAGTGTATTGTGTCGTGCACTGACTTTAATTAACCTGTAGGTAATTAAACTATTTATAAAATACGCTATTAATAACTGTTTCTACAATGTTGTGTGGTTGGCAAAACTAAAACTAACTTATTGACTGTTGAAAATTATTCTCGACATTATTATAATAAATGATGACTGTAAATTATACAGGTGCTTTGTTTGTACTAGAGCCCCTCAAATAAGAAATTAGACACCGGTCGCCATTGGCAGGGAAATATTTAAATTCTATGTGGAAGTTTTTTTTACAGAAATTGTTCTGTTTAGATGAAATTTATTCAAAAATATATTTTTCATTCCTTTTGTATTCGCATGTATGACCTCAATGTCAAAAATGCGTTATTTAAAAATCAAGAAACGTGATATTTGTCAGTATTTCTTTACAGCACGAGATTTTGAATTTCGGGAAGGCAAATTAACATTTAGAAGTTTCATTCTCTACTGTTGCGTCCATTTTAATGTTAATTGTGAGTTTTAGCAGTTTTATCTTAAAATTACGATGCCTGAAGAAAACCTAATAAAGGCCGAAACGTTGCAAAAGTAATAATCGATATTTTGATGTTTTTGCCTGTTCCACTTTCCTGCTAAAACTCACAATTTTGAAGTTTCTTAACTTTACAAACTTATGTCAGATATACTGACAAATTTGGCTTTTTTCATGTACAAAAATTTGTGTAAAACTTTTGCTAATTTTCTCGTTTTTATCTGATTTCAATTCGTTTATTTAGATCAGATTAACTGTAAAATCTTGACTAAAAGTCATATGGGAAGAACAGTACATATTTACAGTTTATTTTGAAGCGTTAACACCAAAGACCGAATAACATTTTTCATAGCAATTAGATATTTCCGAAACTGCTCTTAAGATACAGGTATGCGAGTGAAAAAGGGGGCATATTGAACAGCTAGTCACCTTTCTGGTTTTGAGACATAATAAACGTTTAGTACACTTAAAAGTTATAAATGTTCGAACCGTCGTCTTTGCAGTCGTCGTTGAAAAACTAAACTTGCTTACTAAGAGATTTCACAGTCAATATTTGACTGGCGAATTTATGATCCGCGGGTCACTGATCTACACCACGGTTTTAAATGGTCTTTGCTATATTTTAACCAGTTACCAAAAAAAAAAACAAACAAAATAAAACAATAAATGCACACCCGTAACAGCATAAACTTAACCAGTGCGTTTTCCTAGATTTTTTTAAAATTGGGACAAATTATTGTTTAAATAATTCTGAATCGAATGATGTAAAAATGAAATATATGGCTTACTGTGAACTTTAAACATGTATATTTTAATTTTATTCCACGCTTGCAAATTTAAAAGTAAAGTTATATAATATTGAGCCACACTATACTATTTCATATGGCAACAGGATTATAGACGTTCGATAACGGATGTTATTAGCATCTAACCGAGCTGGGTAGAGTAGTGGTGACAGCACTAGACTCGCATGCGGGAGGTACCGGGTTCGAATCCCGGCGGGGGCAGATGTGGCTGGGACTTTTTCCTACTGCCTCTCGCAAGAAACGATAATTCCTGTACCGGCCATCTTGATTGAGGTTTTCCATGGTTTCCCTCAATTAATTCCAGATAAATATCGAGATGGTTTCTTATTTGAGGCCATGGTCGATTACCTATCAAACTCCTAGTTCAAAAATTACCTACCTTATCCTAATTTCCTATAATTCCTTCATTCGCCCATTGTTATTACTTAAGTTGAAGTTTTAAAAATGTAGAAAATAACGGGAAGTGGCAAATGGAAAATAGTAATGGTGCGAATGGCGTCTGTTATGACATAAAGTCGAGAAACGGACGTTAAACACATTATTATTATTTTTAGCATCTAAGTATCTATTGATGCACTCGAAGTGACGATTAATGCTTTGCTCCAACATTGTGGGACGATTAAAATTTGAAAATCGTCAGGTTCTTCTTTGTAGCATACAAATAATAATTTTGAAACAATCTGTAGATCTAACGTTTATTTTTACGTGTTTTGTGTTTGTATACAGCGTAGATAACTACTAATTTCGCGGCAATAAAAGTTGTCTCATATAATAATAATGAGCGACGCAGAACAAAGACTGCTATAGTAAATAGTAATTAATTTACCGTGTACTTACAACCACACACTTATATCGAGGGTCACGAACACATTCAAAATCATGTTTGCATACTTCGACGGAGTAACGGAAACGGTTATGATATTACCGACAGTAATAGTTCATGATCAATAATAGGGATGTTGACTATTTTTGGAAAAGTGTTTTAAATCGTGCATAAGTACCTAATATTGCCACAAATATTTATTATTTTTATTTAAATACAACTCAAGCCTTAAAAATCATGTATTTTAAATCCCGTTTCAAATTTCGGTCCAAAACGCCAATACTAGTCGCGTGACGTCACCTGTTCATACCAAAGGAGGCTCAAAAGTTTACACGGGAGCTACCATCCTATAGATGCGTATTCTGTGCTCATAAACGTTAGTAAACTGAGGTGATGAAAAGTTGTTTCGTAATCGTTGCTATAGTTACATGTAATTTGACGTTTCCTATAAACAAATAATAATAAATTACACATTAAATATTAACCAAACAATGAAGTTTTTTTGACAGTGGTTGAACATATGACGTCATGCGTTCTGATTGGTGTCTGTTGTCACGTGACTTGAGAGTGATTTTATTAGGTTTTATTTATTAAATATTAATTAAATTCCTTAAAAATAAGTATTAGTATCTCTATCATAGAAACTACTACTTTTTGTTAAAATTATGTTTTTATTTGAATACAGTCAACATCCCTATTACCGAGTATAGTCTATAGTTCGATAAATCTGAAGATTTCCTAAAAATCGACTCAATAGCTTTTGCGTAATCTCCTTACAAACAAACTAAACTGGAATTTCGGATTTTGAAATCGATAACGCATCGTGAAAACTCGAATATTGATATACTTTTTTTTGTAACTGACAAGAAATGTGATATTATATTGCCTCTGACAAATAAAAATTGTTCTATGTGTACAAGCTAGAGATGGGAAAAATGGATCTTTTTAGTGATCTGCATCTTTGCATCTGGATCCCGTATGTGAGTCGGCTTACTGAACCGGTTCAAAAAGAGCCGAGTTCTGAATATGTTACTGCAGTCTGCCACTGAGTTACCTTTAGTCCCCATAGCCCCTCCCTGGACCCGCGACTGGTTGGGCCAATCTTGCAATCAAAATTTCGACTAGATCTAATTAAGTTAGAGCTAGACGTATACAAGTTCAGTGACAATGCGTAAATCCAATATAACGGGGGGCCCAAGATGGCTGATTACCTTTTTCTTCCCGAACAGCCGAACTTGAACTAAATTCAACCCTGTCCTAGCATACACCATGTGTGTAGATACGTCAATTAACTTTACATGTAATTTTCAGGTGTTGTCTTATTTTGTGTATAAACAGTTCAGTAGGTTGGGACTGAACCAACTGCGCTCAGATAACAATCTAATAGTAGAGTTGGTTGATGTTATAAACGCCTTGAGGAACTCGTATGATCGCCGGTGTATAGCAATAGTGTTGGTATCGTCACGTGTGGATGTGATGGTTTAATGTCTGCAAGACAAATTGGAATTCTGTGATCGCTATTGACACTAATTTACGACGTTATTCAGTGTTAAACTTGCGAATTCGAAGTGTTTTGAAGTTACCATTCAATAATTAATGAGTCTCTTTTAAACATGAAATCATTATAATTTCATGAAATGTTTATACATTTATTTAAATATTTAGGTACACCAGAATAATGTGCCTGTAAAAGGTGATATTATTAGCCGAAGTCGAACTTCATTTTTTTTTTTTTTGGTTTTCGGTCGAAGTCGAAGGCACACTTTTAGGTCGAAATAGATTATTCGGTTATAGTAGGCACATTTGTGCCCAGTTATCATAACAATATATCGAAATTTAAAGGACTTTTTTTAGATTACATGGCTAGTAGTTTTTATTTAAAGGAGATTATCGAAATTGTTTTCAAGTTTTTTTTTATTTTAAAAGAGCACGTCAATATGCTTCATATACACTCACGACCTCAGGTTTTGAGCGTCTATAATCTACTTTCTATGTTTCACTGACCTTTGACTTTTCATTTTATAACCTACAAAAATAGCTAACGTAAAAAACGAAAATTTTTCAGAAATCATTTATTCAATAGATGTTATTTTTTTTTATTTTGGGCGTGTCACTAAAAGTTTAATGTATTACGGTACTAAACTACTTAAATTATTACTTACAAAAAAATAACATTTATTACTTTGTTTAAAAAATTTGCGTCTATTGTTTCGATTATCACCAAAAGAATGGTTAAAGAAATTGTGGAAATTCAAGTTTGCACTTTCAATTAAAAATGTTAATTTATATTCAGCAATATAAAGTGATAATTGTTTCAATTAGATATTCGATGCTATTAATTAACGTAAAAACTAATTAGCAATCGTGAGGAATATAAATAAATTATTTTATGTAATATGAACACATAAATTATAACTGCTTTATTGATGTGCCGCCATTTATTTTATCATATATTTATATACGAGTATATGTTCTTATATTGTACTGAATGTATAAAAATAAAATAATATTAAAAACTAATTTATTTTTAAAAATATAAATTTTCAATATTTGGTTTCACGTCAATGCAATGTATAAGTATTTCGCGTTCGGTCAATATATTCCACATGACTCGATTTTCAGGTTATAAAAATAAAAAAATAAATTTTCCGACTCCGAAAATTAAGAACAGCAACTTAAACTTTCTGAGTCATATTAAAAGTGAAAGTGTTTACAACAATTTCAAGGACATTCTGGTTGACGAACAATTTAGAAAAAAAGCTCTTCTGATGTTTCGCTTGTGGCTAACGATCAATATTTTATTGGAACAAACTAGCTGCGGAAATCTTTTTCTGTATCCTAAGTCTAAGAAAACAGAATGGTTGGAACCCGCTTCAGGTGAATTCGGCTCGCATCTGGCTGTTTTTTTTTGTGCCAATTTTGTCAGGCTATTGAAAATATTGAGACTTTTATGCATATTCTGTAGCAATATCGCATAAAATTTTTCATTAAACTTTCACTGAAATTTTTCATATAAAAATTATTTTCACATGAATTTTATTTTGGAAGCCGGAAGACATATCCTTAATATTTGAGAACATACGATATATTGTTTATATAGAAACACATACATAAAAACAAGTTAATTAAGTTTATAATTCGCTATTATACAGCTTTCATAATTATAAATACAATAATTTATTAGCAAAATAGAACTTATATCCATGTAGATATCGGTTCTTTAATACATATATTGCATATGCAAATTATTTAACCTACATTAACTTTGAACGAGAACTACTAATTGTATAACTTGTACCGGCGCTTTGGGGAATCCGTGGTGAAATCACTAATTATGTTCTTACTTCTTTTGTTCTTAGTCTGCATCTGCACATATGACCCGAAAGTGATCAACCAAATTTTGTGATCAATTTCGGGCCATGTGTGGATTAAAAATATTTCGTAAGCATTTAATGCTTGTCAAAGATTTTTAATTGTTACAGGATAAATTAGATCAAGCCAGAACAACATTTGTGTCGCTCAGAAAAGTAAATATAGTGATGAAAAAGAATTGGTAATTTCAATGCACGTGAGAGCCAATTTTTTTACTAGATTAAGTTAAGAATTGAGAACTCAGGTTTTCAGGTTTGAATCCTGACAATTTTTTTACACAATGGCTAAATAACTTTTCGACATGACTGTGTTTGTAATGATTCGTTACTCTAGTAAGTGATGTTGTGTGTCAAAGGGACACCTTCTATTTAAAATTTATGAAAAAAAAATATTATTGAAACTGAACTTATACCCACAATATTTCTTTATCTCCTTTAGAAATTTTATCAAGAATATTCTGGTCTCACAATTTCGAACTTCAATGGAATTTTGCTAGTTTTTCTTAATCATCTGTACAAACTTTTCACGGCTAATTATGGTACACTGTTTTTAAAATTGTGGGTGTTGCGCAGAACATACCGATTTTAATTAATATAATATTTATAATGATTTATTAACACCACAGTTTTGCATTCAATCAGCCTTATTCATTGTTTTTAAATGCTAGAGCGGTTTTATAAATTGATTGTCTATTGAAATAGATTTATCTAATCAAAGATAAATTAATAACATTCCTTGTGTCATGTCGTTTAATTAAATGCAATAATTGTATTAATTGCACTATTTATATCTGCATTTGTACAACAAGAAATCGATTACTTTAACCTCTATAGATGCATTATTCATTAAAATAATGATGCATTATCTTTTCCAGTTTTTGTTGAAATACAGGCGCTGTCATGACATTAATCTATATCTATACTAATATTATAAAATGGAAGAATTGTTTGTTTGTAGACGTTAATCTCTGGTAGTATCGAACCGATTCTAAAAATTCTTTGACTAATAAAACGCCACGCTATCTTTGAGTATACAGGCTGTATTTTATTTTGATAAGAAATAAAAATCTCAAATAAACTAGATAAATTTGAATACATAGTGGAGGTTCAGTAATTTTATGGTGAAAGTACGGATATATAAAAAAATCTTTGTGCATGCCGATCGATAAGACTAATACAGTGGCTCCCAAGTGTTCTTTTCTGTTATATTTCATCATAATTGCATGCGGAGCCGTGGGTAGCGGCTAGTTAATTATACCGGTTTAAAATTTTTGTCCGAAATTCCGGAACTGCGAAATCTTCGAATAGGGATATTGACTGTATTAAAATAAAAACATAATTTTAACGAAAAGTTGTAGTTTCTATGATAGAAATACTAAAACACACTATATTTTTCCTTATTTTAAGGAATTCAATTAATATTTAATAAATAAAACCTAATAAAATCACTCTCAAGTCACGTGACAATAGACACCAATCAGAGCGCATGACGTCATATGTTCAGCCGCTGTCAAAAAAACTTCATTGTTTGGTTAATATTTAGTGTGTAATTTATGATTATTTGTGTACAGGAAACGTCAAATTACATGTAACTATAGCAACGACTACGAAACAAGTTTTCATCACCTCAGTTTACTAATGTTTATGAGCACAGAATACGCATCTATAGGATGGTAGCTCCCGTGTAAACTTTTGAGCCTCCTTTGGTTTGAACAGGTGACGTCACGCGACTAGTATTGGCGTTTTGGACCGAAATTTGAAACGGGATTTAAAATACAAAATTTTTAAATAAAAATTTTAAATAAAAATAATAAATATTTGTGGCAATATTAGGTACTTATGCACAGTTTAAAACACTTTCCCAAAAATAGTCAACATCCCTATTCCGGTATGGGAGCTCTAAATAAAGTAACACCATAAGATTTGATTCCATCAAAATTTAGTGAAATAATCAGACGTATTACTAAAATGGAGAAAAATTACAAAAAACCTACATAAAAACCGTTTAATTTTTTTTTACTTGCGGCAATAACATTTCCGCCATACAAAACTGAAGTTTTGTAGGCGTTTCTATAGTCGAGTGTTTTAATTGAAGCAGTGTTGGGACTGTGACATTATTACAAATGCGTTCTCTCCATGCTATAATTACTCTATTTATATTTTCTCGGTTTATTAATTACTGTCACTTATCAAGTTTCTCCATACTTAAATTGCATTTAATAGATACAGATCTATGTATGCTGTGTCTGCAGGCGTGGACTGAATAATATTCCACGAGCTAGTACTAGGTATATACTTCACAGTATATTCGATAAATCCGGTTGGTATTAATAATTACTGGCAAATGTTAATTATTACAAACTAGCGGCCCAGTCCGGCTTTCCCGGGTGTAAATGTAATATATAGGATATAAAAGATGAGAATCATTATCATTAAATTCTCAACGTGTATTGAATTTGTGCGAATTCAGTCGCTTTTATTTGTGAATGTTCAAAAATCGAAAAAAAATCTTATTTCCCCAAAAGAAATTTAAAAAATTCTGTTGATCCCATCGCTACCAAACTTCAGAAGATCATCCGCTGGGCTAATCTAAAGATTGTCTGAAAATTTCATCAAAAATGGTCTACTCGTTTGGAGTCCATAGATTACATATACATCGTCTTTTATCTATATAGATTATTAAAATGTAAAAAGTGGTTATTGTGACATAACGATAATAGTGGACATATATTATTATAGTTATTGATATGTTCTTTAATATTGTAGAACATACTTTTGTTCTATCATCAATAGTTTCCGCAGCACATGCGACGAAAAATGTTTTATGGCATTTTTTTATACCTTGGGTTACGTTACTAAAGTTTTAGTAAGGATCCCTAATATTTTCTAGCAATAAATATAGCCTATGTTACTCAGGGTGAATGTAGCTTTCTAATGGTGAAAGAATTTTTTAAATCAGCACAGTAGTTTTTGAGTTTATTCATTACAAACATTCAAAAATACAAATCTTTCCTCTTTATAATATTAGTGTAGATATACTGAGTGAGAAACTGGGTAAGCGAGAAAACTCTAGTAATTGCCAGGTACCGTCTTTGTAACCCTCTAAAACCTCTAAGAGTGAAAAACAGAAACATCTATAAGAGAAAGACGTTTTTCATATACTTTTATTGCCGATTTTGTAATTATTAGTCTACTTGTGTTACACTCTTTTCTAATATTAAATAGTGGCTAAATATAGAAAATATAATTCATTTTAAAATTATGAAGTACCTAGGATTTTGCGGTTCTTCTGCCACTGTGCAGCGCTCATAGAGGAACTGATATTAATAATAAAAGTTCAGAATTGTGAATGTCATCTCGGACTTGACGATTTAGTTAAAAAACCGTTTCTTGCTGCCGGCTTGTTACGTAAAACGTATCGTTATATATAACTCACATGTATACTTATGCTACCAGAAAATTGTCATTAGTATAACTAATGTATCTTCTTTTTGCAACAAAGAAGAACATCAATAAGTAATATATCATAATTTATACTGTAAGAAACCAACAGTGATTGAACAATTTAAGTAATGTAATAACGTCTTATTTGTTATTTCTGTGTAAGCCATATAAGACTAGAATCGTTTAAGGAATTGTTAATTATTTTCCTTCCACAAATGGTGATTAAATAGGAACGTTAACTCCTTTTTAAGACGTGAAAATATACAAATATAGTTACTAGTTGTTTTGACATTTTCCAATAATATACGAGATGTTATATAAACCTGATATTAATGACTTCATCAAAAGTTTTTGAATGAAAATTGTATCTATGATGCTCCTTGACACATTCTGCGCATTTTGAACACACATTTTTTTCCGTTCTAGCAACCATGAGAAGTGATGCTACGAGCTGAATACAAAATTTAAAATAATCAATAATTTATTTTTAGATGACATTAAAAATTTTCAAAATTATTTTATAGTAATGCTACTAAATATCCACACCCTCTGAATCGTATCGGGTTGGTTCAGCACGATCGGCAATTTTGGGATACATGGAGTTAAATGAGTTAACACGCATTAGTCGGCTCGGATCGGCTTTGTAAAATCAAGAGTGTGTATACACTGCCGTGTCGAGCAGATCCGATCCAGCAGGAGCCGACCTTTATTCGAAACCTATAGTGCCATGCCAAGAAAGAAAATCCGATCTGCAAAATTTGTGCTCTATTCTATACGTGCCTAGGAAGACATAGGAATAAAAATCTCAAATATTGCAGATTGAATTTTCTTCCTTAGCGCGGAAGTATATATCTTTTTTATTTAACTACAAAATTAAATAATATTAGAAATTAGTTTCATGGGTAATTGGAATAAAAAATCAATTTAAACACTTATTGATTGCAACGTTTCGTCTTTATTAAATTAAGACTTTTTTAAGCTCTCAGCATGTTTAAATTATAATAAAACTATGATATAAAAGGCAATTTTGCATTACAAAGATCAATAAAATTGAAAATTGTAGAAAATAATATCTTCTTTTTTTCTACAATCTTCAATTTTATTGATCTTTGTAATGCAAAATTGCCTTTTATATCATAGTTTTATTATAATTTAAACATGCTGAGAGCTTGAAAAAGTCTTAATTTAATAAAGACGAAACGTTGCATCAATAATATTCCAATTACCCATGAAACTAATTTCTATTATTACATATTTTGGAATTGAACTTTAAAGATGAATTAAATAATATATTATGTCATTTAATTCAATTTGTAATTTACAAAAACTGCGCTGGTTACAATATTTTTTAAATCAGCGTTTGAATTAAAATATTAGGAAGTGTTACAAAAAGTGTGTAAATGGGAACGTTGTGAATGAAGAATAAACTTTGATTAATCGATAAGGGCAACGTATACCTTTTAAACAGGTTACATTCAGTATAATTGTAATCATCTAACCTGATCAATTAGTTTTGATTCAATGATAATTCTATACAGTTAATTATTTAATTGATCGTGTATACAACATTCCTCGATATTATAAACATGTTCACAAAAGAATACTAAATCTATTTAATCAACACTGCTTATAAAAAAAACTTGTCTGTAGAATCCATAAACGATAAAACCGTATACACTGAGAAGCACAGGAACTATACTTGACATATGAAATTGGTACTTGTTTGTTGTTTGTTGCGAGGACTACTGAACCGATTTGAAAATCTCCTTCACTTTTTAAAAGCCTAAGACGAAAGGGGAATGCGAAGTAAGCGAAATTGTGAATGAAGTGCGGGATATTCTGTACGTGATTTTTGAGCTAAATTGGTGTACGTTGGCTAAACTATAAAAGATATCTAGTAGTGTAACGTAATAGAAACTTATTGCCATTGTCTAACCAAAAGCTATCCGGACGAATCCGGGTCGAAAAGATAGTGTCGCAATAGTATTGATATTTTCAACAACTGTCAGTGTTATCTGGCTACCACCTCTTATTTTCAATGTATTATTATTTTTAAATAATTTAAAATCCAGTTGACATTATCACCAGGTCTTTCTCGGAGCAGAACCTGGGAACTGAGGGCTTGCAATCCATGGGAATATAATATGAACACTAGTATTCATACGGTCGCTAGTTTCGTGACAGTTCGGCTACTCTCCAGCCGAAACTTGAACAATGTATATGAAACATTTAGATATTTCGTGAATCGTAGAGCTTTTAAGCAGTTTAAGGTATTATGACAATACCAACAGATAAAATTGGACTCCCCAATTAAAATTTTTGGCTATTGCACTGTTTACGAGAGTATTTATGATTGATTCTATAAAAAACTAGGCGTTAAATCTGCTGCTTATCTTTTAATTTCTGTTCACTTTTGTCGTCAAGTGATAGAAACGCTCTGCAGGTGTACGGTGTAGTACTGAACTATCAGTAACTACTTAATCAGACAAACGCATTGTTAATATTGGCAATTTAAGTACTTACATTCTTTTTTGTTTGTTTGTATATATTCTTGTCTTTGTCCGGCCTGCGCGACCGGTCAGAGATAGAAACGACCAGCGAGAAATGCGGGTTTGATATAAGTATTGTGTTTTGTTCTTTTTTAATTAACATTAATTACATTATCTGTTCGTTTCGCCAAAGTGCGTCGCTAATGACATGTAATTGTTGCACTTCAATTAGTGCTTTAATTGTTCTTGTTTTGTTTTATTGTATTTTAAAAGGTTATGCTTGTAAGTTGTAACGTGTTCCTGGTATAAAGTAATTAATTAGTATGCGTGGCCGTTAATTTTGGGAATTATTCTAACTACGGGTTTATAAAAACTGAGCATTCTTTTTTTTTCATTCTTTGTTGTTAGTTTATTACAAACCTATTTTGAAAACTGACTGCAAAAAATAATTCTAAGAAAACTTTAATCCATTCAAAAAATAAAAATGACACCTCGAAAAGTTTTAACATAATAATATAGTACCTACTTGCCGTTTTTGTTAGTGTAAAGATGACAAGGAAAAATATAATTTTTTTAAACTATTTTTGAAGACATACTTCTTTTGCCGCATTGGGAGTACAATTTTGGTAGGTAACGGAAGTTGCGCGCGCAGAGCTAACTAAAATTCGACAGTATGAAGTTAGCCACGCTTCACAGTACGAAGATGATGCTCAGGCTGAAATGACAAATAAACGAAATAAATGCACTTTCTGTCATCTGGAAACAGTATAACTAGACGACTATAACCTTCGATTATAACCAATAATCGTTTTATATGTCACCCAGTGGAATTTATAATATCAAAAACCAAAATAAAATTATGAAAGTGTTTTATAATTAAGTTTATAAATTATCAGGAAATTGGACACAATAAAAATATACAATCAATTCAGCGACGTTTCGTTTTTTTTATTAAAACTTCTTCAGGCTTCTGAAATGTACATATTAAGAAATTACAAATAATACAATTCTTAATATGTATATTTCAGAAGCCTGAAGAAGTTTTAATAAAAAAGCGAAACGTCGCTGAATTGATTGTATATTTTTATTGTGTCCAATTTCCTGATAATTTATAAACTTAATAAAATTATGGATGATAATATTAATATTAGTGTTTTATAATATTTGAGGTTAATGTTTTGTATCATCATTTGAAAATTGTATTTCAATAAATTGTTTGCATGCATATTAAAAATTAGTTTCCAATCACGCCAAAGAAGTATAACTTCTGCCGCGCGTTCACGCACCCATTTTATAACTAATCATTCTTAGCGAGAAAGGACATATTGACCATATATCGTGTCATCATTACGGCATCCTTCGTAATCGCAATCTTATTAATCAAGCATTGCACGTTGATTGAATTGTAATTAGTTGTTTTCATCTACTGATGACTAATTGAAAAAGTGGTAATTGCTGATCATCGATATAACTCTCTACCTTCACTATGTGATTGAGATAAGAAAAGCAAGGAGGTATTCCTTTCCTTGCTTTCATAGAATTCTATTGGTCTGCTTTATTCTGCTTAAAATTTTCTATAACGTTAAAGAGAAAATGATTCAACGGCGAAAAAATATTAGAGAAACCTTGATAACGCAAAGTAGATAACTCATCAGTGAAACGAGCTCATAACTCTTAAGAAGTTTTACTTCCCCCGTGACCTTACCTGAGTGAGGCTCACACGTTTTTTTTCTCTTTCTGCAAGACGTAAAAATCTATCTTTCTGAAAATCCAAATTAAAATTTTAGAATATTTGTAACAGAGGTGTATAGGTTTACAGTAGATTGCACATTTAGTTGCGTAATTGGGTTTGTTACATCGAGGTATGATCGTATGACATTATGTTAAAAAAAGTCACACGGGTTATAATACTATTACGCACGAGTTTATATATTTTTTTCATGTAATGTGTACACTGTACCTTCTATACGTTGTTGATGAAAATTGCTATTCGCTACTCCTTGTTGCTTTACATACAGTTCTAATGGTAGCTAATACGTAGTTTATGAAAATTACTGTAGAATTGATTAGATCGCGTACTTTTATTTTATTTTACTGCACTAGTGCATGTATAGAGTATACAGCAGTCATTTTATAGAGATTGTAGTGCACACACATCTTTATTGACGCCTTTGTCAGCTAAAGTGAAATGTCACGGAAGTGGTGTATCCTGACAGCGACCCAAATCTCATCTCTCCGCTTTTACCTTGGTTAGCTCTTAAATTTTTTTGAGATTATATCTTATTTGAATTTGAATATGTACCGGGTAATGTTAGTGTAATAATTGACTTTTTTTCTTTTTTGTCCTTGGTAATTAATATAAAAATGATTTGTCGGGAAAAAGGACTTTTTAAGTAAACACTTATTTGTTATTTATAGCGACGTTTCGTCCCTTGCTTGGGACTTTTTCAAGCTTTATAACTGTTAAATGTTTTGATCAAGTAGATATAAAAGTTAAAACACACATGTAAATATAAATTTTAGTTAAACAATTGTACATTACACAGTTTGTAATAATTCCGTTTTTAAAAAATATTTTTACGGTTGATGTTCAAACTATTTTATTTTATTATCAAAAGTAAAAATATTTTTTAAAAACGGAATTATTACAGACTTTTTAATGAACAATTGTTTAACTAAAATTTATATTTACATGCAGTGTATTTTAGCTTTTATATCTACTTGATCAAAACATTTAATAGTTATAAAGCTTGAAAAAGTCCCAAGCAAGGGACGAAACGTCGCTATCAATAACAAATAAGTGTTTGCTTAAAAAGTCCTTTTTCCCGACAAATCATTTTTATGTTAGTGTAATAATTTATAAACAATTCATAATGTGAAAAACGATATCGAATCTAAAAGAGATTGGTGCATCATTTTCAAATTATTAATATAAGTCCATATTAAATGCTTAAATGGGTTTTTCTACCTATAGTATAATTTTAAATTTAAGGCAAGCTTTTTTTGTATTAAACATTTTCAGTTGATGACACTAAAGCATTTTAATAAACCAATTAAATATTTAATATATTCAAAAATTTACACCGCCTGATTTAACAATTTTGTTTTGTTAGACTGCGTCTGCACACAATTTATGTACGGTCATATATATAATTTATGTTCACAATTAAGTAACATTAATTTTGTTATAAGAGCGACTCTATCATTAAATCCACAGCCTCCTAATAATATCAATTATTAATAAAATTGAACAAGTAGGTACATTCTGATGATTAGTTTCAATAATCTATAAACATATAATTTGTTGAAACTGATATAACGGAAGTCTAAAGTACCTATTACATTAAAATTTATCACCAAAATAATATTTTTCCAAAGATTTTGGTGTAATTTAATCTGCTCTTTAATTTTTTTAACATTTTACGAAATATGATAAAAGAAAAAAACTCGGGTCGCAGTGCCAAAACCCTGCCGACAATATAGTGTATTTGCTTATACAGGCAGTGTGGCTTTATTTTGCGAGCTTAAGTTGGTTTTTGGGCAAAATAAAAAATTTTACTCCTTAATACACCCCTTAAAATAACATTTTTTTTTCTTAATTGCAATATTATTACAAATAGAACCTCTATACCAAATTATATACAACTTTCAGTAAATAATTCACTATTTGTAAACTAGTGTTTTCATAAAATTTGCAAGTCCGGTCCTGTCGGGCCGATTTTATTTAAATTTTAGGGACACCTTTTAATTACTACTAAAGGGTTAAATGTCAATTTTGAAACGATTCTGAGAATTTTTTCGGTATTTTGGGGCCCAAAAACATTTTTCAACCCCTAAAAACTAACCCTTAAAATGCCCCGATTACGCCCATTTTAAATAGGCTTCTTGCGGTGATGGATTTCAACACGTGGACCAAATTTCGTTAAAATCAATTAACTCTTTTGAAAGTTATTGCCCGCATACGTATATAAATATATATATATATATATATATATATATTAATATATATATACACATATATATATATAAACATTTTCAAAAATGGTGCCAAAGTGTTTAGGAGGTTATGAAACGTCGAGAAATTTTGGTCCGGCCCCTAGGTCCCGCCATCCGACCAACGCCAATATGGCAAATACACTAATAATTGTCGATTGTAAGTTTTACTAGCTGCCAATCAGGTTTTGCTCGGATTAAGTTCTGTATGTATTTACGTGTCAGAAATAACCACAAAGATAGTGCTGGTCCTGCGAGATTGACAGTCCGCCCTAAATCGAGTAGGATATTTCTGCTTTTTTAACGGTTTTCCACACATCGTGTATTCATGAAATGTATATTCATTGTATTGTCACTAAAAAGCAATTATGTCAATTTATCGAAAGGATGAAAACAATTTTTTGCGGGGTAAACATGAATCTAAACAATTTCAGTAATCGTAATAAATTACTGACAAAGGGAATAGTAATTTGTGATAGATTTTAATCAAGTCTACCATACCAAGAATCGTCTATGAAACACTTTATAAACGACTTAAGTGGATAAAACAGCATGCGACAGTAAACAGTTTTATTGACACAGGCGGGCAAGCTGTCGTGATCTGGTTATATAAAATATTTGTCATTCATTTTTATAATTATTGTATTCGAATTTTGCGGATATATGTTGTCGATTATATATTAATGTTTTTTTTTTTATACTTAATAATTTCTGATAGATTTCAATCAAGTCTTCCATACTCCTCGGCGAAGTTATTAATGTAGATTTTCTTGCAAATATAAAAATTACTGACGGGATTCTTTGTATTTAGAAACAATTTTGTTTGTCTTTGAAATTAATTTATTCAAATAAAATTATCAAATAATTACAGACAGTGTTGAGATGCATTTTTACATTTTTTATTACTTTGTAGTTTTTTCTGTTCCTTAGCCTTCATGTGTATAAAATTTAAATTTCAAATATTAATTTCTTAGATACTAAAAGGACATTGAATTTGAAAATTTTAAAGTCACTGATAAAAGTTTCAAATCGATGGTAACACTTTCAAAAATGGTCCTGAAACTCCTAGACTATAGCAATAGAAAAGCAAAAGTGTTGACTTCATAAAAAAATTATTTAAAATTGATGAGTTTATAAAAATAGTAGCTTAAAAAATTGCTTATTATCATAATTTATTCGTTATGCCAGTTTACTATAAAGGTGTAATAATGGCTTAAGTTAAAGTTACCAATCCGTAGAGTAATCATCAGAATCAAATTATTTTTTATCTTTGAGCCAGTAACAGTTTAATTTGATTAAATTATTTCTATGAGCTATAATTATACGCGATAAAACAATTCTGTTTTTACTGCTGTAGCCTGGTGCAATATAACGTGCAGAGCTGTGTCACTTTGATATATTTCGTTACCAGATTTCTTGTCTCTCTTAACTTCCGTTACAAAGACGTGTAGAGCAAGAAAGAACGAAATACTCTATTTAGACCATTTTTAAGTAACAAAACTCTCCAGTTCTTTTGTTTCTTTTTATATGCTATAATCGCATAAATCCACTTTTTCTGTGTTTAAATATCAGAAATAGAGACCGTAAATTCGTTGTTTTAAAATTGTGGTCAGAAAACGAAGTGGTTAATGCCTCTTTTAGTATATATTGGGACATATTATTTTTCATGTTTTGATTGTCGTTTTTACTTTTTAACGAATGATTGTCTTTATTTTCAGATTCTCCGCCTAGTCTAGGACAGGAATCGACATCGTCTTTGCAACAATTTCTTCCGAACAACACAATCATCTCCAACAATATGGGAGTTGTGAGTGAGGGTTCGCCGAAGCCGGATCCTTTACCAGGACGCAGTGCATCAAGCGGCGCCGGGACGCCCGTTGGCACGCCTGTCGGTACGCCGGCAGGTCCGAGTGGTGGTAACGGCGTCGCCGGAGATAGTATATCAGATAATAACAGCGATGAACCGGACGTTGACGACTTTGCGCCGAAGCGAAAACAGCGCAGGTATAGGACAACGTTCACGAGCTTTCAGTTGGAGGAGTTAGAAAAGGCGTTCGCTAGGACACATTACCCTGATGTATTTACAAGGTATGCAGTTGAGAGCTCTTTTATATATTTATATCTGCTTCTACTATTAATCTATTATATACACGCTGTTTTCAGTCAATATATTTTATTAGTGTATTTGCCATATGGCAACATACACTATTGGCGTTGGTCGGATGGCGGGACCTAGGGGTCGGACCAAAATTTCTTGGCGTTTCATAACCTCCTAAACACTTTGGCACCATTTTTGAAAATGTTTATATATATATATATATATATGTGCGGGCAATAACTTTCGAAAGAGTTAAATGATTTTAACGAAATTTGGCCCACGTGTTGAAATCCATCACCGCAAGAAGCCTATTTAAAATGGGCGTAATCGGGGCATTTTAAGGGTAGTTTTTAGGGGTTGAAAAAAGTTTTTGGGCCCCAAAATACCGAAAAAATTCTCAGAATCGTTTCAAAATTGACATTTAACCCTTTAGTAGTAATTAAAAAGTGTCCCTAAAATTTTAATAAAATCGGCCCGACAGGACCAGACTTACAAATTTTTTGAAAACACTAATTTGCAGATAGTGAGTTATTTATTGAAGGGTGTCTTTAATTCGGTGTAGACGTTAGATTGATAATAATATTACAATTAAGAAAAAAAATGTTATTTTAAGGGATGTATTAAGGGGTTAAATTTTTTATTTTGCCCAAAAACAAACTTAATTTCACATAATAAAAGTATAAAACCACACTGCCCTATACAAACAAATACACTATATTGTCGGCAGGGTTTTGGCACTGCGACCCGGGTTTTTATTTATTGGGCGATAGTACAGGCCAAAAGAAGACAATTAGTGTTAAAGAACGTAGTAAAAGTTTCATGATAAGACAGAAAATTATTTAAATTCATATTCTAACATTGAGCTAGTTGACATCAGTGTTATGAGCACCCAAAAAAAGATTTGAATTTTTTGTGGCACCAAAACGTATTTGTGCGAAGAGAAACAATGAAGTAACTTTCGAGTGCGCCCCTGGTAGCTGCCCCCGCGGTCAATCTTTAGCTAAGACACTGGTTCACATATCGATGCACCTTACTTTAATAATAATTAATGTACAAGAAAACAAATCGAAATTTATTTAAGTAACTTGATAAAATACGTTATTTTGGGTGTTATATTTTGTATATTTCCTATATACTACGTTTGACATGTCACTCAAAAATAATGTAACAGTAAATAGATTCAGATTAAAAATACCCCCCAGAATTAGACGATTGTAGCTGCCCATCCAAACGTCTTGAGACGTGTTTCTTCTTTAAAATGTAAATTCAAAACAAAACTGAATTAACATTTTTAATAAGCAGCTGTCAGAGGCCGTCAGTCCGTTTTAAGTCATTTGCTTACGCTGGGTGTGGGCGCATTGCTCGAATGTTTTGTTAATTGTTATTCTGTTGGTACTGTTGTTATACTAAAAACTTAATTTTGTTATTGTTACAATAAGCAACGTCTTTGCTACACATTTAACTTTGCTTAAGCTAAAATAGCAATGGTGATAAAAAAGAGAGATTTTATTGTGTTAAAAAAAGCATAATTTTAAATTTTAAGAAAGTCATAAAAGAAATTTGCGTTTAGAGATTTTAAAATCTACTACTGAGCTAGAAAAATGTAGATAAAAATATTAATTGAGCATCATAAATGGATACAGAATATTCTATTGTTTTGTGAGTGACCTTTATGCATAGACGTATCTTCAGGCTAATCTTTCGACTAAAAGATTTTATCTGACATTTATTATATTTTTTAATTTTGTGAATACACAAAAAATATTATTCGCCTGTTTATAATTAATAGGTAATTATGAATATTAAATAGCCTGAAGGTAATTTAATTTCCCGTGCGCTTCAAATGCGTTTATAATTTAATTTATTATTTTGAAATTATATAAACATTTATGTTAAATAAAATAATTGTGCTTTTATCTTCAATAAAACTGATTAATAAAATTTATAACATGTAGGCAGGTGATAATTTTATTGTATGAGATGTTTTTTTTACACTTCTCAGTGCCCCCGAGAGAGAAAAATATTAATTCTAAAAATAAAAAACTAGGTAGTTTACAGAATTTAATAGAAATTTTTATATTAAAAGGAATAGGAAATGTTGACGACTATTTGGCATTTATTATATTCGAGAAATTAGAAAAAAATGTTATAATTCTTTTTAATATAAGCGTCCTTGGAATTTTAATGTCGAGATATGTTTTTAATTCGTAAAAAATATTGGATTTTTTTACAGTTCTAGAGAAGAAAAGCGTGTTATAATAAGCATTCCAAAAACACATTTGTTAAATTAAGTTGTTTTAAAAGGAATTGAGCCTTCGACAAATATGTGGGTATATACTCGAGTTTCAATAACCCAAAATTTTAAAAAAATTCTAAAGAAAACGACGCGGTTGTTTTTTTTTTGCTGGAAGTCATCAAACATGGTGCAGTTGTAGATAATTTGATTTAAATGAATTGTATATTGTTATACGTATAAGATCTGCGGCCGGACTCAAACAGAACCTTCGCGAAATTTTGAAAAATGAGGAAGGGAATATCCAACAATTATTACGCTTCCTACATGACACCAAATTAATATCCAAATTATAATAATTAGTCCTATTCACTGACCTGCTTTGCACTCCCACCATACGTGGCAAAAACCAAAAACAATTCAGTTCCACATATTAGATTTAAGACATTTCTAAAGACATACCTCAAATATTGAAACAATTAAACTTATTTTGTAACTCATTTGTATCCTTTGTATAATTGTTAATAGTGCTAATAATCGTAAGGCTATTAAAAATTCATCGAGATGAAGAAAACTTCATCGTAAAAATATAAATTTCATATAGTAATTACGAAAAATTCACAACATATTATATGATTTACTTACATTTTAGTGTAGTATAAACAACAAAATGCTTGTTTTAATCAATACAACTTTTATTTATTGTTGCAATAAGGTACTAGCCTTATTTACTGTGACGAGTCACTACTGAATAAATGCAAATCATAAATAGTTTTCTACTTTTGATTAATAAAATGATAAATATTACTTTAACTACTGTTTTTTCATAATTTGATCAGTTATTAATAAACAGCTGGATAAACACTATTGCTTGTAATTGTCTTATCTGATTGCATTTTGATGATTTCGTTTGCATTGAGTTGTGGCTTTAATTACTATGTTTATTTTTGTACTTTGTGCAAATTGATAAAGTAGGAAAATGTTCGCACTTGGGTTCTTGTCAGTTCGCTTAACTTTGTTAAGGTGAATGTTTGCCAGCTGTTCAATATACCCCTTTTTTTCATTCGCATAGATTTATCTTACGAGAAGTTGGATGTTAAATGCACGTACGTTTTGGAAATCTCTATTATTAAATCTTTGATGTTAATGCTTCAAAATAAACTTGAAATATGTACCACTTTTCCCATATGACTTTTCGCCAAGTTTTTATATTTGATCTAAATAGACGATTTAAAATCAGATAAAAACGAGAAAATTTGCATGTCTTAAACAATTTATTGTATAGAAAAAATTAAATTTGAAAAAAATTCTTGAATAAGCTAAATTCGTCAGTATTAAACTGAAAGTTTGTTAAGAAAAAACCTCAAAATGTTAATTTGCCTTCTTGTAGTTAGAAATGTCGTGGCGCATGCTGTAAAGAAACATTGACGAATAACTGCACGTTTTTTATTCTATTTTTAGAACAAAAATATATGTTTTTTGAAATAGCAAGCTAAATTTTATAAAGCTTATTACTTAATCACGCAGCTAATAAAAAAAGTAATAAAATAATTTTGCGACCACAGTTTGACATTTCTCGAAAGCATATTTTACGATCTGAGGGATCAGTCACCTAAATAATATAGTGCATTTATTTACATTGACCATTCTTAATAATAAAAACCCGGGTCGCAGTGCCAAAACCCTGCCGACAATATAGTGTATTTGCTTATACAGGCAGTGTGGCTTTATTACGCAAACTTAAGTTGGTTTTTGGGCAAAATAAAAAATTTGACTCCTTAATACACCCCTTAAAATAACATTTTTTTCTTAACTGCAATATTATTATCAATCTAACGTCTACACCGAATTAAATACACCCTTGAATAAATAAGTCACTTTCTAAAAATTAGTGTTTTCAAAAAATTTGTAAGTCCGGTCCTGTCGGCCCTATTTTATTAAAATTTTAGGGACACTTTTTAATTACTACTAAAGGGTTAAATGTCAATTTTGAAACGATTCTGAGAATTTTTTCGGTATTTTGGGGCCAAAAAACATTTTTCAACCCTTAAAAACTACCCTTAAAATGCCCCGATTACGCCCATTTTAAATAGGCTTCTTGCGGTGATAGATTTCAACACGTGGGTCAAATTTCGTTAAAATCAATTAACTCTTTCGAAAGTTATTGCCCGCACACATATATATATATATATATATATATATATATACGTATATAAATATATATATATATATATACATATATATATAAACATTTTCAAAAATGGTGCCAATGTGTTTAGGAGGTTATGAAACGTCGAGAAATTTTGGTCCGACCCCTAGGTCCCGCCATCCGACCGACGCCAATAGTGTATGTTGCCATATGGCAAATACACTAAAAAACTCGGGTCCCAGTGCCAAAACCCTGCCGACAATATAGTGTATTTGCTAATGAAGGCCGTATGGCTTTATTATGCAAACTTAAGTTGGATTTTGGGCAAAATAAAAAATTTGACTCCTTAATACACCCCTTAAAATACATTTTTTTTTCTTAATGGCAATACTATTATCAATCGAACCTCTATACCAAATTATATACAACTTTCAGTAAATAATTCACTATCTGCAAACTAGTGTTTTCATAAAATTTGTAAGTCCGGTCCTGTCGGGCCGATTTTATTAAAATTTTAGGGACACTTTTAATTACTACTAAAGGGTTAAATGTCAATTTTGAAACGATTCTGAGAATTTTTTCGGTATTTTGGGGCACAAAAACATTTTTCGACCCCTAAAAACTACCCTAAAAATGGCCCGATTACGCCCATTTTAAATAGGCTTCTTGCGGTGATGGATTTCAACACGTGGGCCAAATTTCGTTTAAATCAATTAACTCTTTCGAAAGTTATTGCCCGCACACATATATATATATATACGCTTATATATATATATATATATATATATATATATATATATATATATATATATATATATATATAAATATATATATACATATATATATAAACATTTTTAAAAATGGTGCCAAAGTGTTTAGGAGGTTATGAAACGTCGAGAAATTTTGGTCCGACCCCTAGGTCCCGCCATCCGACCGATGCCAATAGTGTATGTTGCCATATGGCAAATACACTAAAAATAATATATATTTAGTATTGATTACACCGTATGGTCAAATACAAGTCATGTCAAATCTATTAAATAGGAACCGCATTATTTAAAAAATCGCTGTAGTTATAGTAGCACGTGTCTTTCAAGAACTCTTTAATGGTTTTTTTGAATTTTGCTAATGGCAAATCTTTTGTATCTGCAGATAACTTATTATAAAATTGTAGCCCAATATAATTTTGACCATAAGTACCTTATATATATAAACTGATCACTTGTAAACATTCACTCAAGTTTCATAAAAGTGATGAAGTGGTCTTGAACATTTTTTAACCGCGTTTCACTCATTAATCTACGCTACTTATAAAGGGGCAAATTATTTTCATTTGAAATTACTGAATCGATTTGAAAAATTATTTCACTATTTAAAAGCCTACTGCTGACGGAAGCTATATATTTATACGTTAAAGGGAATGATCAGTAAGTGAAAATGTTAAGTTTCGCATGCAATTTTTGAGCTAAACTGGTGTACGTTGGCTAAACTAAAATATTTACCCGAGCGTAGCCGGCTCGAAAAGCTAGTGCTGTACAGTGTTTGTTTACGACATTATCTGCTCAACGGAATATCAACATGCAGAATGTAACAATTTCGTGTTATCTTTACCCACAGCTAAACAACACATGTTGTTGCGATCTTAATTTAGATTAGAAACCAGCTATAATTTACACTGCACCGTATAGTTAATTCTTTACGTGCTTGTTTTCAGAATGATCCACGCATTGAAGTCACATTTGGAAATAATAGTTTGGTGACATTTGTTTCTCTAAAATTACTTAATCACATTTAATATTTCAGTAGCAGCGACTTAGTTTCGAGCTTTTATAATTTATACTTTACTTGGTCTAAAATAGCCTTTATCACTTTCAAAAAATCTTAAGCTTGTCCCCTTTGCAAAAATTATTTTCTCTGATTTTTCTTAAAATAATCTTGTCTGTGCCCAAATATTTTTCCGGCTTTGGAACACATTACAAGCTCTGAACCAAAAGAGATACAGAAGTTTTGTTTTTTTTTTGTCGGAATGTTTCTGCAAGCATGGCAAGTTTGGAAAAATTTTGAGATTTTAACGTACTTTTTTTCAGAGATAAAAATCGTAATCATTTTTCGTATATTTGTATAAACAATATGCTGAATTGGATGAGCAGAAGCAAAAATAAAAAATGTTTTGATTTAGAGTTTCTATAGTTTAAAAGATTTTTTGTAATTTTTCAGAAATATTAAACTGATAAAACTTCTAAATCAGAATTGATATTGCTATTGAAATCAGAGTTGTTTTTTCTACAAAAATGTTAATTTGAAAAATTTTATCAACAATTACATTGTTTCAAGAACATTATGTTTTCGAATCTATAGATAAATTACACTTTGAAAATCAGCCCCGTTCGAGGCATAAACGGGGCACGCCTGTATATTGCATAGTTGTTTTAATTAAATTCATTTCCGATAATAATAATGAAAGGCTATCGACACGATTCCCACCAGCAGTTAATGACAGGCTAACCACTTCTCGTTGTCTCACTGATTGTTGACCGCACTATTGCAGTTCTAAACCGGTGGTTCATAAATTGTTTCAATATACTTGATTTTAAAATTGACTACATTGTTTCAAGGATAAAATATAATTTAATACTGTTCTGTAATATAAAGAAGTATAGAAATTATCACGTAATCTATAAAAGAAATTTCGAAATAATTATTGTACACCCCCCATAAAATAGTTATATGCTTTTCATGACTATGCAGCGTGCGTGAAATGACACATTTTACACTAGTGCTGTAAAGTCGCGTGAAGTGCAAGTCGAACTCGCACACGAAGGGATCCGTATCACCGTGCAATATTTTATAAACTTTTTGTGCAAGTTGATATCATTATCGTATTTACGTCAAGAGTCATACTATAAATTAGATAGGAGACTTCTCTATCCGATGCGATTTTATTTTTAAATATTATCCAGTATTTTAAAAATTATAAGTACCTATGTAAAATTTTCTCGCCACGTTCACTTTGTTATTATATTTATTTTATTTTTTTTGATGCGTCAGCTTACGCTTTAACGAATGTACCTATATCTATAGTTATTTATCAGTAATTTGTTTTGTACAGTGGAAATTCCGCTTTAAGAAGTTTGATATTGTCATAGAAAATAATTTTGCTTGATAAATAATTTTAAATGTTTTCAGGGTTCCGTACCTCAAAAGGAAAAAACGGAACCCTTGTAGGATCACTCGTGTGTCTGTTCATCCCACTGTCAATGTCAATTTGCGCCGAACTGCTGGGCCGATTGAGCTGAAATTTGGTACATATATGTAAGTCCGTGACCATAAGACGGACGTGTAACGTAAATAAATGAATTTTTAACATGGGGGTCATTTTTTGGGGATAAATCAGAAAATAAAAAAAAAAGTTTGGCAAACTGTACCGTGTGACATATCAAATGAAAGGGCTTGTAGTAAGGGTCTCAAATATATATACTTCATAATTTTAAAATAAATAGTTTTCAAGTTATTTAGGAAAATATATGAAAATTTACCATTTACCTCCCTTATCTCCTAGTTCGATTGATTGAGTTGAAATTTGGTACACATATGTAAGTCGGTGACCCAAAGACGGACGTGTAACATAAATAAATAAATTTCGTACATGGGGTAATTTTTGGGGAAAAATTAGGAAATTAAAAAAAAAAATTTTGCAAACTGTATTGTGTGACATATCAAATGAAAGGGCTTGTGGTAAGGGTCTCAAATATATATAATTTTAAAATAAATAAGTAGTTTTAAAGTTATTTAAGAAAATAGATGAACAAGTGACCATTCCCCACCCCCCATTATCTCCGAAACTACTGCGCCTAAAACTTTGAAAAAAATAGGAAATGTCGGGTCTCACCCATAGTTTACAGGAAAATCTAAACGAAAATCTTAAGTCTTAAAGTACTCACGGAAAATGGAATAGTACGGAACCCTCTTCTCGCGAGTTCGATTCGCACTTGACCGGTTTTTCTTAATTCTCCGATAACAGTATACCTAGGTAAAAACCTATTTTTTTACTAATTGTTTAGACGAACAGTTAAAACATGTTTCCGTTGAAACACACTTTCTGACGCAAACAAAAGAAAACGCAATCAATACTTGACATTAAAAAAATATCGCACTTTTGAGTGCAAATTGTAAATTATAATCAATCTGTTTAGTGTCTATTCGTATATTGAGCAAAATACATTATCAGTTTAATTATATTTATAGCTAAATTAAATTGCTACGTAACACATTTTCACCTAGGCACAATTTTTGACCCTAAAAACACGTATCGTGTACTTTTTTAATCAATATCACAAATGTAAATACACAATCATCAGGACCTAAATTAGTTAGTGTTTACTAATAGAGTGCAAAGTAAAATATAATCTGTAGTCTTGGGCGCTCATTATAATTTTTGGAAAAGTAACCATGAATTATTGATACATTCACAAGCACATTACCAGGAGAGCAATATTGAATATTAACAATCCATAGTGTCAGAAATAAATATAAAATTTTCAAATTTTACCTTGGTGCCCATAAAAACCATCCGATGCAGAGACGCAGCTTCAAATCAAAATGTTCAAAATTACCTCACAGAAATAATGTCACTCATTATCAAATTCGTTGTCGAAAATGAGGATCATTTTCAATAGTAACATAAATTGTCGGTTCTCGACACTCTTTCATAATAACTATTTATTTAATAAAACTATCATCATACAGTTCTGAGGTTTCCCCGGCACTTTGTCTATAACTGTAGAATTAAGAACACAAAAAGAGATTTGATTTGACGACTTTTTTAACCAAATTCGCGCGAACTGTGCAAGTAATTGAATTCAATCGAATAAATTTGACATTGAAAGTCTAACTCACTGGTTAAGTAACATATTTTTCTAATAGAATATACATTTATAACAACTCTGTAATTTACAATTCCAAAAAATAAGTCGATTTAAAATTTAAAAAAACTATTCAAATACTTAAATGTTAATATCAAAATTAACACAATTAATATGACTAATAAATTCACCACATTGTGTAAATTAACATCAGTTCAATCGTATTCGCGTACAAAAATATATACATTACTTCTTAAACGTCCGAACTAAACTGAACAAAATTTTTCCAAATTTAACAGGTTTCAATATCAGACGAACTATTGCGTAATAATTAGCTAGTGAACGTATTAAAGATAATAGAACAAATACAATATTAAATAAAATGCGGTAAGTATTGAATTGTGAATTATTTTTTCTTTTCTTATTTTTACTAGCCTTTACCTGCGGCTTCGATAGTTATAATATCGCTTTTGTAAAATTTTTTTTAGCACAACCGTAACCGGTTAAAAAGTAAATGACCTTATCTTTCGGTTACAGTAATGTCTCGAATATCATCATAATCGGTTTATCCGTTGTCTGTGCTGATATAATGATAGAATAGAGATGTTGACTGGATTCAAATAAAAACATAATTTTAACGAAAGAAATACTAAAAAACACTATATTTTTCCTTATTTTTAAGGAATTTAATTAATATTTAAAAATAAAACCTAATAAAATCACTCTCAAGTCACGTGACAACAGACACCAATCAGAGTGCATGACGTCATATGTTCAGCCGCTGTCAAAAAACTTCATTGTTTGGTTAATATTTAGTGTGTAATTTATTATTATTTGTTTATAGGAAACGTCAAATTAATGTAACTATAGCAACGACTACGAAACAGCTTTTCATCATCTCAGTTTACTAACGTTTATGAGCACAGAATACGCATCTATACGATGGAAGCTCCAGTGTAAACTTTTGAGCCTCCTTTGGTATGAACAGGTGACGTCACGCGACTAGTATTGGCGTTTTTAAACGAAATTTGAAACGGGATTTAAAATACATGATTTTTAAGGCTTGAGTTGTATTTAAATAAATATAATAAATATTTGTTGCAATCTTAGGTACCTACTTATGCACGATTTAAAACACTTTCCCAAAAATAGTCAACATCTCTATTGAATTTACAGACACAAGTTCCATAACTATGTATACGTTAGTATTGATGATGAGGGAAATAAATTAAAATAACCCTAGGATAGTAAAATAGGAATTGCACTGTAGCTAGGATAGAAACATTGACGTTTACCTGTAAGGTATTTGGGCAGTGCCGGGACAAATGGTCATTACTGTGGTGGTAGCAATAATTACAGGAAATTACCGGTTACCTTGGCAACCAATTATAATTAACGTACACTATGCCTAGAGAGCGGCACAATGTATTAATAATACACGACCTTGATCATGTCATAATCGACAGTCAATAAAAACATGCATCTCAAGATTTCAATGATCTTGTTGGGTAAACTCTTTGAATGAAAAATGATGCAGCAATCCGAATATAGTTTGGATGGCTTACTTAATAAAAACTAGGAAAGTTGCAGATGGCTGCAGATGGCGGAGCATTCACATCATTTTTTGACATCTGCATCCGCAACAGTTATTACGGAACTTCTGAGGGATAGTCTCGGAACTTGACGGGTGCTCGAACACATTGACTACTTGAATAGGCTGCAATGTTTATTATTCTTCAAATAATAATGCGTTTAACGTCCGTTTCTCGACTTTATGTCATAACAGACGCCATTCACACCATTACTATTTTCCATCTACCACACTTCCCGTTATTTTTCTTCATTTTTAAAACTTCAACTTATGTAATAGCAATGGGCGAATGAAGGAATTATAGGAAATTAGGATAAGGTAGGCAATTTTTGAACTGGGAGTTTGATAGGTAATCGACCATGACCTCAAATAAGGAACCATCTCGATATTTATCTGGAATTAATTGAGGGAAACCATGGAAAACCTCAATCAAGATGACCGGTACAGGAATTACCGTTTCTCAGCGAGAGGCAGTAGGAAAAAGCCCCAGCCACATCTGCTCTCGCCGGGATTCGAACCCGGACCTCCCGAATGCGAGTCTTGTGCTTGTCTATCCAGCTCGGTGTTATTCTTCTAATATATACTTTACTAATTCTGAAATTGGATTATTATGTAAATAACGATTTTCTTAATAAAATAATAATAAATTACAATTTCATGTACTTAGTGATTTAATATTTGCCTATCAGAAGTCATATTTATTATAAAAAATAATATTATTCCCACATCCGCATTCGCATATGTGGACATTAAAACATCCGCATCAGCAGATGTTGGTAAAACCCATGTCTGTAACATCCCTAACATACCTAAAAATAAAATTCTCCCGCAAAGTTTGATATTTCAAAAAAATATCTTTGCAATCGGTCTTGGCGCATATATTTGAAAGGACTTTTTTTAGAGATCTCAAAACTGTTTTGATTATTCTTCCAAAAAACTAAACGAATACATGTTACATTACTAATGTTAACAGTCATCATATATGCCTCTTAAAAAATTGTTTCAGGAATGGTAGAGCACTAATAAATGAAAATATAATACGGCATTGTGCGGTAAACGTTCAATCAAACTTGAATCTCAATTAGTTCTTATTGATTGGTTACAGTAAATCGCTGATAAATAACATCCAAGATCGTAGATTTTTAATATACAATACATTCCATATTGCATGCTTGTGTATAGCAATATTTGTAATATCGATAATATAGGCATCCTCACGGTGTGTTTAAGCCGAGCCTATTACGCAGGCCGATTTAATAATTGTTGGTCTCCTAATCTAAGGCCTGTATAATTATTTCACTTGTGTCTAAAGAAAGATTTGCTTCTGTAACTGCCGTTAGCGGGGTACAAAATTTAATCTATAGATTGAATATAGTGTGCTACGACGGGAAAGTTGCCATTTTTATTTTATCCTCCATTAATACTTAACTACAACGCTCCTCATTTTTCCTCATCGAAGCTACCAAAATTCAACTGCGATGCGAAATTCATAAACGTTCTGAATTTATCTAGATAAAAGTTATTAAGTACGAACACTCTTTTGTGTACAATATTTTTTATTTTTATTGTCATTAAATCTTCGGTGGTAAATTTGACTTTTTTAAAATATTGCCACCTTTTGTCAATTACTTACAGGGATGAACTCATAGATAGCGCTCCAACTCGTAATACGATTTTTTGTTAACAAAGACTTCTCCATATAGTAATTCTCTCTGGTGTAACCCTACTGCCAGACTATGCTCCTCGCATTGCTCATCGCTCTGCTCATCGCGCTGTCGCGATGTTGCCCTAAGCGGCCAGACACTGCTGTACTCGCGACGCTCCGCACTCGGCTTTCGCCTCTCGGCAATGGAGGTCGATACTGTGGCAGCGTGCGCACTATGCCTTTACACTTAGACCGATTGGCGCGGGAGTATGTGGCCGGCTTACTCGTGCTCTTATTGCCGGTCCCTTGACTCGCGCACAAAAAACCGACAATCGAGGGAGCACTGGGCATGACGAGGAGCATGACGTGCGGCATGACAAGTAACGCGGCCACGCAACGTCAATGCCTCCTTTCCTCGCTACTTCCCATGCCACTCGTCGAGTGTGTGGCTGAGGCATAAGTATTATAGCTGTCAGCATTACCCTGCACTGCCAGAGATACGTTGTATAATGGCATATTATAAGATCTAGTAGCCGGCGGCCGGTGATTTTTAAGTGTAAATTACAAAACGGTTGAGATTTAAATGCACGGCTGTTATAATCATGTCCATCAGCGTTTATACATGTTGATACTTTAATTATGTATTGTACATATTACTGCTGATTACCTGCTCTACTACTACAACTTGCTGATTCTTTTCCCAGATATACTGGGTGTACGGAGAGATCATCCGTAAAAATTGTTGTTAGGGTCCCGTACATCCAATGAAAAAATGAAACCCTTATAGGATCACTTTCGTATCTATCTGTCTGTCACAGCTTATTTTTTCCGAATCTACTGAATGAAAAAATTTGAAATTTGGTGAATAAATATATTTAGATGAGCTAATCACGGATGTATAGCGTAAATAAACAAATTTCGATTTTAGGAGTTAATTTTGGTGGCAAACTAGAAAAATAAAAAATATACATTTTTCAAGTGGATCAAATAAAAGAGCTCATTATGAGTAATTCAAATATGTTTTATATATTAAAAAAGCATAAACTGAAAGATATTTAAGAAAATATACGAAAATCGAGTATTCCGCCTATCTTCGAAACTACTGAGTCTAATGTTTTGAAAAAGCAAGAAATATAGAGCCTCACTCATAGTTTACAAGAAAACCTAAACGAAAATCTTAAGTCTTAAAGTTCTCACAGAAAACTGAATGCTACGGAACATTCTCCATGCAAGCTGGGATCGCACTTGACCCCCTATAAAATCGTTGCTGTACAGACATGTAAAGTGAACCATTCCGCATTAGTGTTGTAATGGAAAACAATTGTACTCGATCGGACCGATTTGACAGTAATTTTCATAAACTACATATCGGCTATTATTAGAAGTACTTATGTGTGAAACAACAGCAGGCGCAAATAGTAATTTTCTTAATACGTATAGAAGTGAAGTTTGCTTCACAATCGTATCATTGTGATTCTGACTTTACATTGTACAACTGCAATAAATTGAACAATATTAACAGATTACATTATTCTCTAATACGAATAAGTTAATTGATTTTAATTTTTTGTTTGTTTAATCGCAAACATAAAAACACAGATTTCATTTCGTATGTTATTATATTGTAATTACAGAAATCTAATTAATATATGTGTATATTTTTTTTCTAGAGAGGAGTTGGCCATGAAGATTGGACTCACCGAGGCTCGTATTCAGGTGAGAATAGCAATGTAAAAAATAAATTACCTGTTAATTAACCGATAAAATGTCTGGCTAGATAACCGCGGTAATTTATTTTAAATTACCGTTTTTTTTAAATCAAAGTTCATACTAAAAATTTTCCCCTTACAAAAATGTGGTTGTTAGGGTCAGTTTTGGTAAATGCATTATCGCCTTCCCTTTTTTAGGAAAGCACTTTCCAACATTTATCGGTGACACTATGACTAAACGCTTTTGAAAAAAACTCAGATAAGTGACGTATTTTAAAAAGAATGATCCAATAAATAAAAAGTTTCACAGACCTTATTATTGAAATGGTTGGGTCAGATCTGAAAAGATCGTGACTTATCGCCCCCGCCTCACATAATCGATCTTCAGACCCGAATGCCGATCTGACAAATTGCATCAGTGACGTTTCGTAAAATTGGAAAACAGATATAAACTATAAGAATTCCAGTATTACGTTTACTAATTGCATAAAAGCAAAATTGAATCCCTTTGACGTATACTGTAAACAGTGAATAGATTCTTGAGCTTAGTTTTTGGTGCTATTCTGTACGAATTTACAGTGTTGTTAATATTTTGTCACGTTCTACCAAATTTAACATCACGTAAGTCGAAGTGAAACGGAAATTTAACAGCGCTGTTAATTTTATCATTGACCACACAGACTAGCGCCATTAATGTGACACACTATAATCTATTCCAGTCTGAAATTTTGATTTAAAAAAAATTGGCTTAAAAGTTTTCACGATTTTGTTATAATGAATACCGAGTTGTCATATTTTAGAAGTTAAACACTAAAATCGGCAAATGGATTTTAGTGTAAAACGATGGGACAGATAATCTATTTGCTACATGTTTACCTCGTGTCACCCTCTGGCGGCTGAGAAGTGTAAATAAACTTGGATAATCAAGCATAGAAGTCTTATGGAAAGTGCAAAAAAAAGTTAATTATACAACATTTAGGTTATCGCGCATGATAAATTTGAAAATATATGTAAAAACCATCCATTTGTGTAAAATAAACAGAAAATTGCAAGTATATCATTTGGAATCCTAATTTATACAATTGAAGTAGGTTTATTAGTGAGTTTTTGAAATAATTACACTCCTTATAGTAATGTAACAGAACTTATCAAGCTTTGAAAACTTTCCAAGTTTATTTTCTACTTTCGCCACCTCGTGCGCTTCGATAGGTTCGACTATCTCCTCCAAGCAGACGCACGGAACAAATAGGGTAGCTATGGTACGGTTCAAAGATAATAGAATAGAATAGAATAGAATTTATTTGTAGAGCCAGTCTGGATACAAAGCGTCAAATTTCATTATTATACATATTTTACATGGTCATACAAACAAGTTTTAATTAAATAATGTCTTAGTTTATTTTTATTGGCATAACGTCACACGTACACATCCTGCCCATGCATATAAACTGTGCCGCTTAGATTATATTGTCAAGTATACGTGTGGGACCGTACGGTGTCAAAAATCTCAAAAAAGAAACTTAATGTTTTGTTCTCGTAAGTATGCCGGGTGGAAAGAATCTGGGAACTGAGGATTTTAAGTATCTTACAAAATCCTAAAGCTACACCACTGATATCTGTATATAAATAACAGACCGCATCCACTTTGTCTGTAAGTTGTCTCTGCTCTTGGGACTTGGAGAAATCATTATGTCAAATTATACAGTGTTCTGACTGATGCTAAAAGTTGTAGACATATTATTTTATCTACTTCTCTGTCTCTATTTGTTATCTCTGTCGACTTTATACGCATATTTGTTTTTGTGTCGCTGCGATTATGATCAACCAATTGTTTTATCGTTATGTGATTGATTTTTACACAGTGGGTAGTTATGGCATTTTCATGATTCATCAATATTACAAAATTCTTCGATTCTATTGTGAATATTGGTGAATCAATCAATTGAATTTGCAGCTTATTACTAAAAGTTTGATCTGACACTAAGTTCAGATGACTCTAGCAGCTGGTGCTCTTAAATTAAAAAAAAAATACACGTGTAAATTAGACGATATATATTTTTACAGATTTGACTCAGAGATAAGTTTGACTATTGTTAGTTTATTATTCATAACAATTAATGTTCAAGTTGAATAAATAATTTGACAACTGTAATATCGACATACTATTTTATAGTGAACCTTATGCTTACTATACAATAGTAATAATAAATTCCTTTAAATTATATATTATCCATATTTATTATCACTCTGCTATAATTTGGGACCAGTATTTCTATTAACTGGCATACTTGTACATAATACTACAGGCTTGAGTAACATTTTTTTTTTTAATATTTTAACCAATCTCTGGAAATTTTTGGTGTGAAGATTAGAATACTATAATTAAAAAGTAAACACAACCCTTCGAAGTACTACAACTTTTTTCTCGATGCACGTGTTACCAAAACGAGCGTCCAGAAAAAAGATCAGGATTTTGGTGGTTTGTGCATCACCACGAAAAAACAGAAGTTTTAGTCATCTCTTGGTGATGCTAATATGAGTAACGAAACGTGTCAAGAAAATGTGTTAGCGTATTAATTTTAAAAATTCAGTACAGAGTATGAAGTCGATTTTTCCCTTCTTGTTACTTATATAAAAATTACAGATCTTTGTTATTTGCTAACAAGTTTAGTTAATGCTGAGTGAGTTTTTAAATAGAATAATCTCGCCCATGACCTTAAACAAATTCTTCTTAACATTAAAAAATTTGTTTTTATTTCAAAATTAATTTCATTATGGTTTTACTATGAACGCGCCTACTTGCAATAGAATATGAATCAATTATGTTTATAAAAGTATATTTAATATTCTTGACAATATTTCCACTATTTTGAAAATTCTAAGACACATCTTTCTTTAGCTGTCAAAACATTACAAAACAAATAATATGTTAACAATAAATATTAACTGTTGCGATTCGACCTAGAATGATTAATATTTAATATAAAAAAACGTGTCCTTGTGTACACGATGTTATACACTCCTGATAGAAAAACCATACTTTAGTAATGCGAGGTTTGACTACGCAATTATGCGAGTAAGGTACATAATTTAACGTAATTCAATTACAAGAAAGTAATAAAAACTTTTTTAATTTAAAAGTAAACACTGTGTGGAGTCTCCATTGTTTTTGTAATCGTGGTAACAGTGGTGTAACAATCGCCCCCTCTCTTAAAAGTGTCTGTAAATGTCACTAAAATAAATACATATTTTTTTAAATCAAATCTAACACTTGAAGTGGATGAACCACACTACCAAACATAAGATTAAAACAGTGTATTTTATTCTGGATAATTTATACAAGTTTAAAAAAAACAGTTTGAGATGCCCATATATAAAAAAAAAATCCGCTAAACGCCCTAGCTCTAGATCCACAAGTGCTAGCAGTTTATCAAAATTTTTGTCAAAGAATTAAAATAAAAAAAAAAATACACACACACACACACAAAAGCTCTAAATAATTCGATTCAAATAAAGCACTTGCCTGTAAAGTTTTATCAGAAAGATGGCGCGGAGTTTTAAGGCTGGACACATGGGCAGATTTGACGAAATTGTAAGGGTTCCTTTGCTATTTAGCTACGGAACCCTAAAAACACATTTTAAAGCAGCAGGAATGATTAAATTCACCTAATTGTATATGTAATGATTATCAATGCACGCTATTAAAAACAATAATTTTTCAGTTTGTGTACAAAATTTTTATAAAAAATAAAACAAGTATTTTTATCTTTATATTGAATTATTATTTTAGATCTGAAAATAATAATTTTTCAAAAATTATTATACGCACGCCACAGAGAACTAATAATAATATTGCGTAGTATTATCCTTAGCGGGCGCCTTATAATTTTATTTGTCTGATTTATCCATTTTATTACATGACTAATGCCGCCTTCTTAAGAATCAATTATTTCGTTTGATTTCTTAGAAACAGATTTAATTGAATTGTTTAAATTGTAGTCAGAATATAATACGTTGTGTCATTTCATTTTATTGTGTTGAACTAAATATCATTTTTTATTATGATTATTCACACATCCGGCTTCGGTAGTCGGAATAATCATGTAATTAGCAGTTTTGGTTTACAACCCCACGATATATGTTAATAAAACTAGCTTTTATCCGCGACTTCGTCCGCGCGAATTTAACAAAAAAATGTTTGTTCAGTTCGCAGAATTTACAAAAAGTTAATAATTCTGTATTCCTCGTAAATAACTACCTATGCTAAGTTTAATCTCATTCTTCTTCTATGGATTTTACTTTTTTTTTGCGCGGAACCCTAACTCTTTTTCTAAAATAAAAGTAGGGTAAGTTACTCCTTATAACATCAGCTATCTGTCCCGTCAAAATCGGTCCAGTCGTTTCGGAGATTGGCCGGAACAAACAAACAGACAAAAATTTTAAAAATGGGTGTAAGTATACGGATTTAATAACAACTATTTAATATTGCTAATTATTTAAAAATTATTAATTTTCTTTATCATGACTGAGCAGTTATAGATATGGAGGGCAATAAAATATATGCAAAAAAGTAACTAGTTCTCTGTGTAATTTTCTTTTTGAAGTGATACTTCTTTTGGCGCGTTGAGGGTAAAATTTTAGCATGCAATGGAACTAGCGCGCGCACAGCTGAAGTTAACCGCGCTAACGAAAATTCGATTTTTAAAAATTTTATTTCAATGAATTATTTGCATGTAGGTATATTAAAAATGAGTTTTTAATAACGTCAAAGAAGTATAACTTCAAATACGTGTACAGAAGTCTTATATTTAGACAAAAAAAATCAAATCGAGTTTATTGTAATTTTTTAAGGTAATTTATGAATCCTTAAGGTAGTTGTCGTGGTTAAGGCACACCGTCAGAAAATTCTTAATTTTTGTATACCTACATGATAATACAATTACCCTGAAAATTTGAAGTCGATCGACCGTAGGTATATAATCCGAGATAAATTCAATTAAAATTAGATAATTAACATTAATTCTATATACGACCTCTGTAGTTCTGAACCAGTTTCTTATTTATAAAAAAAGAACTAACTGTCAGAAACTTTCCAAAAACTGACAGTCTTTCAATGCATTTGAGTTTAAAAAAAAATAAGAAAAATTTTTGACCGTCTAATTATTTATAAATAACGGTTTAAAGTTCAACAATTTATAGAAAAGTATACATGCATATGAATACTGTATGGGTTACGTTTCCACGGGTATAGTCTTGCGTACAAATTATGGATCACTTAGCTACAAGCTAGTATGCTTTTGTGGCGCGTATAATCTATAACTTTTTGATAATATTGTACCACGACAACTACCTTAAATTTTGGCGTATGGATATTTTTCAATTGGATTAAAAAGTTGAGTCAAAAACTAGCAATATTGATGAGGTAATAACTTTTTTTAAGAAACGCAATTTTTCGTGTGAAAAATTTCTGTGTACACAAAGTAATGAAACTGATGGGAAAAGTAATGTAAACACATTTCACATATAATTTATTTAATTAGAACTAATGCTCATTTTTTTATTACTTTTATTCTGTAATGTAGCCTCTAATAATAAAATACAGCCGTCTTTGTCGGCTTTCTTTTCACAGCCATACTGTATCTCTAAATGCTTCATTAGTTTTCTCTTCTTCTGTTTGTATATGACGAGTGATATAATAAATAAGGACAAAAAATTGTACTAAATCAAGTGATATGTCTCTTCTTACCTACAGCATCTGTTTTTAGGGGAATATTGCCTCTTAAGGTAGTTGTCGTTGTACAATATTGTCAGAAAGTTATAGATTATACGCGCCACAAAAGTATACTAGTTTGTAGCTAAGTGATCCATAATTTGTACGCAAGACTGTACCCGTGGAAACGTAACCCATACAGTATTCATATGCATGTCTACCTTTCTATAAATTGTTGAACTTTAAACCGTTATTTATAAATAATTAGACGGTCAAAAAATTTTTCTTATTTTTTTTTTAAACTCATAACAAATGCATTGAAAGACTGTCAGTTTTTGGAAAGTTTCTGACAGTTAGTTCTTTTTTTATAAATAAGAAACTGGTTCAGAACTACAGAGATCGTATACAATGAATGTTAATCATCCAATTTTTAATTGAATTTATCTCGGGTTATCTACGGTCGATCGACTTCAAATTTTCAGGGTAATTGTATTATAATGTCCTTAATTTGTATACAAAAATTAAGAATTTTCTGACGGTGTGCCTTAACTACGACAACTACCTTAAGTTTTAAATTTTCTTTTTCTATCAGTTGTTAGGTAGGTACAATCGTTGAATAAAAAAAAATACGTGCGTGAATTTATTACGCGCGTTTGAAGTTATAGTACTTTGGCGTGATAAAAAACTAATGTTTAGTATCGGTACATGCAAATAATTATTTGAAATAAAATCTTTAAATATCTGAAAACATTGTGAAAATGTTATTTTGGTTTTTCCTATTTCCCTCTATATTACACATCAAACGACTACTGGTTGTAATCAAAGGATTTTGTCTGGGTTTCTTATGGTCAGCTTCACGCTTTTGAATTATCGTTAGTGCTGCCAACTTCATACCCTAATAAAGACTATAAATAATAATGTACTCGTAGAAAATTTATTAGGTGATTGGTTTGAATTCTTCAGATATTTTTATCAGAGCATTGTTTAGAAAATTTTATAGGCAATTCGTTTTGTTTTCGCATTTTTTTTCAAATTAGTGTTTTTAAAAATAGGGAAAAAAATCAGTCATCTAATTTTTAGGAAATGTTCAATTAGGTACACCATTTAGCTGTAACCGAAAAAAACATAATTAATTTTAAAATTGTAAAGCCGAGATGAAATCTCGCCTCGACTTAAAAATAAATAAATATGTTGACAAACTGACAACTTTTCCCTAGTTGTTTGTACAAATGATACTTTATTATTTAAGAGTATAAAAAAGTTTCCAGAAAATTATTTATTTCCTGTTTAAATTAAAGAAATGACAAAGTTACTGGCAACTTTTTGTACATAAGATGTCACCCAAGTTTTTGTAATCAAACCAAAATCACCTATATAATTTTAATATAATTTTATGATCACAAAAAATTACGCGATGTTTGGAAAGCGTTTGGTAAATTAAACATACATCAAGTTGACAACGATTACGGTAGAAGTGTTTTGTTTCCTACCTTTTTTTGGTAAAAAAACTGAAATTGCAGCTGCTAATCGTAGCACTTTGAAGTCTATACCTACTTTATTATATTATAATACAAAAAATTAAGTTAAAAGCGCTAATATTTGTAATTTTTTTTTCTTTTTCTGGTAGCATCTTTAGAGTTTTTGCTGTTATTTAAAAAACTTTAGCAGGGTGTAAAAGATTTTTTTGACCACTTTTTTAAATAAAAACTCATTAGATTTAGACATTATTTTATGCATGTCTAATTATCGGCAATGAGTATAGTTTCCAATACCTAATTACATAATATTATGCTTATTGCTTGCAGAGACGATATCACAATTTCAAATAAAAAATAATAAAATTAAAAGTTTGTTTCAAAATTGAAATGTTTTTATTTTGACCGGAAGAAAATATATTTTATAAAGAGTTTTATAATTCCTATAAACTAATTAATCTTAAAATTAATTACAAAACCTCTAACAAACTATTCTCTACATATTATGATAAACAATATACTTTTATAAACGCTTGTAATTACGTGTGCCGCTTTATTAAAGAGAGAAAACACGATTAAAATGATTAATCAAAAAGTTAATTAGTATTTATCTGGGCTGTGTAGGTCACCGTATTATAAATTACAAAACGCAATGTTTAGCAATGCAAGGAGCTTTACACAGCTAGTAGACAACTAATTAAGTATTGATCCGTTGTAATTGGAACTTAATCTCCGCTCCAAAATAAGGAATTAAACAACTGTCTTTTATATTACACAGAAAAAATAATAATAACGTTTGGGTTAATTTTTTAAGCGTACTTTTATCTGAAAATAATGTAAGTTTCGATTCGATCAAATAGGAAAATTAAATTGGAAAACTAGATGCTTTTGGACTATAATAATAGATTAAAAATTGTTGTAAAAAGTGGGTGCGTGGAAAAGTACATGTACCCACTTTTTACAACATTTTTTAATCTATTATTATAGTCCAAAAGCATCTAGTTTTTCAATTTAATTTTCCTATTCGATCGAATTGAAACTTATATTATTTTCAGTTTTTGACCGCGACAGAACTGATCAAAAATACGATATTATAAATTCCGCTGGATGACACTTAAAACGTCTATTTGTTATAATCAAACGTCTTGATGACAGAAAGTGCATTGATTTCGTCCATCTGTCATTTCAGTCTGAGGTTCTTATAGAGTTGGGTAACTCAGATCTGAACCGGTTCAAAGAGCCGACTACGACAGAAGATCCGTGAGAGCCGACTCACTTTTTTTTGAGCCGACGGATCAACGGATCAGCATAACTCAGGGAAACACTTAACACACAGAAGCACATTTTACACTTACGCATCAGTTCTTGCTTTGATGCATCTGTCAGCTCAAATGACTCATGCATCACATGTTTGGCTATGCATTCTTGATTCTATACAGGTCGTGATATGATTGACTGAATTAGGTAACTCAGTGGCAGACTGCAGTAACATATTATTCAGAACTCGGCTCTTTTTGAACCGGTTCAGTGAGCCGGCTCACATACGGGATCCAGATGCAAAGATGCAGATCACTAAAAAGACCCGTTTTTCCCATCTCTAGGCTCTTATGACCAATTTCATGCTGTCGAATATTCGTTAACTGTGTGTGCGCAATTTCTGTTACCTGCTAAAATTTTACTCTCAACGCGTTAAAGAAGTATAACTTCAAAAATTTGTCCATGCAAAGAAATATTTTTGTAGCAGAGCGTATAGTATCAACAATAGATCGACTCGAAAGAACAGGTTGTCACAACTTTTAATTATTATATTATTATAGCGGTCACATTTATGTCTCTGCCGTCATTTGTTCAAAGGCTGTTGGTATGTGATTGCGAACTGCATTTTGTCCAAATCGAATTGCAGTGACAAACTATTGACTTAAAATACTGGATCGACCATCATTGATCACGTGTTTGCTGAGTTAAAAGAAATAGATTTGATAGATCCAATGCGTGTACCGCATTGGATCTATCAGATCTATTATTTCTCTTTAACTACGACCAATCAGTGTTCACTGGACTGAAATACAGATGCCTTAACTAAGCTCCATCTCATTCTAAAATCTAAACTAGAAATCTTCCGGCATCGGTGAAAAGGAGCAGACTGAAAAACAATTAATGAATTGAAATGGACCAATTTCTTTACAACTGGTTATTTAAGATATTTACGATATTCAATTTACCAGAAAATGAAAAATTTAACGACGCTATGAATTTTTACAAATAAAATTATTAATAATGCTGGTTAAGTTAATGATACATGCTTCAAACTTTAATTTATGTGTTGGTGTTTGTTAATTTTATGTCATAAAGTTAGTTTTGACTTATTGCCGAACGGTTTGAAACATTCTCGGGACCAATTGTCTTTTATTTCAGTTTGGTTTTATGATAGTTATACTTCTCTTTAGCACATATAATGTATCTGGACAACAGAAGCAAGTCACCGCGAAATAAAAAAAGTAAAACATACATATATAGTATAAAATGTAACAATATAAATTCCATAGTTAATTTACAAACAAGCATTCAATCTATCTAGCCAGAGCTCTGGAATGCTATTTAAGAAAAGGGTCCACAACCAATGTAATTAATAACAATCGATAGTAATCTTAATAATAATAACTAGATCAGTCACTATATTGCATACGAGGGTCGTTTCAATTATGCGCATTTATCTAAAACACGATTTCTGGATCGGATTCGCTGGGATAGTTTTTTATTTGATAGCGAAATAATCAGTTACAACAGCTTAGGTCAGAGATCGCGTGCGAGATTCCCGACCTGAGTCACATTTTCTCTCAATGCTCATCCCTCTTTGACCATAGCGTAATAATAAATGCCGGTATAAATTAAAAATTATCATTAGGTAAAAATTATCATTGGGATTTTTCTAATAACATTTAGAAATTATTTACATGAATATAATATAAATGCGACATTCATTTTTCTAATTTCGTAATTTAAAGTTAGATGTAATTTAAAGTACGATAGATTTGAGAATAGGAGAGATCGAGAGCTATGTGTTTCATAACTCGTTTACGACAAACTGTCAGTTTCTAGAGTCAATTGGAGAAATTATCTGTTAGATTTTCCATTTTTTTTTATAAATATATACCTATGAATTGGTATTCGGCCTAAATGATTCTAGCCAACTGATCGTAAATAATGTTTAAATATTATTGATTGAATAAATATTTTAAATAAAAGTGTATTATTCAGTTATGGACATTTTTTCAAACGTTGATTATTTTCTTTTTGCGTGGTAGGTATAATTTTTCATTTCATTGCATCGCGTCAACTATTGGGCCGCCATTTTAGAAACAAAATGGTGAACTTAAAGCAAATAGTATCTAATAAACTTTTCGATAAATCCTCGTATAAAATATTTAGTATTACATTACAAAATTCGATTAAGACGTGTGTTCATTTCATTTTTATTCTGATTAAAATCGATTTGATTGTTATTTGTTCCGCGTGCAACCGTTACGCGGCGACACAGGCGCGCCGAACTTCTGCGATATTAGCTGAGTCATTGAATTCTGTACTTGTGATTGCGGCGCGCCAAGCGGCGAACAGTAGGAACCACGATGAGTAGGTAAAAGAAATTCAAGCAAGTAATTGCTTCACTCTATAATATGTACATTTTATACAATGTACAGTGAGTTGAGATAATAAATTACCAAAGATAATTTATAATAGACAATGGACATTAAATTAAATGTAATGTAATGTTCAGATTAAGCTCTGTGTATATTATTATATAACTAACTACCGCTCATTCGAGGAATTCATAATATCAGACATTGTTGCCACAGGTCTTTGGCGTATCTTCTTTACGTTTCGTTGCAGTTTAATACGAATTACTTATGCATTTCTTCTAACTGGAAACTTATTAGCAAATAATTTATCATTCAGTGTACTTGCTCATTTTTGATGGAGCAGCCATTATTGGATTCGGTTGTAGTTTTCAAAATTAGAATTGTATACTTAAAGGATATTATATCTTTTTTTGAAAAATAGAGAAACCATATAGATAGATAGTGTGATTTAAAGATAAAAAACAGTATCACGGGTAATTGGAATAATGAAAAATCAATTTAAACACTCATTGATTGCAACGTTTCGTCTTTTTAGTGTATTTGCCATATGGCAACATACACTATTGGCGTCGGTCGGATGGCGGGACCTAGGCGTCGGACTAAAATTTCTCGACGTTTCATAACCTCCTAAACACATTGGCACCATTTTTAAAAATGTTTATATATATATATATATATATATGTGTGTGTGCAGGCAATAACTTTCGAAGGAGTTAATTGATTTTAACGAAATTTGGCCCACGTGTTGAAATCCATCACCGCAAGAAGCCTATTTAAAATGGGCCTAATCGGGCTATTTTAAGGGTAGTTTTTAGGGGTTGAAAAATGTTTTTGGGCCCCAAAATACCGAAAAAATTCTCCGAATCGTCTCTAAATTGAAATTTAACCCTCTGGTAGTAATTAAAAAGTGCCCCTAAAATTTTAATAAAATCGGTCCGACAGGACCGGATTTACAAATTTTATGAAAAAACTAGTTAGCAGATAATTAATTATTTACTGAAAGGAGGATATAATTTAGTATAGAGGTTTGATTGATAATAATATTGCAATTAAGAAAAAAAATGTTATTTATGGGGTGTATTAAGGAGTCAAATTTTTTATTTTGCCCAGAAACCAACTAAAGTTCGCATAATAAAGCCACACTGCCAGTATAAGTAAATACACTATATTGTCGGCAGGGTTTTGGCACTGCGACCCGGGTTTTTCTTTAATTATTCTAATTACCCGTGATACTGTTTTCTATTACAACGTATATCTGGAATTGAATTTTAAAGGTGATTTAAAGATGTTCGACAGCTTAGGGGATTAACGTTCACAGGTTTAGATGGTTCCGTTAATTGATAGATGTGATTCCATAACACTTTTTCACTCATCTTTTGTTGATTGATTGTTTTCAGAATTATCTTCATCTGAAAACGGCCGTACTACCTACTACTTTCCCATTTTAAACACGACTGAATCCAGGCCTGACTTAAGCATATCTGATCAGTGTGAGCGGTGACCATTTATGGACACAGGCAATTGTTTTTGATGATATGCATAATATTTCTATGATCTCGGCGAAGTGGAGTAGCTGGTCTCTAAATTAATATAGATTGATTCAGATGTATTTAGTTATTGTTGCAATTGTTTCGTTCCTTTGTGTCGCCATATTTTGTTTTTAATCTACATCGAATTTGTAGTTACATGCACTAATATTTTAATAATTAATTAATGACAGTAAGTATGATGCTCTAAGTCTTAAGTTACGTAGGCATATCCCTTCTCAATAATTTTTTAAATTATGTAACGTCACCATTTACCTGCAGGATTGCTGACCTAGTGCTAGTTAATACTTTTAATTATTATTTTTAAAAATAAATTGAAATTCCACAATCCCTTAAATACTTAAATAGCTGTTGGCGAATTAGAACCAGAGACTTGGGTTATTCTAATTGATGATCCATGGCAAGATTTTATACGACATCCCTATGATATCCGCTATTTTTAAACCCTAGTGAATTATTTAAACACGATGTGGCAGATTAATTCTTTGAAGAAACTCTTATGAAGGTGACGAGTTTACGAATAATTCATTTTGCGCATTACCAATAAATTTTCTTACCAACTAATATTACCTATAGAGCTGTTGCAGTTTAAACGTGTATTATTTTATATTTTATGGGTTCAGAAAATTTTAATTAATGATTACTTTCTATGAATGAACACTTTTTCATGACAAAGATATTTTCTCGATCATAATTCTCCACCTAGCAGTTTGCTAGATTTTTTGTTATATCCTGTATAATTTTGTATTTTAGATATTTAAAAAGATTAAACACAACGAATATGCAGTGATTTTAGTTATAAATAAAACAATTTGATGAAAACTGCAATTTACGAGTAAAAATCCATAACTACGATATTCTATAATATATGCATGTGTATATGTTATAATATGCATTTGAAGAAAATTCCACCAATTATAGTCATGCAATGCATTTCTTGGAATTGTGCATTTTTCTTATAATAAAACTTGTAAACATTAAATTATGTTTTTATTCTACTTTTAAAATATTAAATATTAATCGATACAGCAGTTTTTGAATTACTCCGATATTGTCAAATTGTTTAAATGCGCTCTCTCGCAAATATGATATTAAATAAGCAAAATACCACTCACTCACTTATTCACTGATGGACTGAAAATTGATAAGTTGTCTGTATCTACAGATATTTTAAGCAAAGGTCATGTTGCAGAAATATAGTTCGCAGCATAAGTAATATGGAGATGTCGTTGTTCGCCACAGTGTAATATAGCCAGCACGAAATGTAAAGCCCATTTTAGACGGATATTTTGTGGGACTTAATAATAGCCGAGCGTGTAGCGATGGCGTTGTTAATATGGCACTTCCATAGCTCTTCTATTACAAGCTCTCACGTCGCAGATTCTAATTCGAGAAGTAGTGAAAGTATCACTTGAATTTTCAATTTTTTTATTAAAAAATAATAATAATTTAAAAACATGAGTTGACCCAAAAAAAAAAAATTTTTTTTTGAATGAATTTATTTGTATAATATATTTTGATAAAATTTTGATACTCATCAAATTTAATATATTTTATGATAAATTTTATATTAAGTATTTATGTATACTTTAGGCTTTAGGTACTGACATGAATATCATGACATATATAGAAAAAGCTTCAATGTCCTTACTATAGAATTTGTCTTCATTGCTAAATCAAACATATGATGCTTTGCATCTATATTTACCTATGCAGTGATATTAAACAGGGTTGGAGAATTGTGTTGCTGCTGTGGTATACGAATGACTTATGTTTAATATATATTATATAAAAAACAAATGCCGGGTAGACCAGTTATTAAGCCTATGTCCTAAAGTAAAGTGGTCAAACATTTTTTGAAATTGGTCCAGTAGTTTGTGAGAATATTCCCGATTTTTATCCGGGCGAATACTGGCCAGTCAGTTATTATAGGTTATGTCCAAGAACCTATCGAACAATAAAAAAAAATGAAAATTGGTTAAACAGTTTCTGAAATTATTATCCGAAAGAACTCGGGCTGACCAGATATTACAGCCAATATGTTTTAAAACAAATTATCACTTATCGAACAGTAAAAAAAAATTGAAATCGGTTCAGTAGGGTCTGATGAGATAATCGTTGACAAACAAATAAACTTCCCCTCCATAATATTAGCCAACTTCGCAGTGATTTCAATACATGGTTAGGACGGAAATCCCATTATAATACTAAATAAAAATACGCAAAATACCACTAACTTCAAATTTGGTTTACTTACATAAAATTTTGTTTTATTTATGATTTTTTCGATTATTCTTCATTCGGCAAACCAAGCCGGTCCTGCTTTTAAGTTTGCGTGACAAATCAGCAATTGCATTTGCAAACATCCAATGCAAATAAAATAAATGAGGTTGGTCGTTCGATTATGACAATTTTTGTTTTGTTTATTTTTAGTTGTTATGTAGAAAATATTACGTTATAAAATATATTATTAGGATGGCTAAAATATCTCACATACTAAGAAGTTGAGTCCTGTACAAGTTAATTGGTCCAATAAATGATTTATCGAAAACAAGCACGTCCTCATACGGTCTATTAATTAAGCTTATTTTATAATAACAAAATGATTTATTTTCAAACAAGTTAAAATAATAAATGAACTATCGGTATAATAAACTCTACCTATCAAAAATATTATAACCCTAATAAACTCTTCAGGCAAAAAGTGATTCTCCGTCGACGAAAAAAATTTAATTAAATCTTCTCCAAGAGTTGATCGTGAGGAAAGGAAGAAACAAATGACGATATGCCATAAAAAAACCAAGAGCGCCCAAGAACAAAAGAAAATCACCGTGCTGTACAGTGTAAACAAGACAAATGAAATCAGTTTATGCTAGAAAAACAAATGAGTTGTGTTATATTCGGTCTTGTAAAAGATTATGTTAAAACATTAAGTTTTTTAATAGACAGGCGTGTTGAATAAAAATATTTCGTACGTATTTTTAATTGTGCAGAAAAATTGTATTCCTTATTTAATAAATGTATCAGAATGTTGTAAATAGCATCGGGAGGACAAGAATGGTCGACAGATCAGAATCATGGTTTGAAAATTTTCCCGAGAAAAAATCTAATCATTCAAAACCCCGTCCATAAATATATGGCGTACTTGTACGACGCACAAAGGTTGATGAAAGCGGGGTTTTTAATGACATAGGTCTTTTACAATTCCTTAAAAAATCAATAAAGAAAATTCACTTATTCTGTTTTCACTGAGTTAAGGTCGGGTTTATTTTGTTTTCAAGTAAAGTTCAATCGTGTTAGTTTCAACAGACCTGGTTGATAAGAGGAGAGGTTAATTTGGGAGGCGGCCAGTGGACTCAGTACACACGGGGCACCCCTCTGTGACGAAAATTGGTTGTGAATGAATCCATGGGGTTTATAGAGAAAGGTTTCATGCCACCCCGCCGTGTAACACCATTAAATATTGTTTATATATATATATATCTATCTATATATACAATATATATATAGCTATATACAAAGTTAACAACTTTGTGGATACATTTTTATGGACGATTATTTACTGTTTCTTCTATGTTTTTTTTCTTTTTTTGTGCTTCTCCGCGCTAAACCTATTAGTAAGTTTGTTGTTTTTAATTGTTTGTATTTAATTTGACGGTTGACTAGTTACAGAACATCCCTGTAAGGCGTTTTTTATACCTATTTAAAAATACTTTAGCGGATTTTATTTCATGTTTAATTTATAGCTAAGTTAAAAGTTGATGAAATATGGTTTATGAAATAAATGTTATAATAAATTATTGTATAATAAGTATCATATTATTTTATTAGGTAGAACTTTTGAAAGATCTGTAAGAAAAAAGCTGTTTGATGTTTTCTGAATATCTCGTAAAAATGGATATTAGTTGTTTAATGAATTAGCACTTTTATGATGATTTTTAAATGACTTGTATTTCCAGCTTAGAGTGTATTGACCATACTTGAAAGATATAAAATTACTATGTGCTCTAAAATTTTAGAACAACGTATTTCAAATTAATATACTGGCGGTGAAACTTGATGACACGACAATTTACTGCTACATAATTTTAAAAATATATAAATTAGTTTATTTATGTAAAAATATTCATTGTTGGCTTGTTTAGGATCGTCTAACTAGGCTTTAAAGTTTTATAACTCTCCATTCTTTAATTTATATACTTAAGGAAATAAATGGACACATTCTTTAATTGCAGTCGAAACCGCGATATCAATATATCCGATGACATAAAAATCTGAGGACTTAAGTTTTCGTCAGAGAAAGAGAGAGATTATAGATTACAGACGCTTAACATGTGAGGTCATCAGCGTCTGTAAGTTTTGGAGTATATATTAATTATTTTTCACTAACAATATTTTCTTTGTTCCAGGTCTGGTTCCAAAACCGTCGTGCAAAATGGCGGAAACAGGAAAAGGTCGGTCCGCAAGGTCATCCGTACAATCCGTATTTGAACCCCGGTGGTCCCGGAGCGCCGCCAGCTGCGGTCGTGGCTCCGTCTCTACCGAATCCGTTCACACATCTTGGCGCATTCGCCGGTGGTCTTGGTCGTAAACCACCGTTCGACGCCACAATTTCGTTTAGATATCCGCCTTTGACCTCAAATCACATTTTACCTCACGGTTATTTACCGTCGCATTATCATCGATCGCCGGGACCTCTTCTGCCACCGGGGATGAGCCTGTACCCAAACGCAGCCAGTTCCTTCCAAACATTGCTAGCCAACATATCGGCTGCTCAGAGACCTCCGTTAACGGTGTCACCGCCGGAGAGTTCGCCCCCGGGTATCACCACCACATCGGCCGGGTCTCAGTCACCTCCTGGTGACATTGACAGAAGAAGCTCGAGTATTGCCGCGCTTAGATTAAAGGCAAGAGAACATGAACTGAGACTGGAGTTACTTAGACAAAATGGACATGGTGATCTTATTAGCTAAGTGACAGTCGTTTTAGTATTTTTAATAGTTTATTTTTAGTACAATGAGGACGTTAAAAATCACTTGGATGTAATTACATTTGAATTCATCAACTATTTCTATTTTATGTGCAACATTTTTTTCTTCAACCGTATAAAATATTGAAGTGATGCTTTCATAAGTTGTCAATATTATTTTTGTATGGCTGACTTAGATTTTTTTGAGCTGAACAAAACACAAGTATTTAAATAATAAATTCGCGAAAAAAATCTGGAGGTCGTGTTAAACACTTACGAATGTGAGCCAATTAAATATGTATTTAAAGGATTTAAAATGAAGACGTGGCATAACCGCAAAGCTACATCTTGCTATACTTTTTTTTTGTCACCAGCTGATGTCATCTAATGATTAAAATTATAATACACTAGTGACTATAGGCTCATTGAGATCACTTATAATTTTTTCTTATGAAAAAGTGTCGCGAATAAAAACTGTTTAAGAACCTGTGGAACAAAGTACTTATTTATTTTTAAAAATCGCTCAAAATATCGATTTATGCACATAAATTTGGTAAAAATAAGAATCACTATTAAAAATGTGATAATAATTGGTATTCAAATCAGTATTTGGTTAAATATTTTTATTTTGAATTTTTCTAAAACATTCGTTTATTGTATTAATATTTTATATTTTAGAAATTACGGATAAAACAGCTATGCTAATGTGTATATAATATCCTTTATCTGAAGAATAGCTGCGTTTTATTTTGACTTTTTTTCTATTTTAATCTCAGCATGGAACATGTCAAATAATGTTTGTTATTTTATGGAAAATACGCAGTGTCGGTTTTATAACAATAGAAATCTATAAATAGCATATTGTTTCTTTTTTTAAATTAATATGAATATTTATTTTGAATAATATTTCTTCGATGCTATTGTAAATTATCTTAAAATGGATATTGCTACAAAAAGAGTACGTAGGTACAATCATAAAATTGTATTTTTTAAATCATATTGTCGACAATTATTATTCTAAATACATATTAAACATTTTTTTGTAAAGGCATTGACTAAAAAGATTAATTTGAGGAAATTTTTTTTTCCACAAGAACTCTGAATAGTTTACAAGACTTACGAAGATTGCTCGATGCTTCCGAAGAATATTCAACAAAAATGTACACAAAAATCCCGGAAAATAACTCTTATTAACTTTTAAGCGTTAAAGTCACTGTCGGGATCAAAATAGTTTTTTTAGGAATATAAAATTGTGTTTTTACATGGTTATGGAGTGTGTGTAAAGTGTAGTAATTTAAGCCATGTGTAAAAAGCCTTTTTACACACGACTTTCATTTTTTCCACAGTATACTATTTCATAACAAACACATAAAAGTTAATGTATTTACAAATATTTAAATATTTTAGTGCTTTATACAAAAAATTATTAAAAGACAATATGCCATTGATACCGAAGGCGATTTATACAATGTTCAAAAGTAATTTTTTTTTGTTCTGTTATTTGCGAGAATATATATGTTTTATACAATTTCAGAAATTTGATTGTCTAATTTCTTGCTCAGATTACTGGTGCTCGCCGCGTTATATTTGATAGCCTAATAAGTTAACGTACTTTTCCCGTCTGTAATGTCAAAAACTTATGGAACGAAATAGGTATCGTGACGAGCTAAGGTACCAGAAGATGGTTATATATTTAACAAAAAGGCAAATATTATAAAACATGCCAAATCGTATCTTTATTTTAAAATTAACTTCAAAAACTGGCAGCTTCTAAATTGTTGAATCAATAAATTAAATTTGGTTTTAAAATTTATAGAATATATGAATAGTTATTTTAATTTGTAAGTTAAAAATAAAATTGTAAATACATTTAGTTTTAGATATTATGTGCAACAAACTGTTTAAGGCAAAGATTTTTGCATAAATTATTTAGAAACGCAATTAGAATTATAATTGTAATTAAAAAGATAAAAATATCTAAATCCGTCCCATTTTACAATCAGTATACATGAAAAATAAATATATTGTTTAAATAAAATTTTTAGTGTTTTTCTTTAAAACCCATTTTTTTCTATAAGTTAACGACACTAATACTTGATGTTTGATACTTTCAAAATACTTTTAGCCCTGAATTCACAAAAACGATGGTAAAATTCATTGCTAAATTATTTTTATTATTTTATCTACTTTCAGAGTCGTACCAGAAATCGAATATTACTGGCGTCATTAGAAATAGTGTTCTGCGTATCATACAAAATTCCAACTGAATGCGGTACTGGTAAAACAAATTTACTGATTTTTGGCATTTGGAGTCAGCAAAATTAAAAAGAAACCTGAAAATATGGAGTTAATTATAAAAATTCGGTATTGACTATTTTTTTTCCTACTAAGAATCATAAATAATTAATCGAAAAAAAATTTTTAATCAAATTTGTAACAAAAACAAAAACTTGAGTGTGGAAAAACGAGATGTAAAATGAGAAAAAAATTAATTATAAAATAAAAACAAAGTTCTGGCTGCATAAAAATGAAACTATAGCTAATAATTACATAAAAGAAAAGTCGCAAAATTTCAACAGGCAGTAGATGCGAAGTGGGAAACCATTGAAGCACAAAAGAAGGAGACAAATAGGCATGTTAAGATTTTCTGCCTTGTTTTCTTCTTTTTAGTTTGTTTGATTTTTATTTACAGGAATACAAACCCATTTTGACTTTTTATTTTGCCACGGAGTGATGATTCATTTTAACAAATTATTTTTTACAAAAACGGACAATTGTTCAAAAAAAAAATAATAAATACAAATATTAGACCAATAATGCAAAAATGATAGATATCCTCAAAAAAATATTTACAATCTAAACTTGAGATCCGTGAGCGCGACAAAAGTAATTGCTATCAAGTTTCGAGAGTGTACCCAGAAAGAATAAAATTAATAGAACAAATTCATCAATCGATGACACAAAATAATATTTTGTAAAACAGTGATTTTATCTTTCGCCATCAATGAGGTCGTTCTATTAATTTTATTCTTTCTACAATTACTCCTTGAAACTTTATATCAGCTATTTTTGTCGCACCCACGTACTTCAGGTTTATTTTGTAAATGTTTTTTTATAGGATTAATTTCACTGTATATGCTGCTGCTGCATTGCACTACTATACACTAGACTTGGGTAACTCAGATCTGAACCGGTTCAAAGAGCCGACTGAGACAGAAGATCCGTGACAGCCGACTCACTTTTTTTTGAGCCGACGGATCAACGGATCCGCATAACTCAGTGAAACACACAGAAGCACATTTTACACTTACGTATCAGTTCTTGCTGTGATGCATCTGTCGGCTCAAATGACTCATGCATCACATGTTTGGCTATGCATTCTTGATTCTATACAGGTCGTGATATGATTGACTGAACTAGGTAACTCAGTGGCAGACTGCAGTAACATATTCAGAACTCGGCTCTTTTTGAACCGGTTCAGTAAGCCGGCTCACATACGGGATCCAGATGCAAAGATGCAGATCACTAAAAAGACACGTTTTTCCCATCTCTACAATACACGTCTGATTGACGCCACCCTTGAATATGACGAAATCGTTGTAGTGAAACTACTGGCTTAATATATACTGTGTTTAAAATCTTTGTGAATACTTTGACGAAGTAGCTTGTGATTCGCATGAGTACATTGCAACGCCATATCTAATACAGTAAATCAGTTCAATTAATCGATACAAAATAGATCACGTATTTTAGCATGTTAATTTGCTGTTGTGTATTGTAAGTTATATATTATTAAATGTGATAAAAATAATTAAAATCATAAATGGCTGTGTTAATTACGGCTTCGCGGTGGTCGAGCCGTTTAGCTGATGTGCGAGATGGCAGAACGATACTTGAATGTGTGACTGGACGACTGGGACACACCTTGTAATACGTTAGATTATAATTTGTTTCTCTGTTTTCTCGACACAAAGCTTAACACGGTTTAGACTTTGGGAATAAGCGAATGATTTTACTAAATAAAAGATTGCTACACGAATGATTTTCATAATCGAATGATTCATTCGAAATGATTTCTTCGCATGATGTATGATGATAATAAGAGATGTATTGGTAAAACGCGTGATTTTCTCGAGTCAATGTTTAATGTAGTTCAGACTTGGGAATAATCGAATGGTTCTAATAATCGAAAGATTGCTACTCGAATGATTCATTCGAAATTATTTCTTCGCATGATGTATGATGATAATAAGAGGTGTATTGGTACAATACGTGATTCTCTCGAGACAAAGTTTAACACGTTAAAGACTTGGGAATAATCGAACGATTTTAATAATCGAAAGATTGCGACTCGAATTATTTTTATAATCGAATTTATCATTCGAAATGATTCTTTTGCATGATGTGTAAGAGGTGTGTTGGTACTATGCGTGAATGAATAAATGTTTCAACTCTCGAATGAATTTGCTCTCGGTTTCGATTGTCAGTCTTGAGAGAGTCACCTGCATTTCTTAGAACAGACACAGACAAACGACGTAAGTAATCATATTCAGTATTGTGCATTGCGTAAGTATCTCGAGTGGACTATGCTAATATAGACACAATTCATTTGATCTGTCTAGTAAAAATGTTGTTTAATTAAATGGAGAAATTAAATATACATAGTTTAAAAAAAATATCGTTTAAAGTGATCAGCTATTTTTAGCAGGATCGATTTGGAATTCTACAATCTACTGGTCACAATTTAAACTAAATATTTTTAAAATGCGTTCAAGCCAACAACAGTTTCTTTGTGAGCTCACTAAATCGAATGCTATTGAACAGTACTACTGGTATGTTATATCGTTATTGCTAATTCTAGATGTTGAAATCGGCCATAAACGACTTTAAAAGTGTTAAACGTTATCTATAATTACTACAGCATGCAACGCTAACTCGATCAGGTTAATAAATGAGTAGCTGAAACAAATATTTAAATTATAACCTCGAAGAACATTTATTAAATTGTATTGATCGCTTTCACCTTTAAAAACGGTAGCTCGGTTATTACAAGACATGGGCGGTGTACGGGGGGAGGGAAATCGAATTAAAATTCTAATTTAATTTGATCGGGTCCGAGGCAGGGGTGGAGTCGACTGACAGACTGATTGCGGGTTACTTAGATGAGTGTCTGCTCATACCAGATCGGACTCGACCTGGGACAAGCTTTGATGTTATTACCATAGGCGAACAATCTGGTTACCCTTGCCGCACTGTCGCCTGCTTCAGGATTATTTTGATTCTTGTAGAACGTTCAAATCAAACTGTAACTTAAATGATCTAAACCCTCTTTTATTCCAGCTCGTGAAAAAAAGTAAACAAAAAAAACATTTGGGCATTTTCTTTTTTTAAACAACAATTGAGGAAAATTTATAAATTTTTTACCATTCCACTACTGAGAAATAGTACTAATTTAAACCAAAATTCACTTTCAATTATTTACAATATTTTTTCTTTTTAATATAATATAATAGAATATAATATTTGAAAAAGTCTGTTCGTCTGTTAGCACGATACACGTTAAGCGGATGAGCGGATTGAAACCAAATTTTGGAAGAATGTTTAATAATAATAATAATGCGTTTAACGTCCGTTTCTCGACTTCATGTCATAACAGACGCCATTCGCAACATTACTATTTTTTCATCTACCACTTCCCGTTATTTTCTACATTTTTTACAGCTTCAACTTATGTAATAGCAATGGGCGAATGAAGGAATTATAGGAAATTAGGATAAGGTAGGTAATTTTTGAACTAGGAGTTTGATAGGTAATCGGCCATGGCCTCAAATAAGGAACCATTCTCGATATTTATCTGGAATTAATTGAGGGAAACCATGGAAAACCTCAATCAATATGGCCGGGACAGGAATTACCGTTTCTCGGCGAGAGGCAGTAGGAAAAAGTCCCAGTCACATCTGCCCCCGCCGGGATTCGAACCCGGTACCTCCTGAATGCGAGTCTAGTGCTGTCACCACTACTCTACCCAGCTCGGTAGGAAGAATGTTTAATATGCCAATATGAAGAGCCTAATTGTTTTTGGGGAAAGTACTGTGATGAGAAATAAAATTATGCGATCTAACCAATTCAGCAATAATTATCATCTACTGCCTATTAGCAGGCATGAACATTAGTTTTCGTGAGCAACCTAATAGAAGTGAACTTTATGTCACAATCTAACTCACAAAAATGTTAAAAATACACTTAAACAATATTTATAATGCAATATTAATATTTTGTAGGCGGTACATGCAAAACATATCATATATATCTCATGCCTAACAATAGTACGACTCGTTTGACTGTTAAAAGTCGCTAGCTCTTGTTTTTAACATAATGTCACACCTACAATCTACTATTCTTTTATTCATTTAAATGCATAATTTTATACCCTTAGACTTCTGTTTCAATGAGAGGTACGAAATTACAAAATAATGATACAGTCGATTCTCGATAATTTGACACTCAAGGAACCAGAGAAAAATTTCAAATTACCAAGAGTTCAAAATAACAGGAGTTTACATAACCAAGAGGGAGGGAGGAAAAAAATCTAGTAAACAAGATTTTGATCAAAATTTGGGATTTATTATTTTAAATATTTGTACCGAGCTGGGTAGATTAGTGGTGACAGCACTAGACTCGCATTCGGGAGGTTCGGATTCGAATCCCGGCGGGGGCAGATGTGGCTGGGACTTTTTCCTACTGCCTCTCGCCGAGAAACGGTAATTCCTGTACCGGCCATATTGATTGAGGTTTTCCATGGTTTCCCTCAATTAATTCCAGATAAATATCGAGAATGGTTCCTTATTTGAGGCCATGGCTGATTACCTATCAAACTCCTAGTTCAAAAATTACCTACCTTATCCTAATTTCCTATAATTCCTTCATTCGCCCATTTTTAAAAATGTAGAAAAATAACGGGAAGTGTGGTACATGGAAAACAGTAATGGTGCGAATGGCATCTGTTATGACATAAAGTCGAGAAACGGCCGTTAAACGCATTATTATTATTATTATTTTAAATATTTGTACAATTATTCACTTATTCATTTTGAAAAGACGTCCGTAATTTTTTGTTGAGTGAGAGACTTCAGTCTATCATTGTTCAATGAATTTTCGATAGTGATGAGAGCTGCAAAGAAATCATCTCTTGTGTATACGACAGGTCTGTGCACGATAAACGCTTCAAATTATAAAGAGTGGTGAAGCCCGGACTTCAAATTATTGCATTGTTGGCGGGCAAGATACTATTCCTTCAACTTCAAATTACCGAGGGGACCAATTAATGTTAATTTTATTCAATTAATCGAGCATTTTTCAAGGAACTGGGAAAAAATTTCAAATTATCGAGAGATTCAAATTAACGAGAGTCAAATTATCATGAGTCTCCTGTATTACAATTTACAATTTACAAAATATGTTTTTCAAAAATTAAAGACAAGATAGAAAAATTAGAAAGATCCCATGTAGTATATAAAATAGAATGTGGCAATTGTGAAGGAGTATATATAGGCCAAACGGCACAGAACTTAAAAAATAGAATAAAAAACCATAGGTATGATGTAAAAAAAGCTATAAAATATAAATTAGAATACAATATTGAATGTAATGAAGAAAAAACTAGTTTAGTAAAACATTGCATTGAAAAAGATCATATATTTGATTTCGAAAACGTTAACATATTACATATTGAAAAAAATTTAACAAAAAGACTATGGTTAGAGATGTTATATATAAAAAGCGTGAAAAATACAGTGAATAAAAAGACGGACATAGAAAAAATGAATAGAATATACGACAATGTGCTTAAATAAAAGACAATGAATAGTCTAAGGTTAAAAATAAGATAATAAATAAGTTACAATGTAAACAAACTAAGTGAATTAATTTATAAAAGAAAATGTAAACATAATATTATATAGAGGTGAAGTTGATATGACATGTGTGAATAAAATTACGCCATTAGATAAGATTGTAATAAGGTGTTTCAAGATTTATAAAAAAAACTAAAGGCATAATAGGTAGATAAAATTAGTTGGTATGTAGAAAAACAAAATAAAGCAATAGGTTTAATTAGTATAGAAAGACCATATTGTATGGAATACGACAATGATGTTTTTAAGATATCGACTTTATTAGAATTTACGTAAGAGAAAAAAACTTGCATAGTTGTAATAAAGATGTCAGAATATTTTTATTAATTTTTAATATTGAAACTAGGTCTCTGAGGATGGCTGTGATTGATAGCCGAAACGTTAGACTTAAATAAAAAACTAATAAGAAGATTTGTTTTTATTTTGGGCCTTCTATCCTGTGAACAAGAAAATTAAAACAATTAAATAAAGAAGGTGGATTAAAAAAGATGATATTACAATTTATGTTTGTCCTGTGATCAACAATGAAGCACGAGTGTCAAAGTATACTTGATATACTCTATAGAAATTCATTCAAGTTCACCGGTTTATAATTTGATTTATAATTTTTAATCATGTTTTCGCATTTATCCTCCAAACACATGTGCGCGTCCGATCGTCCGACTAATTTTAAAAGACTGATTAAAAGCACGTCGTCTCTATCGTGATTACCTGTTTAATAAGAAATTCCGATAGCGATCAATCAAAAAACACTTGACTATAATTTTGAACAATTAAACGATCGAAGAATATTATAATCTAGTTAATCCGTTTATAGATAGGCAACTGTTACTTGTTCTTGCTTAACCCTTTCACGGATGACCCTGAATCCCCATACGTCTCGTGGCTCCTGACCGGGAAGGGTTATTGGACCGAATGCATTGATCTTAGATCATATAGATCCAGATCAACGTTGCTCCTTCACATTAATCACTATAGGATTTTTAACAGATTTTTTTATTCAGAAAAATCAGCAAGTAAATTAGGTGAGTATCTATTAAAAAAAAACATTCATATCTTAGAAATTGCTTATTGGCAATTGTACTATAAATTCAGCAATTCTTAAATATTTGTATTTTTTATAAAAAAGAACAGGAAATAGAATTTGAAGACTTAAGAGGAATACTAAAAAACAGTTGCAACAATTTTTAATTTCGTCGATTAAATTTGACAAGTTTTTCTGTAAAAAAATAGTTTTATCGAATTGTGAATCAATAAACACTACAAAACGTAGTTGCCTGCCAAATCTTGTAAACGCTGCTTTATTTGAAAAATTAGTGATTACTCAAAAATACTTCATATAAATAACTTTAATTTTTGCTTGTAGTGAATTTTCTATGTTTTTCAAAACAGTGGAAATATGGAACAAAATAAAAATTACATTCAAATCTATAACACGTAATGGAGACTTCAACGGTAAGTAAAGCGGGTAACCTAAAATCCCTTATATTGGTTATAGTTTGTCTATTTTCAGTATTTTGACAGTTATCAAAGGGAACTTTTTTGCTTAAAAAATAAGTTTTAATGGAATATTAAAAAAAAGAGTAGAACCATTCCAAGTAAAGTTTTATATAAAAAATCCATTATAGTCAAAATATTTCTTCTATATTTTTTTAATCTTTAAAATTCACTTGTTTGCTTTTAAAGAAAGCACAATGAAAATATTCGACGTTTAAATTGAAATTGCGTTTATGTAAAAACATAATAATATCTTTTAATTTTTATACTTCCTATGATTATGCAGCGTAAACACGTCAAATTTGTAATGTTTTGTCTATGGCACCTGAATGTAAATTATTTAATACTTTTTATATCATAAATTATCAGTGAGATATCAAACACAGGTGGGTCTATCATAGTTGACAAGAAAATTTAGTAGTTCTATGACAGCCTGAGGTTAGCCTCTGTTAAATGTCGCAATATTTTATTTAAAAACTAATTAGATTTTAGCTTAACATTTCTCAACTTGCTTACAGCGCTATCTTTAAAATTGTGAAGCAACTGTTGCAGTTACAGTTCTCTACAGAATTACCAATTTCAGAGCTGTTTTTTATAAATTTAAAAACATCTTTTTTATATTTATAACGGTGCAGATTTTAGAAATTGAAATTTATTATATAAGAAAATTTATTTACTAATTTTTTTTTTATAATAGTGTCTTCTTCAGGGTGTTCAAAATTAGCAAGTTTAAGGCCCTGTAGAAGGTAAAGTTAGTGTTAAAAGGTTGATTGCTAAAGAGTTTAACAAATAAATATTATTATTATTTTGTCTCGTATCCCGTTTTCTTACAATAAGGTACAAACAAGGTGAAAATTTATATTAAAAGTAACACTGTTTTTCTATTTAATTGTTCGGTTTTCCAAATCTACTCTCCAAAGCCTAATGCTACCTACAAATACGCCCTGAACTCTTCAATTCAAATCCCTCCCCCTCGCCTAAAAATGATCACAGATTCCCGAAACAATTTTTGAAGCTAAACAGTTCGGATAAACGTCAAATGAAAAACCAAGAATCTACAAGCGAATTTTTGGAAAAAAAGTTTTGACGTTTTGAGTTTAAAAATATCGCAGGGAGGCGATGGAAAATCATTTGATATGAAGAGTGTAGGAGGTAGTTTTAGATATATACTCTTAGTAAATTTAGTTACATCCTGTATATTTATTAATTAAAAATTAAAACATACTAAATTCAAAGTTGAAATGTCAAATAATCAAATATTTACAAGTATAAATAGCCAATATAAAAACTGAGTTTATTACAAATAGGCAAATAAACAATACAAAACGTAATTTATTATGTAAATTTGTTTTCTATTTCTAATTATCTGCTACATGTTTTTAATTATAAACGATAACATTAGCACCTACGCTAATTGTTGTGAATTTGTGTTTCTCTACATTTAAAGTTGTTTTTATTATCTTTATTTTGCATTACATTACATATTTATTTGCCAGATTGTCTTACAATAAATATAACTTACGGTTATAATAACTATAACAAATTTATGCCGCGTGCTTGGTAAACACTCGCGTATCCTTACTGATACAGTTTTAATATTTATTTGAAAAAAGCTGCTGAACCGATTTTAGTAAAATGTATGTGGGACAACCCCAAGAATACGCTCTATTAAGTAGAACAAGGGCCATTAAAATCGGTTCATATCGCGCGAGATACGTAAAAAACGCGTTAAATTGTATTACCTCTTTTTATTAAATAGGTAAAAAATGGGGCCGTCCCACCTAATAGACATTCACAATATGCGAATAGGCGTTCGTTTGGTCGTTAATTAAGTACGCTATTTATTTATTGACGACTTTAAAGTACAGTTTTCTCACAAAATAAGAGTTTTATGACCATACAATTTTCACAACAGTCTAGTTTGATTATGAACTGGCTAAAGTTACGCGAGGCTTAACACAAGTTAAGATTCTTAACTTCGATTGTAACAGCGGTTCATGTTCGCATAAATGTTTCTTAACATTAGTTTCGTAACTGCAGTTAACTTTTCTAAATGTGATTTTTAACTGCATTTAGTGGGTAAATGTGAGTGAAAGACGCTTTGACAAGAAATTTTAATAATAATCCTTATAACCTTAGCCGCAATTGACAGGGGGATAACCGGTTCGCAAAATCTCAACGCTATATTTTTAACAAACCGCTGTTAACATCAGTGTTAAGCCTTGCGGAAACAAATCATCCAAATTTTAAAACAAGCGAATCTGTGAGTATAATGTGTAAAAAAGAGATGTTCAATTTGGGTTATCACAATGTAAAAAAAAAGATTTCTGAAGAATATTCCTAAATTCTCAGAAAATTATCGACCTCTTTTTGTTTTATATATTTATCGAATGATAGTTTACTGTCTTTTTTTCAAAATCTTTATAAGATGATTTCAATTCTTAAATTGAGTAGAAATCTTAGCAGTTATGTACGCGGCTTTACTATTAATAAATATTTTGATAGAAATGATTGATATTTTATTTTATCATCACATTTTCGAAAATTCTGGACAAGTCAGAATTTCGTCTGCTTTGTCGAACAAAATCTTCGTGTCCCGAACATGTCTGGAAAAATTCATAGGCGTAGTAAACCTGTAATTGCGATAATATTAAAGTGTAATATGCAAACAAAAGTGCAGATAAACGTCGCTTTACTATCCGTGTTGTCAGACACAATGGTGTGGTGTTGCTACAACTATCTATAGTCTTGTTGCGCTCAGAAGGGTGCTGTTTTATTGTAATATAAAAATCAAATATCGTATAAATCAAAGAAGTTATGGTCAACTTATGTCTCACAAAACGGCATAGCGCATTTGTTTCGTACAAAACAAGTACAGAAATTATTATTGTTTGGCGCCCACTGAGTTAATAAAATTATATTTTGTTTTTGTATAAAGTAATAACCCAGAGAGTGCTGAGTGAGATTCCTTCTTTGTAGCTGTCCCAAATTTCATGGCTCTTTAAATTAGCATAATTTGAATTAGTATTTTAAATACATTTTAGTTGTTAAATCAAATTAATATTCTTACAAATACAATAAAAAATTAATTTAAAAATCCACTTGTCTTTTACTGACAAATCGTTAATAGGAAACATTTATCGAAATATATTTTTCCGTCATAGATGTAAGCATTAATTAATTTTTTACATTAAATGTTTTGGTTAATTTCATTATAAATTAAAAAAAAAGTTTCCAATTCTATTTTTGATAAAAGAATCTGGTAATATGTTTTGTTGAACTTTTTTTAATTTTTCTTCAAACAAACATTAAATAATACAAATATAATGTGTAACTTTTTTTCAAATAGAGTCGTTTATATTAATAAATGTAATTAATAAACTTTATTGTTTTGCCCCCTGGGTATAGTGAAATACTGCTTCATTATGAAATAATATTTTTAGTTTTTTAATTGAACTTTTTAATATTTAATAACAAAATTTCTATCACTTTGTTATTTTATATTGCAAAACATTATATTGTTTTTCGTATAGTATATATGTGTGATGGGTATATTTTTTTTGTGTAAATGGGCATTAATTTTAATTAAATAATTGCTAATAGGCTGTCAAGTTAACGAAGGTATTTCCAACGATGACGGCTTATGAATTATCGTTATATGTTAGAGAATATGTAATACGGCAGCGGTAATCAAACTTTTGTTTAAAATATTGCGAGAAAAGTGCATTCTGGAATTTTTAGTAATTTTTAGATATATAATTTTTGTAGGTTTGTGTAGTATTTTGTAAACAAAACATCTTTCAAAAAAGTTATAATAATTCAAAACTTTTATTAACTCGGTAGGGAATGGTATTAAAACTACAACCAAACAAGCGGCCCTAAGATTCACAAGGCCAACTTCTCAGTTTGGTGAATTCTGAATATTAGAAATATTAATAACACTGAGAACAAATTAATTAATTTTTTTAATGAATAAAAATCATTACAAGAATTATTTTTTTTGCCACCAGAATAAATTAGATTCAATAAATCTCTTTCGAGAAATTTTAAAATTCACTTTTTGTAGTCATTTTGTTAAAACAAAAATAAAACGGCTGGACCGATTCCGATAAAATTTATTTCGGAGCATATGTACGTTTATACCCTTCGATTAGCACCCTAGCGAATTCGAAATTATTTCTTTTTTGCGAGATTTCCTGTAAAATCCACTGTTTTGCAATATTTTGTTTACACAAAAAAAGATGTCTGAACCGATTTTGATAAAACGTCTTTTGGATCATTTTGATATTAATATGCTTCGATTAGTCTATAATTTATAATTAATCAATCAATCAATTTGACATTTACAAAAAGGTGGAATTCATTTTGCCAGATTATTAATATAATCGCGATGTTAATAAAATAAAAAAATGTTCCGTGGTTGTACTATAGTGAGTGTACAAATCAATGCAACGGTAAAAATTGATTTCTGATGGACCTCTGGTGTGTAGCACTTTATTACCTGCAACAATATCTGTTGGCCGAGGGCTATTCTGCAGCAAATTAGGTTTGGATGATTCTCGTGACCCGTTTATAAATTATGTATAAAACTATGTATATGCTTGAATACAGTGTCTACTAAACGCATTACGAGCATTTGGAGGGTATTTCAGGTCACTATATTTATTGCGTTAGGTTGCCCGCACACTGGCAACACTCAATTTTGACGATTACATTGTTTAGTCACCTGAAAGTTGCTCTTCACTTATTTGGAAACTGATTTCGTGGAAAGTGTTTACGTTTGTGCCCTAACAAAACGAAAAAAATATTGGATACAAAAGAAAAGCTTTTATTGTAGTGTATTCAGAAGGAAAAAATAATTTCTAATAACAAGTAATTAAAAAACACTTGAAAATTCTACAAATAATTCTTTATTTCTCGACGATCGTTTCGGACAATAAGTCCATCCTCAGGAGTACAAAAACTTAGTATAAGTTAGTATAAGTTTTTGTACTCCTGAGGATGGACTTATTGTCCGAAACGATCGTCGAGAAATAAAGAATTATCTGTAGAATTTTCAAGTGTTTTTTAATTACTTGGTATTATTAATCATATTCTACCACGTGCCGAGTGAAAAATCAGTGCAAATTAAAATAATTTCATATAATTTAGGTTCTTAATTATAATAATGTGAGTTCTAAGCGTTATGATAATAATTCATTAATCACGGTTTACTCTTATATAATTATGAACCTAAATTATTAAAAACATATGTTTTCCCTTCATTTCAAATCCATACCAAGAGAATTGCGAAGAAATAGATAATCCTCCATCTTGGGGCGTTCGCCATATTAGACATAGAACGATATTGGATATCACCAGACATACATATACACTGGTGCAAAATTTTAATTAGACTTGTCGAAATGTTGATTCCGAGATTAGAACCAAGCTGACTGACTAATTCACATGTGAAGTTGAATAAAAGCTTGTAAAAAGATAACTGCGTCTAAAATGCAAGCAGCTTTTAAATCACCAGTGTGCGGCCGATGACAAACATAATATATGCTGTATTTTCACCGTCAAGGACTCAGTAACAGAATCGAAAAGGCTGGATTTTAGTAGTATGGTATTTTCGTATAAAATAGCTACTTTTCACTTTATTTTTAGTATATTTTCAACATACTGACAGTTTGTTTGTGTAGCAAACTTCATTTCGGGACGAGATGAGTAGTTTTTCATTATGTTGTAATGGATCCGCGAAAGTTATGTATTTGGTTACAAGAACTTGTCGACATTTTAACCACTACAGATAAATTACTTCCGCCACTCTGCAAGAGACGGCATACCTTTAACAATCATTTAAATGCTTATAGTTATAAAATTTGGTTGTTCGCTTGAATATATACGTTACTGAAAACATCTCTAGCCACATTTGCAACATTGTAGATGTCGCAATGCATATCGCGGCGTAGTTTCTTGAACATGATAAAAATTAAATTTGTTGTTTTATAATTTACTCTCTTAATAGAGTATAAAATAAATAGTTTGTTATTATAAAAAACGAACCTACAATATTGTGAATTTTGCCTTAACATATATGTTAAGATACAAACTAGTTATAATAAGTTAATTTTTTAATCTCTCAAACTAGTTGATAAAGCAAATATTAAATCATTTTCCTGTCAAAGTTTAATTTATCAACTTTAAATAAATTTGTAATATTATTAAATTGAAGTTGTTTATTTTTATGTGATGAGAAAACGAACCCTCGATGTGTAGAATCAATAATATTTATATTATACAGGTGTTAGCTTTTATATACAAATAAAAACTTTAAAATTAGTAGATAAATATTGAAAACATGACAATATTTAAAGCTACTCGTTTTAAAAAATGTTGCCATTAATGTCAGTTCTCACCACCTACAGACAAAAAAATCTTTGTCAAAATATTAAGAATCCGTCCTTATATTGAATTACAGGAATTTTTTCGATTAAATGTTTATATATTTAAAATGTGACGGATTTCACAGATTGAATTATAAAAATGTTTAAAATAAAATATTGTACATTCTGTTAAACATTCATATTTTACAATATTACCGTCAAAACAAATTTCATTCATAAAAATTATAATTCTGGTATATTTATGTTATTATATACAAAAATAACATGTGTAAGGTACATAATAATATGTATCGTATTTATAATATAGAAACAACTGACAGTGACAGTGTGTATAACAAATGCACAGCGGAGCGTCTCGCCGTTCAAATGTTTTACACCTACAGTAACAATAAAATCTCCTTCAATAAACGTTCATTCTTGACGATTTAATATCATATTTCATCCACACGAGCGCGACACTTGGTTGGAGCATGCGGTGCATACATCTAGTCACGCTCACGCTTGCTTGACTACCCCCCCGCCGCGGTGTTATGTACGCCACTGATTGTACTGGGTTTCTGTCGCGCGATTGTCAGACGACGGGAGGTGTGTCTGTATAAATCTAGGCACCTGAAGAAAAGTTATTTAAGTTGATAAAATAAAAATACTGATTTTTTTAAGGTTCCGAACTTCAAAATGAAATTTAAAAAAAACCCGGGTCGCAGTGCCAAAACCCTGCCGACAATATAGTGTATTTGCTAATACAGGCCGTGTGGCTTTATTATGTGAACTTAAGGTGATTGTTGGGCAAAATAAAAAAATTAGCTCCTTAATACGCCCCTTAAAATTACATTTTTTTCTTAACTATATTATTATTGTCGATCGAACGTCTACACCAAAATTAAAAACACCTTTCAGTAAATAACTCACTATCTGCAAACTAGTGTTTTCAGAAAATTTGTAAATCCGGTCCTGTCGGGCCGATTTTATTAAAATTTTAGGAGCACTTTTTAATTGCTATTAAAGGGTTAAATTTCAATTTTGAAACGACTCTGAGAATTTTTTAGGTATTTTTGGGCCCAAAAACTTTTTCCAACCCCTAAAAACCACCCTTAAATTGACCCGATTGGGCCCATTTTAAATAGGCTTCGTGCGGTGATGGATTAACTGAATTAACTGCTTCGAAAGTTATTGCCCGCTCACATATGTATACCTATATATATATATATATATATATATATATATATACATATATATATACATATATATATACATATATATATATACATATATATATACATATATATATATACATATATATATACATATATATATATACATATATATATACATATATATATAAACATTTTTAAAAATGGTGCCAATGTATTTAGGAGGTTATGAAACGTCGAGAAATTTTGGTCCGACCCCTAGGTCCCGCCATCCGACCGATGCTAATAGTGTATGTTGCCATATGGCAAATACACTAAAAAGGAAACTCTTATAGGATCATTTTGTTGCCCGTTTATCTGGGCGTCAAGATCAAGTTGAAATTAATGTCAAATACTAAGGTTTACAACAAATTAAGTTTGTCAAGTATTAATTAGAAATTATTAATTTTTTTCTTTTACCTGTTCTACGAGATCTTCCTTCGTGCCGAATTTCAAGATTCTAGATCAACGAGACGTGTCATAATATAGATCTTCATGACCGAGTCAGTATTAAAAAATACGTGATTTTTTAGTGTATTTGCCATATGGCAACATACACTATTGGCGTTGGTCGGATGGCGGGACCTAAGAGTCGGACCAAAATTTCTCGACGTTTCATAACCTTCTAAACACTTTGGCATCATTTTTAAAAATGTTTATATATATGTATATACATATATATATTTATATATATATATATGTGTGTGCGCTATAACTTTCGAAAGAGCTAATTGATTTTAACGAAATTTTGCCCACATGTTGGAATCCACCACCGCAAGAACCCTATTTAAAATGGGCCCAATCGGACCATTTTAAGGGTAGTTTTTAGGGGTTGAAAAAAGTTTTTGGGCCCAAAAATACCTAAAAAATTTTCAGAATCGTTTCAAAATTGAAATTTAACTCTTTAATAGCAATTAAAAAGTGCTCCTAAAATTTTAATAAAATCGGCCCGACAGGACCGGATTTACAAATTTTATGAAAACACTAGTTTGCAGATCGTGAATTATTTGCTGAAAGGTGTATATAATTTAGTATAGAGGTTCGATTGATAATAATATTGCAACTGAGAAAAAAGTGTTCTTTTAAGGGGTGTATTAGGGAGTCAAATTTTTTATTTTGCCCAAAAAAAAGAACTTAAGTTCGCATAATAAAGCCACACTGCCTATATTAGTAAATACACTATATTGTCGGCAGGGTTTTGGCACTGCGACCCGGGTTTTTTTAAATCTTTTTATTGATAGAAGTTTGAATTATTTACAAAACTGTGGGATTGTAAACCTTAGCATTTGATATTAATTTAAACCTCGAGCTGTTCCTGAGAAAACGCATCTTGATGAACAGAAAAACCGACGGATAATAAAATTATCCTATAAGGGTTACGTTTTTTTTTCATTCTTAGGTACGGAAATTTCAAAATGTGGGACGACCCCAATAACCAAAATAATGAACTGCGGATCCATAGCTCAAGAAGTCACGTCGCCTATTTATTACCGTCTGTATTGTTGTTTGTTATATGAGTTGATATTTAATTTGACCCGATGTAAAGAACAAGCTGAGTTTTACAATGTAATGTCTGTTCTTATTATTAGTACGTAAATTACAACAGCTGTCTGCTGTGATATGATATTAAGATGTCTAAATTAACTTCCCAATGTCATATTGTGATTAAAATTATTTCAATACAATTCTTACATTGTTGTATTTAAATTATACTTTTGTATTGATATTTTTTTTTACTTTTGAAAGTTAATAGAGATATAAAATAAGACTTTACTATATCAAATCAAACAGACCTAGTGGAATGGAATTCTTTCCTTTTTTGGAAGAGAATGTAAAACAAATTGAAAATGGATCTGTCATATAAAATTCAATTCACTGACTCGTCTATTGACCGTGTGGACTTTTTTAGGACTCCGTAAAAAATTAACCTTTATCACGAGCGTATAGCGTAAATATTAAACAAACGAATATCGATTTTGAGGGAAAATTAATAAATTAAAATAAAATTACTTTTCAAGTGCATCCTGTGACGTATCAAATGACAGAGCTCGTTATGATAAACTCAAATATATAGCCTGTATAAATGATATGTATTTTTTATCATTTTAAAAGATATTACGAAAAAAATATGAAAATCGAACATTCCCTCCCCTTATCTCTGAAACTACTAATCTTACAATTTTGAAAAAAAAAATGGAAATGTAGGGCCTCACTCATAGTTTACAGGAAAACCTATATAAACGTACTATGTCTTAAAGTTCTCATCATACAGAAAACGTTTGGCTTGCACTTATACGTTTTTTTTTAATTTGATAGAAATATTCACGCTAGAAGATTTTGATTTAATTATTTTGAATACAGACCATGCATCCTTGGCACTCTTAAAAGATCTGTTAACATTTAGAATGGAATACGATAACAGATAAAACCTCAAAAATGTTGACTGCTGACTAAATACAGTAGAACTCATGTTTATTCAACCTGTCGGGACTAATCAACTCCCATATTTACAACTTCTCCTCACTTAGAGGCAGTCATAAACCAGTCAGAAAAATACATTTATTAATTTGAGGTTAAACGTTATCAAATGATTTTTTCTATTAGCTGAAACGCTGCGTGAGAGGTAGGGACTATATATAAACACCTGAAAATACGTAAGTCAAATCAATTGAAAATAGATGGTGTTGATGAATCTGACTGCAGTCAAATATAGCTGATAGTGGAACTTTGCGTTACTTCCGCAATATACGACTTCCGTGACATTTCAAATTTTCACCCTAGTACTCTAGCATAAAGTGAAGGAAGATGACAATGTTTACTCATCAAAAACAGATAAATGTTTTACAAAAATTAGCAACAATTGATTCATTGGCCATTACATATCAATTTTTTATTAAATATAATATAATATACCCGTTTAACAATACTTATAATGTATTTACATCGATTTAAGTATTGATAAATATTTTTAAATAAAATTAAACTGATGATTATATCTTTTTAAAATAATAACCTTTCTAAATTCTGGTTGCTAGATGTAACGAACAATACATTGATTAATTTTATAATGGACAGCTAATTTATATTAATTTAGTATTTCTTGTTCTTAATGTAATTCATCCCACAGACTTTCAATAATTATTAATGAATGCGTAGGTATTTCAATGTTCATAATTACTGTATAACAAATAATTATTTGAATAGTGAAAAATGACCTGTAATATATCAACAATAATTTTTAATACTTCGCTACATTAAATTCCAAAAGATGTAACTCAGATGATTCACCGCACCATCAGCTGTTTACAATTATAGAAGAGAACTTTAGAACAAAAAAGAAAAAAATAATCTATTTTTGTTTTAGTTATAACGAAGAAATGTCCAGCAAACTGTCAGGAGAGATGGACCTGTGAGCAGCATCTCTCAGATTGAGACCTGGTTTCAGGTAACAAACATGGGAAGAAAATGATTGCAGGCCCTTCCTCAAAGCTAACTGAGGACTCGATTAGACTCAACAGGCCGACACTTAGAAAGATGATTGGGCTTTAACCGGTCATGCTTTCCTGAGAAAATATCTACAAGTGATGGGGATACAGCAGGAATCAACACTATGTAGATTTTGCGAAATGGAGGATGAAACAGTCACCCATATCGTGTTCGAATGTGAGGTTTTAACCTACAGGAGAACAACCATTTTTGGCTACAATGTTGAGGATGGAATAGTTTCAATCTAGTAGCAAATCTTCTGGAACTCATAAGAAGATCCAAATTATTTGCTGACTAGATTCAGTAAAAGACAAAGCAAAAAATCCTTTCAAGGTATGGTGCATTTGGGCCAAGAGACCACGGAATCCTTCGTGTGTGAGTTCTACTTGCACTTGACCAGTTTTTATAGTTAAATGAAGCGAACTTCCGCATCTCTTTTGATTTGGGAGTTATGTGTATTTAATTTTTTTTTTTAAATTAAAAAATTTTTGAATATTAGATCTAGTTTCTTAAGCTAAAAGAGATAAAGAAATTTTCTTTTATTTTTTGAAATCAGTGATTTATATAAATAAGTAAGATGCATTTATTAGAAAAGATTTAAACAATTTTCAGTTATATATTTCCTCCACTCGAATATTACTGTTACTTAACTTGAAGTTTAAAAATGCAGAAAATAACGGGAAAGTGGTAAATCTAAATAGTAATGATGCGAGTGTTTATTGTGACATAATGTCAAGGAGCTGATGTTAAACGCGATAGGTATTACAATTGAAACTATATTTTCTGAAAACCGACCATTGACCAATGGCATTGGATTGGAATATTAATGGCGGCGAATGTATGTGGTAATACGATTTGTAAAGAAGAAAAAAGAGAACATCGATAATTAATTAGCGGTTAACATCGCTCTAGCCGTAAGAGTTTCCTGTTAGGTATTGTAATTTCTTTTAAAACAATTAGTGCTGTTCAATCGATGGCAGGCATAACGTTGTTAAGAGTGTCAATCAGTGGGATCTCTATTCTCTTGTTATGTGCTGGGGGCCGGCTAAACAAATTAACCTCCTTACGTCGCGACCGGGTAGGTCTGACCTGTGTTAATTGAATATGCCAATCAAACTAATGAAACCATGCATAGGTATATACATTTTCTTACATAACATGAATACAGGGTATACCACTTTACTGTTCCGTGTTAAAATTGGAAAAACGGAACACGTATAGCCTCACTCCAGTGTCTGTCCGTCTGTAACACGCTCCCAAAGCGAAACGGTTTAAGCTAGAGATTTGAAATTTGACATAATTTAAACTTGACCTAATCGTGTGGTTAAGATATGAATACATTATTCGGATTATGATCGATAATAATGGGGGAGGGATTTAAAAGAGGCTACGAAAAAAAAACGTTCAACTCCGATATGATTAAAAAAACAATATTTTTGTTAAAAATATTTGGTCCTTCTTTGTTTAAGAAATAAAATAAAAAACTGTAATTATTGCTTGTACCACCCCATTTACTTCCAAAGTATTAATCGGAAAATTTCGAAATAAAAGTAAGTTTATCATAACTTCAATATTGATAAAAAAGTATTGGCAACATTGTAAATGTAGTATTTTGAAAATAATACAGATTAACTGTTGGTAAATTGCTTACAAATTCGCAACATTTCAGCATATGATCTCGTCACAACAATACAGCAGCGTAACTACCATATTTCGAAATATATAGTTCAGAAAATCTAAAAAATTAGCCAAGTACGAGTCAGACTCGCACACGAAGGGTTCCGTACTAGTTAGTAGCAAAAAACGCCGAAAAAAACACTTTGCTGGTATGGGGGCTCCCTTTATTTTTTAACTTAATTTTATTATTATTATTTGTTGCTATAGCAGCCATAGTAATAAGTACTGTGCAAAAATTTTAAGTATTTACAAATTAGGGTTCAAAAGATATTTATTAAGTTTGCGGCGCTAAAATGCTCAAATACCATAAGCTTCTGAAAAAAATTCCGTTGATGTCACTGCTAATTTAAGTTAATATAATCAATATTTTACTAATAAGTTTGTTATAACTAAACGTATAAAAAGTGAATTTATTAATCAAAGTTTAGACAGCTATATTTCCACAGTTTACTTTCTAAGACGTTTTAACGATATCTTGAGAGATGCTGCTAGCGATATAGGCATCAAGCCTCCAAAGTCAACATGGCTTTCAGTGACTTTAATTTTAACTTTAGTTTATTTTTATTATTTGTCGTTATAGTGGCATTTCAGTGAACATTCCAAGTGTATATATTACGATTCAAAAGATATAGCCATGTAATAGACGAACAGAAGCTTAGTAATAGAGTTGGCGTTGGCACCCTTTGGGTACGGAACCCTAAAAATACGAAACACCTCATGCAAGTTTTTCTTTTTTAAAAACTATTATGTCGAAATGTTTTAGATTTTTTAATTATATTATTTTTAACTGTGCTAAACATGTGCCTAGATATGTATTGTCAGTTATATAAGATACGTAAATTGATTAAATATAATCAAAATTTCTGATCGTTCCATATTAATAGACAGCTTATAACATGAAAAATTATCGTAGACTAACTGTGCACACAAAAAATTAGTTGTATAACATTTTAACAATTGGTTATTAATTGTATTATCTTGCGAGATAAATCATTTATCAAACCATATGATGCGCCATTAAAACCATCAACCTATCGGTCTGATTAGATGGTTTTGTTCTGATTATTATCGATCTTTATATGCCTACACTTTTTACCCGAATATTAATCACATTTACGACCATTTTCTGGCAAGAATCTATTGGTTACTTACAACGGCACATTATACGCAACAAGCTTTTAATCACGGCGTTTTCTTTTCTTATTTTGAATTTAACAGACATTTTTTGGTGATATATAATATAATCCGAAAATAGTGATGTAAAAGAATAAATTTATGATTAATTAACCGGTTAAATAACCGCGGTAGTTTATTTTAAATTGCCGCGGCTATTTATTATTATCATATAAGGCTACGCCGAAAGTTTTTCGCATGATTGTAACTTCTGATCGATTTTTTAATTTTTGTTTTATAGTCAATATCTTGTAAACATAAATATAAATACATTGCTTAATTAATTCTTTTGTTTCTAGTGTTGAAAACTGCTCTATTGACAGAAACCAGAACCCGCCATTTTATTTTATAGATAGCCTAGTTAGTTAACCGATAAATTATCTGGCCATAACGGTTTTTAACACCAGAATAATGCTCTATAGTCTATACAACAATTAAAACCAAATTTAAATCGGCCAAGCGGTTTTCAAGTTAATCAGAAATTATAAACCACCAGCAAAAAAAGTAAATTGTTTATAAAATCTTTCAGTTGTATATTAGCATTTTATTTTGATAGCGTAAAATTTCTAACACGAGGCTTATTATTTTACAATAATATTTCAGACGTGAATTATAATATGTATAAAAGAAGATACTCTGTATAAATAGTATAATATTATTTAATATAAATGATTCAAATTTTATCATCTTTAATTGGACATAGATGCCAATTATTCTACGAGTTATATTGCTTGGTCAACATTAAGTGTCGCATTTTATTGATTCCGAGTTCAAAATACCACATAAAATACCTAAAATCACCATTCAATTAAAATAAATCGATTATATTTCTTTGGAACTAAGTGTGCAATAATATTATTTATTCTGTTTTAAATTTTGTTGATATCTTTTACGGATTTTATTTCTTGGTCTTAGAATCGCGATGTTTTTTTTTTTATTATTTTTGTTTTAATATTAAGCTTACGAATTGTTGAAAACCGAAACAAAAAAACATTCAGTAGGTGTATACAAAATGTTTTTTATTAAATGTTATTTTTACTGAACCTAAATTTTGTAAAGTTTATTTATTTATTTTTTTTAATTAGGAAAACTTGCTAGATGCTATGACAGTAGTACCTCAAAACAAAACCACTGTCAGTAGACATCTCCATAGTTTCATAAATTCACGAAATGTACGGATTTTGTGGAGTAATATTAAAAAAAAAAAAACACATTTTAACCATTTAGTTTGTGACACGAAATTACATATTCTTTACATTGTTTCATTGCTCCGCCGCTCCATTATGCGAACCATACTATAATGATGAGGTACGTACTTGTTTAAATTTTTGTTTGTACGTTAGTTTTATTTTGAAAGGTTTAAGACGACTGGCATACGTCATAACTGAGGAACTAATGATGTCACTATTCAATCATTAATGTTAAATGCACGATAATTATTGAAGTTATACTTCTTTTGGCGCATTGATGGTAAATTTTTCTGTTACGGAAGTTGCGCGCGTAGCATGATGATCTGCTACTACTACTAATAATAATAATAATAATAATGCGTTTAACGTCCGTTACTCGACTTTATGTCATAACAGACGCCATTCGTACCATTACTATTTTCCATCTACCACACTTCCCGTTATTTTTCTACATTTTTAAAACTTCAACTTATGTAATAGCAATGGGCGAATGAAGGAATTATAGGAAATTAGGATAAGGTAACTAAATTTTAACTAGGAGTTTGATAGGTAATCGGCAATGTCAAATAAGGAACCATCTCGATTATTTATCTGGAATTAATTGAGGGAAACCATAGAAAACCTCAATCAAGATGGCCGGTACAGGAATTACCGTTTCTCGGCGAGAGGCAGTAGGAAAAAGTCCTAGCCACATCTGCCCCCGCCGGGATTCGAACCCGGACCTCCCGAATGCGAGTCTAGTGCTGTCGCCACTACTCTACCCAGCTCGATTGATGATCTGCTACTATTAATAAAACATGGATTACAATCATAACTTATCAATTTTTGTTCGATTTCCCTTGTCGTACTTCCATTACTAATCTGTTGGCTAAGGCAGGCGGTCTTATTAGGTATAGTTATAGCTATTTGCATTCGTAGTTAATTATTACAATGTTGTTAATTTGTTTGAAAATATAACAGGTAATTATATGATTCTGTGCTTTTCAAACATTAAGGAAAGTTGCCTGACCGTTTAGAAAACAATTAAATTATGGACTTATTTTTCAAATGAGACATTTTCCTAAGTCCGTATGATTTTATCGTGATATATCACGAAAGGCAGGACCGTAATGTAAACTGTAAAAAGCTTTGATTTAATGAGCAATGGTTTAATGAATGATCCTCTGTAGTAGAATATTCGAAAGAATGATTCAACTTATGTGTTTATACCTACTGAAAATTTTCAGAAAAGTCTGGTTTTCAGTACAATCAGATAACAATAAAAATTCTTTAGCTTAAGGTTAATCGAGTGTGTAACAATGTTATTTATATGCGGCGTTGTTCATGACTCCTATCTTCCCAGGTTCTAATCTGAGAATTGATAAAATTATCAGCAATTGAATTTCCATTATTATTTAAAAATAATAAATTGAAAATATGAATTGGTACTAGGTTCAGATAAACCAATCAGTTGGTGAACTTAAAAATAGGTGCAGGCTAGAAGTTTTACTTCTTAAAAAGAAATTTTTAATTTGCATGCAAATAATTTATTGAAAAAATAATAATAAAAGAATTGGTCTGAGATTACAGCTATTAGACGCTACGCGCAAGCGAACTAGTGTTGGGTAACTCAGATCTGAACCAGTTCAAAGAGCCGACTCCGACAGAAGATCCGTGAGAGCCGACTCACTTTTTTTTGAGCCGACGGATCAACGGATCCGCATAACTCAGTGAAACACTTAACACACAGAAGCACATTTTACACTTACGTATCAGTTCTTGCTTTGATGCATCTGTCAGCTCAAATGACTCATGCATCACATGTTTGGCTATGCATTCTTGATTCTATACAGGTCGTGATATGATTGACTGAACTAGGTAACTCAGTAACAGACTGCAGTAACATATTCAGAACTCGGCTTTTTTTGAACCGGTTCAGTGAGCTGGCTCACATACGGGATCCAGATGCAAAGATACAGATCACTAAAAAGACCCGTTTTTCCCATCTCTAAAGCGAACATGATCTCTACCATACTTTATCCTCTCACTCAGTGAACCGAAAAACAACTGCAATGATATATTATGGTGAAGACATGTCAATAATCACTATTTATATTCTGCTAGCCTTTTTCTACGAGAAACTTTATCGTATTAATGTTGATTAAAATAAAATTTACTCTGATCATTTGTTCATAATGCGCCAGTATTATTTAAAAAACTTGTTACATTGGCTATCCAATGGTAGTACTATAAAAACGTTATTGAAGAAAAAAGTACTACATCATTAATAATTATATTACGGTTACTGAGTTCAATACGCTCCCTTTTTCACCCGTCTAGCCATTTTTTTACGATCAGTTAAATGGGTGTTTGCATGTAAAACGCCCTTACTCTCTAATTTCTATGAAAAATCTCATGCAATTTTTGGTGTTAATATAAACTAGAAATACGTACCATTCTTCTCATATGACTTCTAGCCAAATTTTTGCAGTTTATTTGATCTAAATAAACGATTTAAAATCAGATAAGAACGTGAAAATTAGCATTTTTATATAATTTTATGTACAGAAAAAATAAAATTTGAAAAAATTATAGAGCAAACCAAATTTGTCAGTATTTTTAACATACGTTTGTAAAGAAAAAACTTCAAAATGGTCATTTGCCGTATCACGCTTTTTTTTAAACTAGGACAACAAAATGAGTTATTAAAAATTTTTCAGCAGCAAGTCAAATTTTGCTTAATGCTTAATCACAGCTAATAAAAACATTAATAAAATGAATTTTGCGACCACAGGTCGAAATTTCCTGAGGAAATTTTTACAATTTGAAGGATTAGTCACCTTAAACGTATAACAGATGTCTTTTGTTCGCTCAGAATGTTAGTAGGCAACAGTCCCCTGATAATGCCAGTTAAAGTCTGAGAGAAGCTCGCAACCGATATTCTAAGAGTTCGGCATGATTAATAGCCTGACATTAAGCACGTAAATTGGCTGAGCCATATAATGTTTTAGGTGCATTAGTTAGTTTAACAATATTTATAACTGTCAGACAGCACTCGTTATAACTCGGATTTCACGCGGTAGCTTTGATGAATTAAGAAGCCTGAATGATCACTAATTTGTACTTATTTAATAGATAGTTGTAACTATCTTTGTATGTATTTAGTTCGAAATTATATATTATGTATTATGGCTATTGTGTATTCTGTTGTTTCGACAATAGGGATGACTGATTTAACAACTGACTGCTAAAAGACATTAATAATTATTAGTAACAGCATCTATTTTTAGGACACTTTTTATGTCTGTTATTTTCTTTAACTCTTCAATTCCCATGTCCAAGTTAATAAAGATTTTTGGTTTCTTTTTAAATAAAATACCTTATATACATTTGGTTATGACAAGAAAAAATATAAATAAAAAATAAACTACCCCAATTTTCTTTTATGGGGGTGTCACCTGTAGGTGACACTGGGCGTTGTGAAATTAAGATTTTGAAGCAGACACAGATTGTTTCTTATTGTTACGGTAAGAATAAAAGGTTAGAATTTATAATGATATTTATTTATATTTAGATATATCAGTTTCTTTATAATAAAAATAGTTTATCTGAAAGAAACAAAACACTTATCTATTCTAATATCATAAAGCTGAAGAGTTTGTTTGTTTGTTTGGTTGTTTGAGCGCGGTAATCTCAGGAAATACTGGTTTGAATTGAAAAATTATTTTTTTGTTGGATAGTTCATTTATCGAGGAAGGCTATAGGCTACATAATATCAAGCTACGACCAGTAGAAACGGAGCATCAATGAAAAATGTTGCAAAAACGGGAAAAATTATTCCTTTTGAGAGCTTCCGTTGCGGCGTAAACGGTTATTATAATGCCCACCCGTAAGTGACACGGCATATTTCCAACGTCGTAAAAAACGAGTTCAAAGCTATTTTTACCAATAAAAAAAATTGCGCAATAGCTTATTTATTTATTTATTACACGCAATAAAAAAAATAACAATAGTTACGGTTTAGGCATTTTTATTTCACTTTTTATCGCAAGAGATTACACAAACACAGACTGCTCGAATTTCAAGCGAAACATCTGATTATATTTGACAGATGACATTTGGCTAGTGTTGTTAGAAAAAAACTATTAATAGTTTTACTAATTGGCTTTGCAACTATGGTAGTGGAATTAAATAATAAAATCTCCGTGTGGTAGAAAAAAAATATTAAACTTCTGTCACCTACAAGTGACACTGGGAATTGAAGAGTTAATTTATACTGATCACTAATTTCACTAATTTCCAAACAAAGTGAACCTGGTTGCTCGTGAGGTGCTTTTTTATAATAATATATGCATTCTAAACGAAGCATATAAATAAATAAGAAGATTCCCTTTCAAGAGTGTATTTGCACACAAATAATATTTTGTTTAATTTATTTGTTGAAATTTTGTAAAAAAAAATAATAGACTTAGATACTTGTTTTGTGATTTTCAATGAAGTTTATCTTTCCTAGAACGGAATTAATTTTTATATAGAAGTTCTCGCAATTATCCTCCTAAAATCTGTCCATGGCTCCACCACTTTCTTACTATTTTTATTGACGACGAAAACTAAACCTTAAATGAGAGACTCGAGACTATATAGCAAAACCCTTGATTTTATGACGCTTCCATAGTTCGTCTACTCAGTTCGGAAATTGTAGGCAGTGTTCATAATTCAATATAAACGGCTTAGTGTTTTAAGAAAATCTTAAAACGGGTTTACTTTACATTGTTTTATTTTAAGTATTAGTCTATGCTTCCGAATTGAACTATCCAAATCACTAATTCTCAGGTTTTAATCTGAGAAGAGGAGAATGTGTTAATTAAAATGATCGAATTATTATTATAAAAAAGAATATATTGAAAATATAACTCGGTACTACCGGATGGTGTAGAGTAGTGGTAAGGGCACTAGACTCGCATTCGGAAAGTACTGGGTTCGAATCCCCACGAGGGTAGATGTGGTTAAAACTTTTTCCTATAATTCCTCTCGCCGAGAAACGATAATTCCTGTACCGGCTGAGGTTTTTCATCGTTTCCCTCAATTAATTTCAGATAAATATCGAGATGGTTTTTTCTTCGAGGTCATGTCAAAGTCCTATGCTCTCATAGTTGCATACCTTATTCTAATTTCCTGTAATTCCTTTATTCATCCACTACTAATTGAGTTGAAAAAACTTAGCACAATGACGGCTAGTATGTTAGATGAAAAATAGTAATGATGCGAATGGCGTCTGATATATGACACAATGTCGACAAACGGACTTTAAACGCATTATTGTTTTATTTATAGGTCGGTACTGACTGGCTCTATAGATAACCCTGATAATAGGTGGTCTTATATAAAAACAGTTTACATATCACTGATTTTGTTCAACCCTAATAGATATACCATTGAGGCACCTTCCTCAAGTGAATTGAACAGAATGAAAGGTGTGTTAAATATATTTAACGTCAAGAAAGGAAGTTAATTTGTTGAAATGTTATTACCACCCATGACGCTCTTCATGAATCTGTTACAATATTATTTAATTACAAACAAAATAGCCTCATATACGTGAGATTTATATAAAATATATTAGTAATAAAAGAGATTGTTAACACCCAGTTTAAAAAAAAATCTCGCACATAGACACATTTGCGGTTACTTATTTTAATGCAGATGGATTAGCATTTCAACTAAGGAAAAATATTATTTTGAGGGATGTATTAAGGAGTTACAGTTTTGACACAGAAGTCATAGGCATGTAATGTCTTACTGGCTCGTTTCACAAAAATCGACCGTTATTTTTCAAATGTACTTTTGGTATACCACTATCTCACGAACCGCTTAACCAATCCCAACAAGCCAGATGTTAGATGATCGAGTGATCGAGTCTACCAATAAAACTGAGAATTTTGACAACTGACCACAGTCGCCTCTAGTCTTTGTCTGCGTTGGGGTGTTTTAGCGCCGACTTTTTTTTAAAGAGCTCAGAAACTACAAGTCCGATGGCGGAAATAAGTGCGTTGTGATCTTCAGAACTAAATCTCTCCAATAATACCAATTCTGAGTACCATAACCACTCACAGAAAATAATAATAACAACATCTGAACCTAAAAATTTGAAATGCCTCGACTTAAAAATCGCGATCAAACTCGAACCAAAACTTTCAAATCGAAAACCGGCAAATCTTATACAGAACATCAACAGGCCTATCGTTTGAGACAAATCAAAGAAATCGAATGAGAACTTAAAAAATGGCAACCATTTGAAGATTGATGAAACCCCGTCAACCCACGATTCCATGTCAACTGCGGTGTTCTCGATTACCAGAGTATTTTTTTAATGTATCTATTGTATATTATAGACGCTGGACAACTAAGGTTCTTAATGTGTTAGGTTAATAGTGACAGCAATACGTGTTATGGAGGATAACAACCGATCTTAACGATTGTAATTGTTGGTAACTAGAATCATTGACTGTTGATTATGTTTACTGGATCGGGAGATAATTGTGTCGGATAAATTGTAATAAATATGCTCTCTATCATTTAAGAAATTAATTTTATTAAGCTTAATGATAGACTTCGATGAAGCTTTTTGTTGATTGCTTCCATAATAGCGCATTCACAATACCTATATGTATATACGCACGTAGTAGTACAGTACAGCTTCACAAATCCGGACACATATGGGACCTCGCATCGTCCGTATTTGAGTGTTGTGAATAAATATATTTTAATATTTGTTGTGTTCCTTTTTTCATTTTATTAATTTTAAATTAAAATAAACACTTTTGTTGATGTGAAACATGCCTTTGATGTACTTTCACTTGCTCAAACTATTGAGAATATGACATTTCTTCTCTAGAGTTAATGTTTTAACACGGTTTTGTTAGCTTCACCTCTATGTTTGTAACGGAATCTTGGAACGTGAAATTCATCCCCTTCAAAATGTCAAATTAAACAGAAACTTTGCACATTTTTCAAGGTTCAATGACAATACAATAATTTATTAAGATTGTCCCATTATCCTAACTAGGATCATCCAGGTAAAAAATAAGACTAAATAATAAAAAGTAAATAATAATAATTTTAAAAAACTAAAAAAACACGCTTTAATAGCAAACCGAACTAAAAAGTAAAAAATATTTTTTATCGTAAAAAACGCGAGTGCTTATTACTGTCTATATAAACTCTACTTTTATAAATAGCTGCCAATGAAATATTTATACCTGTTGATATCAAGCACCCCACGCTTTTTTACAATAAAAAAATATTATTTTTTTTTAGTTCGGTTTGCTATTAAAGCGTGTTTTTAAACTATTATTTTTGTTTACGTTTGCTACCCATTTTTCAAAATAAAATTGTTCACGTCAGTCACTAATTCATACTGTGCCAGTAATAACTACGAACTGCGATCTGATTCAAGAGCACTGTTATAAATATAAACTGGTTGTTAATTTTTATTTAAGTGCCCGAGTTTTAGAGTCAACTGTCCGGAAGCATTACCCGTCCTGATTTCTCGAGAGTCCGGGTTAGCGTATGTGAAGCTGTACTGTACCTGTATGCAACGACCTTGAAAAGTCAACGCACTCCGTGATCAGATTTATAATAATAGACAATGTTTAAATATTGTTTTTTTATTAAAGTAAAAATTATACTGTTGTAATTTTATCTTTCATTAGTTTGAATATACGTACGTTTCTTTGAATAAAAAATCGGATCAGTCGCTTATTACTTAATGTGAATCAGCTGTTTCACACATATATAACAAAATGTATCGATTTTCATGCGATTTCCACAAATAGATGCAGAAAGGTTAAGACTAGAAAATCTTATTACGCTATTGTAAGAGGAGGCTGTCAGTCTCGAGTAAATACGGTTAGTTGGTTAAATTAGTATTCATATCGTTTAGCGACGTTGCCTGATAATTATTTTACCGGATCGGGAATGTGAAGTAAAAAATAGGGATTTTTATACAAAAAGCAGGGCAAATTGGAAAAGAGCAATTAACATCTTCAAATTTGTTATTTATGTTAAGAAATCATTTAACGTGACTGGTCTCTTAGATAGTAAAATATGCTCTCAGGAAATTTCAAACTGTGGTCGCAAATTCAGTTTATTACTGATTTTATTAGCCGTAATTAAACATGAAGCTTCATAAAATGTGGTTTGCTGCTTAAAAATTTCAAAAAAAACATATTCTTGCTCTAGAAATTGTATAAAAAAAAACGTGATATTCGTCAATATACAGCACGTCACGTTATTTCGAATTACGGAAAGGCAAATTAACATTTTTAAGTTACTCATGTGTTGAATTTTAACTTAAAAATTCCGTATTGAATTGAACAAGTAAATTTAGCTGTACTTCAAATTGACATTCAATTTTAGCAACGCTCGCCTATATAATGACCAGTTTATGACTGAGGCCTAATATTTTCCATTTCAAGGCAGGCAAATATAAAAATACCAGAAGCGACATCAGCAACTGAAACTTTAATTGACAAAACGTGTGGATATTAAAGATAATAAGGTTTTGTACAGCACATTATAATTTTCATAATTTTTCTTGTTGTTAGCTCTTGACGCTGTAATTGTCTATGTTTATAAGTAACTTCTTTATTACTCACTTAAAATATGTAAATAAATGTACTGTATATGTTTTGTAATTTATATATTATATTTAAGAACATATTTCTACTTTAAGAAAAAATGGTCAACAAACTTTAGAAACATAAAGGAATATGTACAAAATATGCAAAAATGGTCTATAAACCTTCATTGGTGATAAAAAACACTTGGAACGTGTCGTATAAGACGTTTTTCGTAACGCGTTTTATATAATCTAGAAACACCCGGTATAATCTAAAAACATCCGGTATAATCTAAAAACACCCGGTATAATCTAAAAACACCCGGTATAATCTAAAAACACCCGGTATAATCTAAAAACAACCGGTATAATCTAAAAACACCCGGTATAATGTAAAAACACCCGGTATAATCTAAAAGCACCCGGTATAATCTAAAAACACCCGATATCACCGTATACCAGTATACATTATTCATGTTTTTCGTGACATTTTTCGTGACATATTTGTCTTACGGTTTTTCGTGACATGTTACATTTTTTCTCGGCTAGGTCCCCTCGCTAACCCGCGATAAGGAACTTCGTTCCAAAAATAGTAAGGAAAAAAATAATCTAGGACGCCTGCCAAAAAGAAATGAAATCCCAGCAAAAACATTTCATGTGACGTTGCTTGCCAGGACTCACAAGTTCATAATGAGCTTTCACTGTTAAAAATTTATGAGATATGAAGTCCCGCAGACTATAACGCGCAATAAAAATAAAATCTAGGGGCTTGGCTCTACTAGAGATCTCAAGCATTATGCACTTGTGAGTCTTGACAAGTTGACAACCAATTTCACATGAAATGTTTTTAGTGGGATGAAAACTTACTGCTCTCACATTTTGGACTGGTTCGTTATTTTGGAACTGGAAGCACTAGGACATCCATTTACCGTGTGTTTTGAGCGTTCATTTTCAGGCTGTGATATCAATATAGTATAGAGATGGGAAAAACGTGTCTTTTTAGTGATCTGCATCTTTGCATCTGGATCCCGTATGTGAGCCGGCTCACTGAACCGGTTAAAAAAGAGTCGAGTTCTGAATATATTACTGCAGTAGTTCAGTCAATCATATCACGACCTGTATAGATTCAAGAATGCATAGCCAAACATGTGATGCATGAGTCATTTGAGCTGACAGATGCATCAAAGCAAGAACTGATACGTAAGTGTAAAATGTGCTTCTGTGTGTTAAGTGTTTTACTGAGTTATGCGGATCCGTTGATCCGTCGGCTCAAAAAAAAGTGAGCCGGCTCTCACGGATCTTCTGTCGGAGTCGGCTCTTTGAACTGGTTCAGATCTGAGTTACCCAACTCTACAATATAGTCATAAAAATGCTACAATAACGCATAAACTATTATTTTTGTATTTTCCAAATTTTTTTAGGGATGGTTGATCAGCAAAATACCTCCATTGCATTTTGAAAAAATCAACAAATAGTTATTCTAAATGATGATGTTGCAAAAAGCTCTAGAATAATACCTATAATAAGTTTAACTTCACGCTTCTTGTTTATCGAATCTTTAAAGTAATATAATATAATAGAAACATCATTTGTTTTTCATTGATCACAATTTAGTTTTTCTTCTCCTGGAATCGGCCGAATAATGCACCGTTACGGCTCAAATTAAACCGATAATTTGTAATGAACCAGTAGCGTAGAGCGGGAGATAATATAAAAAACTATTATCCAAAAAAGTTAGATTATGTAAGTATGACATTTCGATTATTATCTTTACTATCACAAACGTCAAGATCAATTTCAGGAGCAATTCACAATTTCAGTTACGTTATATTTTTAATATTAAACCGCAAATGGAACTGATATTTTTAGTAGTTCTCAGACTAAAATCTGGGGGCTGGCAGTGTGCAAACTTTGGACTTCCAGAAAAAAAAATGATTTTACAACAAAACACCTTATTTCCTACTTTAATCTAATTTCCCGTAGTGCCTGTAACTCCCTCATTTATTTACTATTAATTGAGTTGAAGTATAAAAATATAAAAGTATAAAAATTCAGCAAAATAAGTGTGGTTATAGATAGAGCATAGTAATAGTGCGAATGACATCTGTTGACACAATGTTGACAAATGAACGTTAAACGTATTATTATTTAAAATGTAAATGCCTGATGAGGTTGGAAATAAAGCCAACGAAACGTTGCAGCATTTTGATAAGTTGAATCTTATTATTTTTTATGGTCCAAGTTCCCAAGAAAATTTACTTAACGTATTATTATTATTCATTATTTATAAAATGACTTTGAATTAAGAAGAAATCTACCCCAAAATCGCAAGCTGTGAAAAATATTGTGATTAATGATTAAGTGTAAACCGTTGTATGTTTCTATTTATAAATATTTTGACTCAAGCAATTGACATTTTATTTTTACATCATATTTCCGCCCGTATTTCGGATGAAGTGTTGGAACACCGGGCATGTCTGAAAAATCCGGATGTATAACTACCCCATCTGCAGTAGACGATTACCCGTGTACTCATGAGCAGTCTCACAATGATATCGATTATTCTCAACTCCAAGATATTATTTTGTGCAAATAATGACTTAAATATTATAGATATATGTTAAAAAATTAATGTTTAAGTCGATCCGTCATTTACTGAATCAGATTGATTTAAAGCTGCAAATTTTACTGTTTTTATCCTTATCGTCGAATTCTGAGACAATAAAAATTATTTTTAATTTTTTTAACAATGGCAAAATACTTATTGCGCCACTGTAACGGATTTGACTACGATGTTGCGTTAAGAACCAATTTACATAGGCTTAATTTCAGTTGAAAAACCTTATTTTTGTGTTGGATTTTTTTACTCAACTGCTAAGTTGTAAAAAATGTGGTAGCGGTTTTGTAATGTTAGAAGATAATTGTTATTGTATCCACTATAAAAACTGTAAAAATTTATACACAATAATTGAGCGTTCGTTTTATTTTTCGTTATTCATTTTTCTTAGAAGACAAAACAATGGGCGATCATAAAAGATGCGCAACTGTTTGTTCTCTTATAATATGTTCATACTTTTTATTTTCTCTGTTAATAATTGGCAGGTATTCATTCAATTTTAAATAGAATCTCTTTTTCTTGCCTAAAATATTTTTATTATCAAATTTAAAGAATGAATATAAATTCCTTTTTTGAAAAAATAATTAACATAATACTTTTTATAAAGCAACAAAACAAACAGGCGTTTGCATCTGTCCAATTTCAAAGTTTGATTTGTGTAATTTTTATGCGACATTTACAAGCTTGTTATGGTAATCTCTGAGCCACCCTGTCGGTAATTCAGTATTTATTTACACCGGTTGGGATGCCGCGCATCTCGCTAGATTTAAAAAAAATATAATACTTTAGCAACTTGATCTTCTCAATTATAGAAGCCAGTTGAAAAGAGACGTCAATACAATAAACATACGGTTGAATTTATGTTTCGTTTCACTTTACCAGCTGTCAGTATTAGTTGAGAGCGGGCGAATATTGTAGTGCTGTTAATATAATGAACCAAATGAATTTATGGGCGCTTGGTTTGTTTTAGCTCGACAGATTGTGTCTGATGACTGCAGCATAGGCGCAGGCGCTGCATTTAATAATTTTTAAGGGCCGAACAACACAATTATTTGAAACTGAGGATCCAAACCGTTATCGGTTCATTTCGTAACCATAACCACTACTTTAACTTCATTCAGTTGCCATGACTACTCGTTAATTAAGCTCGAATCACACAAAGAGTCGGTTATAGGATCTTCAGTTTATGCAGTTAATCGTTAGCCAGTAATTAAGTGACAAGAATTGTTTGATAGCCTTATCAAATTTGAAAGTAATTAATTACTCAGAAAATCTAGTTAAAAGGAAATATTGGGTTTCACGGCAAACTTGAAAGTAGTGAAAAAATTTCTAAATTTTACCATAATCTTCGAAATAATAGAAAGAAGTTTTTGAATATACAGAATGTCCAGTAAATCTTTTGTTGAGCCTTGTGACCGTCTGAACGGAACGCTCATGGAGACTATACAATCAGGACGAACTCTATATATACAAACTGTTTTTCAAAACAAGAGAACAGTAGTGTTCTATATTATGTACCGAAACGTTGGCGATGTGTGTATCTAAACCATAGAGAATTCTTTGGAAAATTAAATATATAATTTAACTTGCTTTTATATTGAAATTTGCAGAGCAAAATTTAAATAATAAATGTAAATTAAATTCGCGACACTACAAAAGGGAAATTTATGACGCAGGCTGTGAAAAAGGAAACGTAATTTGTACGTTTAGGGAGCAGATTCTGTCAATTTTCCCATTTGAGTTCGTACGGGTGAAAATAAGGTTTTGGTCAAAACGGATGACACGACCCAAACATTATAATTAATATACCATTTGCTAGATGGTAGTGATATCTTAAAATGTTTAGGCTTTTATTTGCTACCTTGAAAGTCGTCTTGTAGATGTCAAATGGTAATCTGTAAGTATAGGGTACTTTTGCATCTGCGAACGGGTTAAAATAAGGTATTTGGTGTAAACTCCATAAAATTTTGTAGTGGGACGCTCATGCCAGAAAGTACAATATATTTTAACGATAGCTTATTGACCACTGGCGCCAAAAAATTACATTGCTAGTATATATACGGTCACTATTATCGTATATGTAAATATATATATATAGGTATTCATAGTAGAAAGAGATAGCTGCTGACTGGTGTTCATATTATGTACAAATATAAAAAATGTATACAAAAAAACTGAAATGGTATAATATGAATGAGACTGAAAATTGGTGATCATTTTTTAACTTTACGAGTTATGGATAATTTTTGTAGAAAAAGTTCTGTATATATAAAGACCGCTACATACGACGTTAGTTTTGTCGCGGGATTGACTGCTTGTTTTCGAAGCTAGATTCCAGTGTGTTGTGGCAATGAATGGTTTAAGGTAGTTGTCGTGGTTAAGGCACACCGTCAGAAAATTCTTAATTTTTGTATACAGTAATACCCCGGACTTACGCGATAGGTGGGACCAAGAGATAGCCGTGTAAGTCGAATTCGCGTAAGTCGGAGTTCAACCTTGCATATAAATACGTATAAAGTTTGTGTAATCGGGACCGGAGTCTAAAGAAAACAATAATTTAGAAGAAACATGTTTAATAAAATGTTAGATAATTAAAACAATTTACATTAGTAGGAATAAAACAACGTAAATCAAAGTTATTTTGATGTCGAAGGCTTCATATATACTAACAATGTCGCCTGACGAGTTAAGATTTTCTTCTTCTCACGTAAAATTTCCGTTTTGTAGTAGACACGCGCTCTTCATTGGAATCTATTTTTTCTAAAATTTGTAACCCCTTTTCAATTGTATTGAGGGCCTTCTGTTAAGTTTGAAATCGCCATTTGATTTTCCGATTCAACTAGGTCTAACCAATCAGTTTGTTCAATGTCTTGATCAAGAAAAACCGCGTATCTCCAAATTCGCGTAAAACGGGGTAGCGTAAGTCGGGGTATTACTATACTTATTAAGAACATGATAATACAATTACCCTGAAAATTTGAAGTCGATATACCGTATATAATCCGAGATAAATTCAATTAGAAATTGGATAATTAACATTGATTGTATACGATCTCTGTAGTTCTGAACCAGTTTCTTATTTATAAAAAAAGAACTAACTGTCAGAAACTTTCCAAAAACTGACAGTCTTTCAATGCATTTGTTATGAGTTTAAAAAAAATAACAACATTTTTTTGACCGTCTAATTTTTTATAAATAACGGTTTAAAGTTCAACAATTTATAGAAAATTATACATGCATATGAATACTGTATGGGTTACGTTTCCACGAGTACAGTCTTGCATACAAATTATGGATCACTTAGCTACAAGCTAGTATACTTTTGTGACGCGTATAATCTATAACTTTTTGACAATATTGTACCACGACAACTACCTTAATGGTTCGTGTGCGTGTTGGTTTCACACGATGCGCGTTATGAAACTAGATTTTAGGTTTTGTTGCGTACGCACTAACAGTTCGAATATCTTGAAAACTGGACGACAACGTGATTATAGCAGAAGTCGCAGACAAATGGCAATTATTGCGATTTTATTAATTTAATTAAATGTTTTATTAACTTATTAACTATAAACTGTTACAAATGCCATTCTTGTTTATGACGTTTTTCCATGTCACCCACGTGATTGGTCTTGCTCAAAGTCAGCAGAGAGTCAAGCACGAAAAATACCCTCGGTTTTAATTAGAGATGGGAAAAACAGGTCTTTTTAGTGATGTGCATCTTTGCATCAGGATCTCGTATGTGAGCCGGCTCACTAAACCGGTTCAAAAAGAGCCGAGTTCTGAATATGTTACTGCAGTCTGCCACTGAGTTACCTAGTTCAGTCAATCATATCACCACCTGTATAGAATCAAGAATGCATAGCCAAACATGTGATGCATGAGTCATTTGAGCTGACAGATGCATCAAAGCAAGAACTGATACGTAAGTGTAAAATGTGCTTCTGTGTGTTAAGTGTTTCACCGAGTTATGCGGATTCGTTGATCCGTCGGCTCTCACGGATCTTCTGTCGGAGTCGGCTCTTTGAACCGGTTCAGATCTGAGTTACCCAACACTAGTTTTAATTCAGAAATCCAATATGGGACCAAGCAAAGCTGCTCGTAGTAACGTCATTTCCATCCTTGCAGCCAGCGCAGTTGCCAGCACAAGTCCTAGCATCTAATCCAGCAACAAAATCAGCGTCGTGTGCAACGGCCTTAAGCTGCTAATGGAAGATTTGTCAGGTATCAGTGGCACACAACCATGATTTTATTGAGACGCAGTTTATGAAATCACGTTTTAAACTTAGTGTCAATGCTGATACTATACTATAAAGAAAATTTCAGTGAAACCGAATCCTTGACTACTCGTGACTCCGCTTGCGGGAACGTCGATTTCATTAGCGTTAATATTGCGTTTGACTGAAATTTAAGTGTATCCTAAAACCTGAAATCTTAAAACTATATAAAATTTTAACGAAACCTTTACCTGTAATTTCGTTTTCTTGCGAATTATTCGAGGTGTTCGAGTATTTAGATGGCAGAATACATTTTTAGATTTTTTGTTTTCCTGCAGTATGTCAACAGTTGGTGAAACTCGATCCATCTATAAATTGGTATACAAACTTAATGTATAACTTACTTTTTACAGTACGTTCGGAGCAAGAAGGTTGTAAAACGTTCAGTATTTCCAATTTCAAATAACAAAATTGACTTTCACGTGAATGAAATCGCGAACAAAATCGGGTTTTTCATGTGAAATTGCGAATAACAATCTTAGATCAAACAGTTTTGTTTATAATATATACCTTATAGAGTATCTGTGTTGAATTTAAAATTAAATAAATTATTTTTTATTCTCTTGATCTCTTGTACCATTGTTTAAGGGTCACTGTTTTCACTTCCTAATTATGCATATTATATGTGTACGGTTTTAAAAGATTTAAAACAATTAAAAACTTCATGTGATTTATCGACAGAGTCGACGTTATTTAGTGTAGTTTATAAGGATCAACATTTGTTTAAAATATTAAAGCGATTAGTTCATCGGTAATTAAAATAAATAAGATTTTACTAGGTATACATAATCGTATTAAGAATTTTTGTTATTATTATACGGAATCGAAATTATTTAAATTTTCTCATGGTTTTTAATTAGTTGTTTTAACCTTTTACTGACAGACTGTTTAGTATAGATACTCAAATTATCGCTAAAACTATGTCGACATTATTTTTAAGCATTTTTGAATAATAATTCTTGAAATATATTAACATCTAAAATTTTCAATTTTGAACTTCAAGATATCCGAAATTGTGAAGATACTGCTATTACAAATGACAATAACTGCAGATCGATTATCTCTAAACTGCAATCTCTTTCTCTCTCACACACACACACAAAACTCAATTGCAAACTCCCGGGTGCTGGAATCTAACATGAAAATTGATGAAATCGTTATTTTTTTTATTGAAAGGATCCAACATAGCAACTGAATGCTTCAATGTATAATAACAAAATGAAAATATTGTTTCGTACTTGGCCTATATAGCCCTGACAATTGGTGGTTTTGAAACAAGAAAATATTTTCTGTGAAATGTTAAAACTGGCACTGTAATATGAAAAAAAAAAATCAGAAATTGTTTTGAAACCATACAATTTTATGATTCCCTTTAAGATTTCTATAATTTACAATCTTTCTTAAGATTTCGATAACTCATCATTTTAAAATAATTTTACTTAGATCCTTTGAATTCTTCGTTTTGATTGGGTAAAAATTGTATATGAAAGGGTTAGCTTTCTTATTCAAATTATCAACGAAAACTGTTCTTTGAAATTTTAGCTTCTTTTTTATAACTTCAAAAATATGAATATTAGTATAATATTTCTGTTTATTTTAAAATGTTGAATGCTCGTTTGGTACCTATTAACATTTTCATATAAATAGCATTTAATATAAAATGGAGTTTAATTATTAAATTGAAGATTATTTTATGTTCTCTGTGTAATTATTATTAATTGTAATAACATTTGTCGCTAACATAGCAACCGTAATAAAAATGTCGAAATCGTTAACTTTATTACAGACAAACTTCTAATTTTATTTTTAAAATATGCATGCTTTGAATTAATATTATTTATCATACTTTTTTCTGTGACTCACTATTTCGAGTTTATTCCATATTATGAATAAAAAACAACCTTTTTTTGCTTTCGCGCAGTTGGGTAAAAACTAATTCGTTGATTTTTCTTTCATTTTCGCTGTAGAAGGAACAAAAATCAGTCGTGATTACAATATGTTTTAAAATATTATATATTATACAGTTCATGGGATTCCCTGAAGTGCTTTGGTTATTATTACAAAAACAAAAATAAGATATAAGCCCTTTTTTAAATTTGTTTTAGACAATAACTAAACGTATTAAAAAGAAAAAAACTCCTTTTTTCTTGCATATAGGCACTGACTAAGATTTTTTGTACAACCACGATGCAAAGTTTTATCAAAGAATTTTTTTTTATGCGCACCTATAAAATAGCAGCTTTTCATGCCTGTATATTGGTCGTGAAATGATACATTTAACACTAGTACTGTAAGGTTGTTTGTAAAATAAACGTAGTCGTACTAACCTTTCCTCAGCGAATCATAGTCTACCCGCATGACAATTGAACGCAGCCTACACTTGTGATCTTGAAAATTAGTTGAAAAACGCCCATTTCATTGGAGGTACGTGCAAAAAATGTAGTACAGTAGAACCAAGGGAAACGTTGAAAAATTTAAGTTATCGAGTTTTTTACTTATCGAGAGTTGAAGTTGGAGAGGGTGTCAGAGTAAAATTTTTTACTTACCGAGGTTTGTGGATTTTATAGAGGATGTATTTAGTTCAATAGAGGTTACATAAATTTTTTATCTATTCATTTATTGATTTAGAATCAATTATTTATTTATTTAAACAATCAATTATTAAAACAAAGAAATCAGTAAAGCGATTTAGTGAAATACTGAAGTGAAACCTTTTGTTTGGATACTTACTCACTGATAATACTTCAAGTCACCAAAATATTATTTTAAGTTATCGATCGAGTACGATGTTCAGAATATTTGTTTAAGTTACCGAGGTTTTGTAATTTAAGTAATGGAGGTTTTATGCTTTCAGGGGAAGGGAATTCAAAAGTGTTTTAACTTACAGAGGTTTTTAACTTATCGAGGTTCTATTGTTTATATCTTGTACATAATATTATTATGACTCGGGTGACTTAAAAGTTGCTGTCCTTTGTTTTAACATAATATTACATGCTCGTCAAAATACCTTCATTCATGAACAAAATGCAAAACCTACTATTTTGAATTTCATATGAAGGTTTTTGATGTTGAATCCGATTTGTCATTAGTAGGTATAAAAAAAAGAAAATAAATAAATCTTCCTCGACTGAGTTTAAAAAAATATATTCAATAATTCTCGTCTCATATAGTTTTGAGACATTTTGTGTAGAAAAAATTATAAATTGATGTAATTTTTGTCCAATTTCATTCCAAAATGGTCAAATAATTAATATTTCCTATTTTGTCAAACTGTTGACAATTTAAGATAAAAAGAGTTTATGATATTAAAATATATTGTTTACCGCATGCTCATTTATTAGTCGGACTACGAAATGAAATTTCCTGTCGGTGAAACAAACTAAGCTAATTAACAAGCTCCTAATTGTAAACTGTTCAACTCTAATTATATTTAAATAAATTATGACAGCCTCTAAATCAAAAGAAAATAAATTTTTAATGACCTTATGCATGTTTCTGTAATTCGTAGCTTTTGTATAGAGCAATAATTAAATGCTGCCCACTGGTTCGGCCTTAAAATATACTTGGTCTTATTTAAAATTGTATTTATCGATAAAAAATAATGAAAATGTTTTGTGCAGAATATATATTCCTTTCAGATCAAAACATTAATACGCATCAACTGGCACCCTAACGTAGTCGATATCGGTTTTTATTCTTGAGATTTCATCTTTGAAAGAAATTACTACGTGCGTACGCATAGAGACGTCTTTTCACAATTAGTCTAGTAATCTTAAAATATCTAAATTTGTTGAAAAAAATTACTGCGATTTTCGGATCTATTACAATAGCTTCTGAGAAGTTAATAAGTTTGAATTTTTATCTGTCTGTATTTTTTTCTTCACTCTGTTTCTTGCAATCGACGCATGACATTTATCACTAAGCTTCTTGTCATATGATATTGCAACAATGGTTATTTAGTATCTGTGCGGATATCTAAGAACTGGTTTCCATTAGCGTCAGATTGATCATCAAAAAAAAAAATTGACCGGTTAATTTGATATTGTGCATGATAGCCGATCTTTTTATATAAAGATTAATATACGATGTAATGATGCACTCAGAAAATTGACTAATATTTAAAATAGATTGCTCAGTCTTTAGTCGAAACATTGTTTACCTTATTATTATTATTATTATGCAGGGTTACAGAAAACTTTGTCAGAAAATCTGATTTTACAATAACCTTAGATTGTGACTACATATTTCGCCATAAAAAGCGTTGTAGAATTTTAAATCGATCCTGTTTGAAAAATCATTGATCGATTGATGCGATATTTTTTTAACTGTCTGTAGATATTTTACAGAATTTTTTTTGTAAAATTTCTTTTAAAAACAACCTTTTTATACTCAATTTGATCAAAATTTAGCGTGAAAAGCGATATTTTTTATGTAGATCCATCATGTGTTTTGCGTGTGTCAATCTAATATTCTACACGAGAGAAAGTTTCATAACAACTCATTACCAAGGGAATAAACTTCACAACTAGCTCAATAGAAACTCAAAAATGACACCTGTTTTTTTCATTTTTTAAAAGTGGATACTATTTGTCAGACTATGGTTCGAAATTCTTTTTGAATACCTACATTAATAACATAGAGCGAAGAATAAAGAAGTACAAAACAGACAAATAGTAAAAAAAAATCCTTTAGCTGTTGTCTTCTGAGGCCAAAATTGCCAAAAAATATTTAAAAAAAAACTCAATTATTTTTGTTTTCATTATTATTGTTCAAAATTGTATTGAGTCCTGAGGAACAGGTGAATAATTTACATGCTAGCACAACCTTTGCCAGTTCAGCTTTGACATATTTTATAAAAGCATTCCTTATGTTAAAATCGACTGTGATACGAAACTCACCATAAAGATTTCTTTTTTTACCATTTTGATACGGGGCTCTAAAAATGAATTAACTTTTTTTTATTATTAATCGAAACACAAAAACAATTTGAAGAAGAACTGGCCCACAAACTAATCCAAAATACTGTTTTTGTAATTATGTCGTTTGTGTAAATAAAATGAATGGTTTAGTTGGTGTTGTAAGTCAATGTTTAGAGCGAGATGAATAAAAATCTTCGACAGTTGATTTTAAGTGCCCGCCCATCGCGACCATTGCTATGTTTCGTGTAACTACATTAATTAAGGATTAAATAGGTGCAAGATATATGTATATTGAACATTAAATATATGTATATTACATAGGTGGAATATATATGTATACGTCATATATAAATGCAACATATTTACAATGTGTTTATATATTATGCATTTTTTAAACACAGACCATTCAACCCTAAATTTACAAATATACAGAACTTGTATTTTACAATTTGCCGACGCTCTGTGATTCTATTTTTGTTAAACGGATCCCAGCAAAATTTAAAAAAACGTTAAAACAAAAAAATCACATAATGTAAATTATGAAACTTATATTAAATATGTATTGTAACAAATTTAAATTTTGTGCCCCGAAAAAAAATATATCGAGCCTATGTCACAAAATATTACAATTAAGATTTTAACATTGTATCATTTGAGTCGAATAAAAATCCTGTCATGAATTGTTCAAGTTTTGTGTAGAACTTGATCTGTAGTTGGCCGACAGAGAGACTGCTAATATGACGATTGCGGGTGCGAGAGAGTAGGCGCGTCGGCGTTGTGTCTAAATAGGCTCGCGATTCTGATAGTGAACGGAGAACGGGACTAGCTTATGACGACTGATACAGAGCGGACGCGAGACAATTTGCGAAACATTATTGAATGTTGCGTCGATACGGATTTTGGATTTGCCTTTATAGGGAGGTTCTGTCCTCGTTCTGGATTTTTTTAGGGTTGGTTGAGGTTCTGTCCTCGTTTGGAGTTGGTTTTTTTTTTATTCTGTCCGTCGAATACACATTCTATTTAAGCCATTTGCTAGTCACTAATTTTAATGTGTCGGTCATTGTGTTTTATTTGTTGATTGTTCATTAGCCCAGGGTTTGGTTGAGTAGATAGTGTTGTTGGGATATTTTTGTTATTTGTGGGCTCGTTGTTTGACCCGCGTGGTCTTTTTTTATTTTTTACCGCTGAATGTTATTGTTATTTGTATTACACGATACTGAGTTTATTTATGTCAGTGGATCTTGTTCACTTTCCGGCTCCCCGAGTTAGACCCACCGGGATTTCAGCTCACACGGCTTAAGTAGTCTTGGCGCCCTTATTTTATTCGAACCTTGTCGGAGTGGCACGTGTGATATTTATTTATTTAGCACGGAAAGCTGATTTACTGATGTCGCGGTAAATAATTTTATTTTTTAGGTTTTGTCGTGTGTCTAGGTGATGGTTCTTTAATTCTTGTGGTAGGAGGTGAATTTTAGCCCGATTTTGGGCATAGTTTTGCTATATTTATATTTTTGTTAATTTTAGTGGTTGGAGGTCGGATTTGTTAGCCCATTAGGGCATTATTTCTTGTTCATATTATAAGTGCCCTCACGAACCTACCCTTCGCGCTGCTGAGTTAGCTAGCCGGCAACTTGGCGCTCTACTATAGCGTAGTTTTCGTCATAGTATATACACTCAAAAACTACTGAAATGATTTTAAAAATTCTTATAAGCGAGTAACATAGGTTATATTTTAGAATAGTTTTTGACTCAACTACAGTTGTCGCTGCCGAGTTCAAGACACTACTGTTGTTGATATCGGTTGGGCTGAAGATTATATTAACCGAGTTCGACAAGGTAGAGCCAATAGCTCCACTACTATTGTTGATACCGATTGGGGTGCAGCCCCACGAGTTAAGATAACAATACGGGGGAGCCGACGGCTCCATTACTGTTGTCGCTGCTGAGTTTCGTACAATTGCGTGCGAAGCCGCGGATAGCGGCTAGTAATTTATATTTTTAAAATATTTCTCATCAAAAAATTCTGCACTTATTAGTTGAAAACTAAACATAAAAATAAATTATATTATTTACCTTTGGCCTAGTCGACACCGTTGTTTTATTAATAAATAACTACATTTTAACACGCTGTTTTAATATTCACTAATCACTACACGAACAATTCAATTTTATTTCACAATAACGAATTAAATTATTTCTGTTTGTGACATTCTACATTCAATAACTAAATTAAGTCATAATATCAATTTTTCGAATTTTTGTACACTTTATGTAATCATTTAATGAAACAGTAACAAACTGTATGACCTCCATATTTTTATTAATAACTATTACAGCAGTTCTTAAACAATTTTTTGTGTATTTTCCATATGGCAACATACACTATTGGCGTCGGTCGGATGGCGGGACCTAGGGGTCGGACCAAAATTTCTCGACGTATCATAACCTTCTAAACACTTTGGCACCATTTTTGGAATATAACTTTCGAAAGAGTTAATTGATTTTAACGAAATTTGGCCCACGTATTGAAATCCATCACCGCCAGAAGCATATTTAAAATGGGCGTAATCGGGCCATTTTAAGGGTAATTTTTAGGGGTTGTAAAAAGTTTTTGGGCCAAAAAATACCGAAAAAATTTTTAGAATCGTTTCAAAATTGAAATTTAACGTTTCAGTAAAGATTAAAATATGCTGGTAAAATTTTAATAAAATCGGCCCGACAGGACCGGATTTACAAATTTTATGAAAACACTAGTTTGCAAATAGTGAGTTATTTACTGAAATGTGTATTTGATTTGTTGTAGAGGTTCGATTGATAATAATTGCAATTAAGAAAAAAAATGTTGCTTTAAGGGGTGTATTAAGGAGTTAAATTTTTTATTTTGCCCAAAAATCAACTCTAGTTCGCATAATAAAGCCACACTGCCTGTATTAGCAAATACACTATATTGTAGGCAGGGTTTTGGCACTGCGACCGGGGTTTTTATTATATTACAATTAGGTATAACCGTATAGACTAAATATTATTGAAATTTTGAGTAAGAAACAGTGTAATGTAATCATATAATGATCAGCGTGCTGGTTTTTGGGATTATACTGTCTTTGGTTCGAATCTCATCTCTGCTCATGGGTATTTTATAATGTCGTTTAGACATCCAGCTTTAATAATTGGTGATACCCGGCCACGTCTATGAATGTTACCTATGGACTCCAAAACGGCTGTACCGATTTTATGAAATTTTCAGGTAATATTCAGATTATCCCAGCGGGTGATCCTGTGAAGTTTAGTAGCGATCGAATCAACAGATTTTTTTTTGTTTTTTGACAATTTTGATTTTCCTTCGATTTTTGAACATTCACCCATGCGAATACGGGGCGGGTCGTATTTAATAATAATAAAATGCTGGCAAAATCTTATATCTACATATTAAATTTGCACCCGGGCGAAGCCGGACTGAACCCCTAATTGTAAATAAATTGAAAATGTGCAGTACTTACAACTAAAAAATCGAATGAGGGTGAAGACGGGGCACAAACCGAAATTTTCAGGTAGTATTTTTAAAAAAATGTATATTTCAATTTGATTTATGTTATAAATATTTCTGTTTACATAACTAATGATATAAGATATTTTTCGTATAAACAAGAAATATCTATTGAACATATAAATCATCAAGGGCGTACCCAGGATCAAAACTAGGGGGGGGGGGGGGGGGCAAGCCATGGTCGTTCAGGTTGTAACATTTTATCACGGAAAAGGTGAATGAAACCAAATATTAAGAAAACTATGTATAATTATAGCAGTGCTTTATCAACTAAATTATTACAATTATTTGCTTGAAAAAAAAGTTATTCTAGTTACATGTCTTATACTAGTATCATTTTTCTTGGATTTGTAGAAGTAAAGTTATTTCAAGAATTGTAAAAATTCCAGCAACAAAATTGAATAACGACTTATTTTTTGCTTCAAGGGGGGCAGCTGCCCCCCCCTGCCCCTCGCTGGGTACGCCCTTGTAAATCATGTTACAAAAAATCTAATTAAAATAAAATTCCATATTTGTTTTGTTTTCGTTCAAAGGAACTGAAAAGTTTAAATATTTGTGTTGTATTGTTTTTTTATTAAAATCTGCTATCAGCCTGTTAAAAATGATATTGTAAAAATCAAATACAATTTATGTAAAATAAAATGTTGATTAACGTCTATGATATAGAATAATTATAAAAATTGGAATTTGGATAAAAAAATTGTATTTTTATATATAGTCTAATTTTTCAACAAAATTTAGGCGATATATCCCAGCTTTATCAAGTACCTAATGCAAATAAAATAAAAAAGCATTAGTAAAAAAAAATATTCTGAAATGAATTTTGCTTCACATATACGTTAATGGTAATTGAAAATTAGTTCATTTAAAATTTAAAAAAGTAAAAAATATGATCACTGAGAATAATACTTTAAAAATTGTTCAATGTTTTTTCCATTTTCAGTTATGTGTAAATATTAAGTTCCAGATGTTAAATATATTTTTTTCCAAAAATTTCTCAAAATTAGTGCATATTCTTTTGAAAATTTAAATCATGTTCCATAAAATATAATTAATTAATAATAAAATGATGGGAGCATCATAGCATTGTTCTCTTTTTATTAAAATTAACAACAGCTATCAATGTGTTAAAAAATGGCATCGTAAAAATCAAATAAAACCTGTCTAAAATGTAAATATTTATACATTTGTTCTTAAAAAATACATTTTTCCAAATTCTCAAATTCATAACAAATTAATTTATGTCATATAATAGCAACAGAAAATAATCTTCAATCTATTATACGTTTGCATAAATACAATTTATTTATTAATATAAAAAATAAAATTATAGTTTACGTTGAAATGGTTAGCATATTAGATTTAACAAAATGTTGACTTGTTAAAGATAATCTTATATTACGTGTTTAATAGTTAATTTTTATACAATAGAGATCTCACTAATTTAGCGCATCCCTTTCCGAGGTACCGCTGAATTTTCATAACTTTACAAATAATTCTACATTATCAGTCAATTTTCTTATACCACCTACTCACACCTAGTGTGTTGTTTCTGCAGTACCGGATTGGTTCTTTGCATAATGAAAAGTTGATATTTGTGTCTCAACACTTCTTTTTTTGTACTTTTTGTTTTTGTTAGCAGTACAGGGCACAAATGTTGTGTGCATTTTTTACACACATTAAAAGAAATATAGGAATTTTGATCTTCACAAGCTCGTTTTAAGAGACTGTAAAATTTATAATATTCATTATAAGGAAACTCTGGGTAAGCCTGTCTTTTTGAAGTGAGCGATTTTAGTTTAAGCTTAAACCAATCTTTCACCTTTTTGCATTTTTGTGCTATAGTAACATTTTCATAGCTTTCTTTGTTCAAATCGTCATCAAGCCTTAAATTATCTAATGATGCCACATAAAGTTTTGATGGCGCAAGAATATCACATACTGTAGTCGTTAAATTTCTCGAGATCGCTTCTTTTAAGTAGGGAAGAAGATTTTCAAATTCAGAAGCGCTTGGATTTTTGATCAAATCTTGATTTGCAGCAAATATATTTTTGTTGTACATAGCTATTAATATATTTAAAATTACACAACAATTAGTTGCTCTTAAATTTTTGCTCGCTTTTCCAGAAATCATCACAATCTTCTTTAATGCAGTGCGAGTTGAAAACTCGGTACTATTTCTTTGATTTTCATTATTGACTTCTTGCTCGTTCTGTTTTACTACGTTATTGTTTAAATTATCATTTAAACATTGTGTATTTTTTTCTGTTTTAGACGATGATATTTTTGATTTAATATCTTTATCGGTTTGTTTATTTAATTTAATCAAATGTTCATTTTTGTCTTGCATTTGAGCGAGTTTTCTTTTATTATTTGATAGTTCAAGTTTTGGAATCCTCTTAATTGATTCTGTTTTAATTACCGTTTTTTTCGCAAAGTCTTCATCATTTTCTTCATCTGAATCTTCAATTTCCTCAATAAACTGTTGCTTTAATTTTTCTTTTTCTTCTTCTGACGGCACACATTTTCTTCCATTGTTGATTAATTCGCCGTGTGGAATTTCTCCTGTTAATACTGTTTCAATCGGCGCTATTTTAGCTATGATGTCTTCATCAATTTGTTCTTTCAAACAAACATTTTTTTCAATTAATTCTTGCTTTAGTTTTGCATTTTCTTCTTGTAACTGAGCAAATTTCCTTTCATTGTCAATCAATTCACTGTTTGGAATTGTGATTGATTGTGTTTCAGTCGGTATTATTTCTACACTAGCAGCTTTATGAAGTTGTTCATTTGAATTACGAGTGTTTTCATCAATCAAGTGCTGTTTTAATTTTTCATTTTCATTTTCTAACTGTACAATTTTTTTCTGCCCTTCTTCGTAACGGCGTTTCCATTCTCCAGCAGTTATTTCTTCATTTACGTATGCGACATTTTTTATTGTTTTAGCTCTTTTACCAAAATCTAGTGTAGATTTCGTTTCCCTTTGGTTGTATGAAGCTGGCGAACAGCATAAAATTATTGTAGTTTTGGAGTTACCGCCAAGTGATTCTTGTAAAATACGTGTGAGTTTAGAGTCTCTATACGAAATATACGTTTTGTTTTCATCGGCTAAAGCTTTGATCACATTGCCTAAAGCCGACAATGATTTATTTATATTTTTTGCTTCTTCTAAAGTTATACCTTCGGCGCCCGATTTCGACACCTTCTCAGATCCAGCCAAATCGACAAGGTATAATTTACCGGACAGTTTGCACTTGGTCAAAGTATTTTCTTGTTCAATAATTACTAACAAAATGGAGTGAGACCTTGATGAATGTTCATTCATATTTGTAATAGAAGTATGTAAGTTCGATTTTCCTTCCTGGATTATTTCAAAGACCTCTTCAGGGCTTGACACAAATCGTTCAGTGGCGCCTTGTACGAACGGTACATGGTCCTTAGTTTCCCGAACGCACAAATTAACATCATCACTGGACAATAAGTCTCTTATTTTGTCCATATAAATTTCAAAGTACGAAATTGCAATGGTGGTTTCAATGTTTTCATCCAAAAGATCTATGTGATTAAAAATATCGTTAACCATTCGTGGTATTATTCCTTGGTCAATTTGATCGTGAATTGAACCTTCCATGGTATGCGTTTTGCCGCATGATGTTTGACCATATGTCATAATAGTACCATTGTATCCTGCAAGGACTTCCGATACAATATTCTGGGCTACTTCTTTATAAATGTGTTCTTGTGTTGCTTCTGGACGAAATACTTTGTCGTATTGATATATTTGTCCCAACTCTAACATACAACTGTCATCGGACGGAAAACTTACAACGAAACTTGAACCAAAATCTCTTTCAATGAAGTTTAAAGGTCGAAATCTGCATACAACTTTAATATTGCTCTCACTATTAGTTTTATTTTTTTCCATGTTATTCTTAATGGGAATTTAAAACAAGTTACCGTTAGCAGAATCAATGAGCAGTATTACTAGTTTTGAGATATATTTTTTGCTGTTCTTGTGTTTTGTAACTAATAAGATTCACTTTGTACTTACAACTTTCAACTGTATTATTTTGATTGAATTGATTATGTGAGCTAGATTTTTACTGATGTTTTGAAGGGAGTTTTTTCTTCTTCCGTTTGGTAGAAGCGTACAATCTGAAAGTGTGAAAAATAAAAATGATTATGACTCCATCGTATTTATTTATACTTAGAATGGTGAATTGGTTATGTGTAAATATGATTTTTGGGTACTTATACTTTTTCCTTCCTCTCCTTTTTTGGAGCAAAATTACATTGAATTAAAAATGTTCAAAGTGAATATTTCTACATCATGTCATTTATGGTGTTGTATAATGTATTGTGTATGGTTAACGGAAGAATTTACAGTGCTGCTGTTTTTTTTGTCATTTCCGAACAAATTTAATATCGCATAAGTTAAAGTAAGACAGATATTAGACAGTGTTGTTTATTATAACACAAACCATATAGATCGGTGCCATTAGTTTTATAACATATAACGTAAATATTTTTTATATATCTGTACCTCAGAGGTAAACAATTGCATCTCCATTTTTTAAATTTTACAGGATTGAGGTTTAAAGTTTTAAAACACAAAATAATGTAATCATTTTATGAATAAACTAACACTATCAGTTTAAACTATTGGTCGTTTCTTTAATTAACTGTGGTGATAAATTTAGTAGTCATGTTGACAACGCAACATTACACCTGAATAAAACGTTGGCAGTTACGACTTTTTACCATGGAATGAAACATCAGGTAGGACTAAAAAAGTTATATGGTAACTCCAACTTAACTTTTATTAATATTATTATTATTTGGGATTTTTGCGGATTGCAGGCAATTCTTGAGAATTAGATTAGATTATTTATTGTCAATTGGAAAATTACATTTCATCTGACATGTCAAAAATTGAACAAATATGTAATACATTAAAATTTATAATTTAAAAATTCATTAATTGAATAGAAACCTTCAGAAAGAAGGAATTCCTTTATTTTCTTTTTAAATGCATTTGAGTTAATAGTGTGGTCTTTGGTCAGGAAGTTTATTGTATAAAGTTGCCCCAGAGTTCCAAGGATTGTATTTAAAGATATTAATGTTAGCCCTTGGGATATCTAAATTGTTTTTAGTACGAGTATTATACTGATGAGTATTATTGATTTGCTGATAATTATATAAGTTTTTTCGCACCTCAATTAGACAGTAGTAAATATAAATGCATGGTAAGGTCATTATACATCTATTTACAAAAACGTTTCTGCAAGTTTCATAACTCCTTAAATTAAACACGATGCGCAAAATTTTTTTCTGCTTGATAAAAACATTGACAGAATGAACACTTTTATCCCAAGCAAGGATACCATATTTTAATATAGGGTATACAAAACCATAATAGATATTAAAAATTAGCTGTTATTAAACAGAGCCCTTGCTCTACGCATAATATAAATTTGTTTTGCGAGTTTATCACATACAGAATTGATATGTGTTTCCCAATTTAAATTTTCATGAATGTATACACCTAAAATTTTTATACTATTTACTTTATTAGTGTATTTGCCATATGGCAACATACACTATTGGCGTCGGTCGGATGGCGGGAACTAGGGGTCGGACCAAAATTTCTCGACGTTTCATAACCTCCTAAACACTTTGGCACCATTTTTAAAAATGTTTATATATATATATATGTGTGTGTGTACGCGCGATAACTTTCGAAAGAGTTAATTGATTTCAACGAAATTTGAGCCGCTTGTTGAAACCCATCACCGCAAGAAGCCTATTTAAAATGGGCCTAATCGGGCTATTTTAAGGGTAGTTTTTAGGGGTTGAAAACTGTTTTTGGGCCCCAAAATACCTAAAAAATTCTCCGAATCGTTTCAAAATTGAAATTTAAACCTCTGGTAGTGATTAAAAAGTGTCCCCACAATTTTAATAAAATCGGCCCGACAGGACCGGATTTACAAATTTTATGAAAACACTAGTTTGCAGATAGTGACTTATTTATTGAAGGGTGTATTTAATTCGGTGTAGACGTTAGATTGATAATAATATTACAATTAAGAAAAAAATGTTATTTTAAGGGGTGTATTAAGGGGTTAATTTTTTTATTTTGCCCAAAAACAAACTTAATTTCACATAATAAAAGTATAAATCCACACGGCCCTATACCAGCAAATACACTATATTGTCGGCAGGGTTTTGGCACTGCGACCCGGGTTTTCTATTGAATTATTATTGACAGTAAGTGCGAGGTTACAGTTATTTCTGGATTGATATGTAGCAAAGGACATATATTTAGTCTTGTTATCATTAATATTAAATTGGTTATTGTTACACCACCTTAACAGCTCACTTATAGTAAGATTGACCCTATCTGGTAACTGTACAGAATTGCAGCCGCAAACCGTGATATTTGTGTCACCCGCGTACAAAATTACATCATTAGCTGACGGTAATAATGTAGGTAAATCATTTATATAACGCAGGAATAGTATAGCCTTGGGTGTTTTTCTTCTGGAAGATCTATTCATATCAACGTTTTTAAATTATTCGTCGGTAAATGACGTTTTATAAAAAAGTATACCCGGATTTTCATGACGCACTTCTAGCCATACTGTTGTTGAAATTAGAAAATTTTCTTTCTCTGTGTTCACTTTTCTGTTTACAAACGGTGAGTTTACAGAATATAAAATATCAGAATTTTTAAAATCATTGACTTCCATGTTCAGAACTGTAGCCCCTGTAGATCGAATTAATTAGAGGTAAAGAGTCGTATCTCCATGGCTATTGAATGTGAGAAAATAAACAAGTTCGGTGTCAAAGTTTTAATTGCATTAGTATGAGTTCAACACTAAAAATTTTATTTAATTATAATAAAAACAATATCGCAGCATTTAATTGTTAAAACATGTGTTTCTTCTAACATAACCTAACTTAAACAGCTCCGCTTGAAATTATGTTATTTTATACGAAATATTGTACTCACCTTGTCTTACAGGGTTTAGTGCAAGTTCTAACGATTTTCTAGCCCTTGATGACATTTTCTGTTAGTTAATTACAACGATTACACCACGCACATAACAAAGCACCAACAAAATGGAGATACGACTGTTTACCATTATTGTGTTCTGTGTCAGTTGTTCTGCGCAGAATCGTATCTAAGTTCTAACTCCATTTTTAGCAAAAATGGAGATACGATTATTTACCTCTAAGGTACAGATATATATATATAGATTGATTATTTTTGATCCCAAAGAAGAGTACAAAAATGTCATAAAAGTTTTGGTCTAATAAAAGAGTATTTTTATTAAAAAAAAAATAATAATTAGAGAAAGTTGTTGAAAAAGTAGTAGGTTATAACCTAATTGTTAAAAATAAAATTATGAAAAAAAAACTTCACAATTAAGCCACTATAAAAATGAAAATGATACAATTTTAAGGTATAAGCTAATTTAATTATTAAATGTTAAAAATTGGCGCCGACTTCAATATTTACTATTTTATCTCTTTTTTGTGTTTTTTTTAAAGGTGGTTCAATTTTTTCTATAAAAAGTTATATTTTTTTAGTTTTTAGTGATTGCAATGCATAGTTTACACGTTATTAACTTTTCTTATATTATGTTTCAAAAATTAATTATAAAATATAAACATAATATTAGCCTAGCGCTTGTATAAAAATTAGTTGCAATAAAATATTGGTCAATTAAATAGACAAAATGCTTTATGTATTAAATTAATTAGTCGCCGTTTCGGCCAAAATGGGGACTCCTAACTTTTCAAGAAATTCTGAATATCGAATTATATAAAATACAAAAGATACGACCTCAGCTGTTTAACATCTATAATTAACCTATAATCTCTCTCTTTCTCAAAAAAATAGCTGACCATTAAATAGTAAACTCAGTTTTGGATGTCAAGATATTTTTCTGTATACGTATTATATAAAAATTATAAATATATTTTTATGAACGGTAAAGTGAGATATGTTTCCTATTTAGGTAGATTGCCTTTAAATGAATACATTTTTTTAAAAACAATTTTGATACAATATATTCAAACTTTAGATCTGATTCATTCACTAAAACTTTGTATAAAGCATGGTCTGAAAGTCTGATTTGACAGTGGCTTTATATAGTGACCAGACATATTGTTCCATGAGAAAAGCATAGTAGAATTTTAAATCAATCTTGCTTGAAAAATAATCGATCGATTGAAACAATATATTTTTTAAACTGTGTACAATGAATTTAACACATTTTTTTCTATAACTTCAACTTCGAAACAACATTTTTCTACGCATTTTTATCAAGATTTAGCTAGAAAAGTAACCTTTTTCTAGGTAGATCAAATATTTGTTTCTTGTATGAGGAAAATCTAATCTACATGATAATAAGAAGTTTCACAGCGACAACTGCTTCTGCATGTATGAAAACTATAATTTAAAATCCAATCTAAGACCATTTTTAAATCTAAATTTTTGACGATGCTTTCTACCACCTATCAATAAACCGGCAAATATTAGTCAAAAGTTTCTGGAACTGAGAAAACACAAGCGTTGTGAGAAAACGCAATAAAAATGTTGAAATGTCAAAAAAAAATGTCCATTTTCAACCTGTCTTTGTCAATTAGATATTGCAAGAACAAAATGGCGTATCAGTAATTTTGTAAAAGCATAAATTTTATAACTAAAATGATTACGACCAAATCCGAATAATAAATAAATAAAAATAAAAAAACATATATAACATAATATGACTGCATAGAATTTATGAGCAAACTATACTTTTATCCAAGCATATATTGCATGCTTGGTTATCGGTCTTTTACTAGTGGTAACAAATGGTTGGTAATATAAAAATTTGTTATGATAAAATAAAAAAACTATATAAATACTTACCACTTGCTGGAAACTTCTTGATATATTTGTGAAGAATAAACAATTGATTGTTAATAAAAATACTTTACAGAAAGCATAAACTAACTATAAACGTTTAAAAAAAGTTAAATAAGTAAGTTATGCAATATCTATCAATAACTTTTCTAAAATAAAACTGATGTGTCCAATTTGCCCGCTGGATGCGTTCAGATACACTGCAGAACTATGTCAAGAACAACTTTGTTTTTGCATTTTATGTTTTATTTTCAGTAGTGGGGGTGGAAGCAGTCCTCAACTAAGGGGCTGCAATTTTTTGTTGACAAATATATTCCTTTTATGTATAAATGAAATGTAAATTGGTTGAAGTTAGTTGGCAGTAAAAATTACCATTTCACAACTGTATATTTTTTCGGTAAACAAAAAGATTTGGGCGAAAATTGTTTTTGTATAAAAGGTGTTTTACCTCTTTTTTAAATCTGTAGTATCGTTGACCTGTATACGTAACTGTTAATGGATTATCTACCTTAAGAGTTACATTTCTAGATTAGCATCTTTGATTTACGAAAAGAATAACAAGGTTGATATTCTACAATACCTAAAAGGGCTGCAAACATCATAAAAAATGCAAAGTATATGGACTCAAGTTTGCGGGTTTTAATTCTATGTTCTAGTTAAGAGGTTCCCAACCTATTCTGGACAACCGCCCCCTTTAGAAGAAACAACAAATTCCAACCCTTCGTAGTTCATAATAGCTAATTTTATATGAAATATCTTTTCAAAAACTATTTTTTTCTAAAAAATAAAAACTATTTTCGAAAAAACAATTTTTTGGGAATCCCGTTCTATTTTCCTACCCTATTTTCAAAGTGTTTTAATATACAATATTCCTAATTAGACAGGTGCATCCCGGTCGCTCTTCTTGACTGCCTCAACGCCCTCCATTTGCCTCTGGATCTGCTACCGCCCGCCCCTATGGAAGGTCCTAGCGTTCACTGCAGAATGGTACCGCTCCCGTTGGGGTCAACAAAATAATTGCTTGTTGACATATTGTATATTATGCGAGGTTGACTCTAATTAAAAGAAATTAATTAGAGTGGTTGTGATCCTTGATGAATGTTGGATAAGTTTGGATAAAATCCGTGGCGCAGGATCAATAAAACAGCAATACTGAGATTAAAATTGCATTTTCACTAACGTTTTGGTACGCTTTGCCCCATTTGAACTCTGAAGATGGTGCAAAGCGTATCGAAACGTTTGTGAAAATGCAATTTTAGTCTCAGTGTGACGTACCGTTCTTTGCTACCATGTGACGTACCGTTCTTTGGTGTTTGTGGAGCGTGATATGGTTAAAAGAACGACTCACAAATTTAATTAATGTAATTGGATTTTTTTTAATTTAATTTTATTTAAATACTAGTTAGAAATTTTATATTTGATTTTAGTTTTAATTTTGATAAAATGAATCAACGTTTTATAGCTATTATGCAATTATATATTTTATTTCAAAATGACATAATATTTTATGATAATAACATTTTACAAATTCTTAATAAATTTTACAATATAAAATTTTGATTCTAAAAAATAATTATTCTTTTATAAATTTCGATTTCGTCGGTCAGTCTTTTAGTTTTAAATTTAAATTTTAATACTGCGATTATTGTTTGGTTTTAATATTAATTATAACTTTAGCGTAGAAATTATACTTATTCAGAAGTCTTTGTAATAGATGACTGGATCTTAACAAAATTACTTTGAATATTAGTTTATTTTACGATTTGTTAATAATTATTTGAGCTGATGGCAAAGACTGACTGACTCAAAAAAAAGTATGATATATGAAAAGACTAAATTTTATGTAGCAATGCCAGTTTACTACGTGAAAATTTATAGAATAAGGGCAAACTAAAATGAAATGATTGAATAAAAAAAAGTTACAGTACTTGAAACAAAACTTGGCATTGTTACATCAGTATTGCTGTTTTATTGATCCTGCGCCACGGATTTTATCCAAACTTACTCAACATTGCATATTATAGACGCTCGATAGCTGAGATAATCAACGTCTATAATAATTAATCTGTGAATTTAAATGTATACACATTTTATGATGTACAATGAAAATGTATAGGTATATTTTTGGAAATATTGAACAAAATACAAAAAAGTAGGCTATATTATCATATTTATTAAAAAAACAAGAAAAAAAAACAAATATAAGTAAATATAAATAAAGAGATTCTTTCCCTGATTAACTTAAAAATGGCAAGTTTCATTTCAGATTTTTTGGCGTAGCTACATTCGATTATCCTACAGGTTCATAAATAATTCTTTCCATGTTGAAATATTGTTCACTTGGACACTGATCTGTGAAGGCGACAGAAAATGCAGAAACGCACTTATATTTTATATTTAGAATTATTTCATAATTTATATTACCGTATCTATTAATTCGGTGCGGGTGATTCTGGTGCACGGAGATCTCACCTCGCCTTCATACTTTCATGAACTTGTATACTGTATAACTTCAAAAAAAAAATTGTGTTGAATCCTCGGTGATTAATGCAGATGCAGATATGTGTATTATTTCTAGTCATAACATTATCTGATATACGATAATTTATTCGCGACATGTTAAATATTTTAGTCGTCTCATTCTAAAATTCTTTTTACGTAGCAAGTGCAAGTGAATATTTTAATACACCTTTTGTTAAAATGGAAATAAATATAAATTATAAGCAGTATAATAACTATCGTTTGCTATAATTGTTATGACACATCCATTGTTACATTGCTGTATTGTAACAATCGATGTTTCTTAACAATTATAGCAAACGATACTGCTTTTAAAAGAAGATTTACGAACTATAACGCATTTTATAATAAATATATTTCTCAATCTTTCGTAGCAACACCAACGAATTTTAATATAATGTTTGTTTTTGTCATATGTTTCACTCTGTCATACACGCATTTTTCAATTTGTTGTCGCAAAAATATAGCAGAAAAAAAGGAATCGTCGTTTGAATTCAGGTCGGTTTGACCATTCGAAAAATGTATGTATGGATCTTCATTTTGTAAAAGCTGAACGGCGCTTTGCTCAGGCAAGACATGCGTTTGAAATCTAGGAGCAAAATTAACCACGACAACATTTCTAAGAGACGGGACAACATTCATTATTTCATAATTATCTGGATATATTCCAAAAGCTATGTAATTACAAACAATGTCTCTTTCCACGTATTTTTTAAATTCGCATTCGATATGATGTTTTATCACATTGGATACGTCGTACAAACTGACACAAGCTTCAAGAGTTATATCTTCTTCACTTAACAGCAAGCATCTAAGATATCCAAAATTTCGTATATAGTTATAAATGCTACAATTAAAGATTCTTTTTTCCAATGAAATTGGTGTAAATATGTGAGTTGTTGGACTGTCTTTAGCAAAATTAATAAGTGTCCATTCCTTGAACCATTCAAATGGTGGTCTTTTTTCTATGTAATAACTATTTTCGTTTGAGCCCTCATTGATTATGATATTTTTATTATTGCTGAAGGGCCCAGAAGACGCATTTTCGGTATGAAAACTGTCAAAATCTATTTCACTTTCATTATATTTTCCAAGCGACATCTCAACAAATTCGATCTCTGTAAAGATACCTTCGACAAAATCACTGAATGATTTATCATTTGTATCTTTTTCTGCATTCTCTTCATCTTGCGGTATCGGTGTGGATGATCTATAAGATTTACCGATTTCAATATAGCTAAAATGATCTGTAGATTCTGAAGTAGCTAATTCCTGGGAGCATAGAGTGTTGTTGACTGTTTTAAAATTGTTGACAGGTAAACAATTACTGAACATATCCTTGATTTTCTTCAGTTCTTCTTTTTTCAGTTCTTCGTCGTCCGTTTTCGTAATCGAACTTATTTTATGTTCAGCATGAATTTGGTTCAAGTCATTTGCCGTTGAGTAATGGGACCTTTCTGATAAACTTTTGGAGATTTTTGATTGTTTTTTACCCATATTTGTTGATAATTTGTATAAATTGAAACTGAAAAAGAAATTATATCATTTTATTTTTCATAAATCGAAATGATTACGATAATAAATCATCATATTATTAACTGGCTGTTCGACTCGATTTCGCTGGAAGCGTAAAAATTGTGGTATTCGGGCTAACTTAACTGTAATAAACATTGGGAAGGGAATAGCGAAGTTATACGAGTTGAAAATAGTCAAATTTAATAATCACAATAAACTGTGTTCTCGTTTTTATGAAGATTATGTTATAATATTTATTTTCGCTACTAAATATAAATCTGAACTGCTGAGCTTTTAAATTAAAATAATTTAACGCTGCTGATCTCAATTGTCGGTATCTAAATTGTAGGTAATTTTACGTTTGATTGACATAACTATACGATTTTTTAGGATACATCCGATAAAAAACGCAATCCTGATAGAGTCACTGTCCAGTCTGTATGTCTGTCATAGTTTATTTTCTCCGAATACATTGGACGAAAAAATTGAAATTAGGTACATATATAGGGTTAGATGACCCAATCACGAACGTATATAGCGTAAATAAACGAATTCCGATTTTGAGGGTCAAATTAAAAAATTTAAAAGAAATGATTTTTCAAGTGCATTATGTGACGTATCAAAAGGACTCTTTGAGAAATATATATATTTTTTAAGGTAGTTGTCGTGGTTAAGGCACACCGTCAGAAAATTCTTAATTTTTGTATACTTATTAAGAACATGATAATACAATTACCCTGAAAATTTGAAGTCGATCGACCGTATATAAACCGAGATAAATTCAATTAAAAATTGGATAATTAACATTGATTGTATATACGATCTGTGTAGTTCTGAACCAGTTTCTTACTTATAAAAAAAGAACTAACTGTTAGAAACTTAAAAAAAACTGACAGTCTTTCAATGCATTTGTTATGAGTTTAAAAAAAATAAGAAACATTTTTTGACGGTCTAATTATTTATAAATAACGGTTTAAAGTTCAACAATTTATAGAAAAGTATACATGCATATGGATACTGTATGGGTTACGTTTCCACGGGTACAGTCTTGCCTACAAATTATGGATCACTTAGCTACAAGCTAGTATACTTTTATGGCGCGTATAATTTGTAACTTTTTGACAATATTGTACCACGACAACTACCTTAAAAGAAATGATTTTTCAAGTGCATTATGTGACGTATCAAAAAGACTCTTTGAGAAATATATATTTTTTTTAAATTATAATTTGAAATACCTAGTTCTATCTTATATTTATTTTATTTTTTTGTAGCATTGTTACAATGGGTGTGTAACACACCCATTGTTAGTTATTATTATTGTTAAAACACACGATGTGTTTTAACAATAATAATAACAAACTTTAGCAAGATCTAACTGGAAATTTAGTTTTATAAACTATATCGTATGAATATTTGAAAATATTCGACGTTATCTTATATTTAATGTACTATCATAAAAAGTAACACCATACGATTTATTTTCCTTTTCTAAATTTTTTCGGACTTGATTGAGTTTCGGTGACATTTGTTATTACATATTTATATTTCTAAGAATTTCTGAGATTATATTTCTGTCCTTGTTTTTTTTTACATTTTGAAACTACACGCGATTTTAGTTTAGGAGTGACAGGTACCTCTACATAAGAATTGTTTGTTTACATGTAAATCGTAAATCTTGGAAAAATGGAACAGGTAAGAACGAAAGGTCAAAAAGTCTGATCTACCTGCCTTTCAGGACACATGTCTGTCGACGAAAGAAAGTATTTATATTGTCGAAAGTGTGTTAAAAAAATAATGAAGATAAAAATGGTTTCATATTTTTTTAGGAGCTTTCAAGATTTTACAAAAGTTTGCAAGAGTGCAGAAAGTAACTAAAAGACTTACAAAAATAAAACCCGATCCTCTTTTTTGGAACATTAATATTGTACACGTATTTTTTCTAAATCGATGTGGAATTTGATATGATTTATTAGAATAAAAAAAATATATATATATATTTTCAATTTTTAGGAAATCTCCTGGACAAATATTTGAACAAGGGGCTTTAACTAATTCTAAACTCGGAACTACTTAAACTAAATGGTAAGTGATTGCACATAAATGGTACGCGAAAAAAAAGTATGAGAACTGCTGGTCTAGCGTTTTGAAATTTTTAACTGGAACGGTTCCGACCAAGCAGTAAACGTTAAATGTCGTAATTGAACTGGTCGGATATCGTGATATCGCGAAATTTGGCACTATAAAGACCTTATTCCACTAAGGAACAAATTTTAAATAGATCGTTAAATTTTGAGTACGAACAAGTTACTACTGTAAACTTTAAAACTATTTATTTGACAACTTACCGTTTGTTCGTGGATAAAATATCTGTTCTCTTAGAAATTAGAATTGAAACATTTGTCTAAATATATTATAACACACTTCTATTTATAAAAAATAAACTATTATTATATGTTTTAAATAAAACTATTATATGTTTAGTGTAAGAAAATTTTCTGTCGAAACGAACATTTCATTTTCTTAAGTATCTTCTAATTTACAATTAAGAAAGATCATAAATATATTATCATAGACTTATACGTGGTAGGAATATTCATAAATTCAACTTAAATTAAAGTATTCCATAAGTTAGAAATTTATACTTTTACCTGTAAATAGATTAGCAGTGTACCTCAACCCCTAAAACATTAAATTAGAAACGAATAAACTGTGATCTAAGTTTGGAGTCTCAATGAATGTGTTTTAAAATATTCTCTAAAGTTTCGTGAAATATTTGAATAAGTTTAAGCTCTAAGTAAAATATCAAAATTCAAATCTCTAGTTTGTGTTGTTTAGAAGGGAGTCCGCGATAGACGGACGAACATGCACCGTAGTTTTTTTTTAAACAAACTTTTATTAAAATGTTCAGAAACGAAAAAACATTTTTTAACAATTTAGGTTTATAAATTAAAGCACGGTTTGTAATCTATGATCGTTTATTAGTCACAGCCTATGCTTTTATAATTATGAACCAAAATTGTTAAAAATTATTTTTTTCTAATAGAAAACAGGATCACGGGTAATTGGAATAATAAAGTTAAACCAATTTAAACACTCATTGATTGCAACGTTTCGTCTTTATTATTAAAACTTTGTCAAGCTCTAAAAAATTTAACAACAATTAACAATATTCATATAATAAAAAGTCTTAATAATAAAGACGAAACGTTGCAATCATCATCAATTGATTTAACTTTATTATTCCAATTACCCGTGATCGTGTTTTTTATTATAACATATTTCTGGAATTGAATTTTGAAGATGAATTATTTTTTTTCTTTTTCAGCACATTGCATTTCAAGTTTTATAATACAGTTTCGTTTTTACTTTTGATAACGAAATGCGAGATGAAATGTAATTTCAGGCTTCAGCGTAATACTAAAATAAGAAAAAAATCTGATCGTGGTGCCAAACCCTGCCGACAGTAAAATGTATTTACTAATACATGGCATTGAACAAAATAAAGAACAATTGAACAAAATAAAGAAAAAAATCCCTTAATACATCTCTTAAATACAATTTTTTTCTTAATTGCAATATTATTATCACTCAAACATCTACACCTAATTAAATATATCCTTCAGTAAATAACTATCTGTAGGCAAGTGTTTCAAAAAACGGTTCTGGTCGCGCCGATTTTATTAAAATTTTAAGGACACTTTTTTATTGCTACTAAAGGTTTAAATTTTAATTTTGAAACAATGGTGAGAATTTTTGGACCAAAAAACGTTTCCAAAAATGGAGGCTAAAATGTTGATCTGTCCCCTAGGTCGCGCCATCCAGTCGACGCCAGTATGTGCCATATGGCAAATATACAAAAATGTTAAACCCCCTGGTGCACTTTTGGTATACAATTACGTTTAGATGTAGAGATGGGAAAAACGGGGCTTTTTAGTGATCTGGATCCCGTATTTGAGCCGGCTCACTGAACCAGTTCAAAAGAGCCGAGTTCTGAATATGTTACTGCAGTCTGCCACTGAGTTACCTAGTTCAGTCAATCATATCACGACCTGTATAGAATCAAGAATGCATAGCCAAACATGTGATGCATGAGTAATTTGAGCTAACAGATGCATCAAAGCAAGAACTGATACGTAAGTGTAAAATGTGCTTCTGTGTGTTAAGTGTTTCACTGAGTTATGCAGATCCGTTGATTCGTCGGCTCAAAAAAAAGTGAGTCGGCTCTCACGGATCTTCTGTCGGAGTCGGCTCTTTGAATCGGTTCAGATCTGAGTTACCCAACTCTAGTTAAGCCCCCTGGTGCACTTTTGGTACACAATTACGTTTAGATGTGAAGAGCTTTACAATGGACACAACACAATTTTGTTCCTAAATTATAAGTTCATTCCAAAAATAATCAATTATGAAAGCTAAGCATCCACCAGTTACAAAAGTCGGAACTTATAATATTCTTTCATAAATCAAGTAAATAATATTGAAATAATTCAAAGAAGTTCCCTAATAGTCTAGGATCCGGCTGCAAAATTAGTACATGAATAATGTAGACAATCAAAATCAACTTTTTAAGTATTTTTACAAGTGGGGGAATTCATTTTTCATAAGGTGCCATTTAAAAATTGCCCGCCAGTATTATTAATTAAAATATTATTAATTGAATTTTAGGGAAACATTTCGTTTACATCGTATATAAATAAAACTTACACCACTTCACAACAGTGTATTTAAAAGATCTGATGTAAGCGAAATGTTTCCCTAAAATTCAATTAATAATATTTTAATAATAATGCTGGCGGGCAATTTTTAATTGGCACCTTATGAAAAATGAAGTCCCTCACTTGTAAAAATACTTAAGAATTTGATTTTGATTGTCTACATTATTCATGTACTAATTTTGCAGCACCTGTACTATAATATCTTGCTTGAACTTGTTTGTACCCTGCCATCTGCTGGCATTTGGTATAAAGAAGTAGTTTGCTACCCGACAGTCATGTCGCTACTTATAACGATACGAAGTATTGATTTGGGAATATAGTTGGGTAATTTCTCGCTACGGGCCTCTGAATACGTCGTTTGAAAGAATATACAAATATTCGAAATACAATATTACAATGTAGATTATAGACGCTCGATAGTGACAGGCTGTTAGCGTCACTAACAACGCAAAATAGAATATTATAAAATAGGTATACTTTTTAACTTCCCAGTACAAGACGAAGTTGTTTTAATGGGTCCGAAAATAGATTTCAAAAATTTTAAAATATTTTTTGTTTCAAGGTCACTACAATATTTTTACACAAATTCGGGGATGCTCGGAATCGATTCAATATGACTTTTTCCATAAGCTCAGTTAATATCAAACAGGTAAAAAAACGATTATTGTATAAAAAATTGCATATTTGGAAAAATATAAAAATATCTCAGATAATGATTAACATTAACACATCTGATAGAAAAAAGGACACTGAATCAATTAGTTCAAAGCACAAGTCCGTAACTAGTTTAG